>MU182926.1:324809-339682 GCA_016904865.1 Pissodes strobi
TATTATTATTATTATTAATATTATTATTAGTATTATTATTATTATTATTATTATTATTACTATTATTATTATTATTATTATTATTATTATTATTATTATTATTATTATCATGATTTAGACTTACTGCATTTGCACTCCATCTGACGGGAATGTTCACGTATCCCAAATATCTCGGATATCAAAAGGATTAAGTTCTGAGGGGACCCTTAATATTCTGGAGAAACCAAAAATACACTACTTATTCCATAGGTAAGTAAACGAAAAATTGCCTATCCTGTAAAAAGTGAGCTAATAAAAAATCGAGAGAAATATTGCAAAATTATTTTTTTGAGTCGAGCCTAGTTCCCAATTTCTTTTAGTTATGGCATATCCTGCGTAGAATCACCTAATTCCCCAAATCTAGCAAACTGCCTTAGAAACCACTTTCTCTGTCATGACGCATTCGCATAACCATATATTTATCTTAAAAATAAACAGTTCCTCTTTCCCGAAACTGTGACTAAGAGACAATAAGAAAGTAGCAGTTATGATATTTATATTGATCATAACAGTAAGATCTGTGCCACTAAAATATTTAATGATTATTCCGATATAAAGACAGTGCTAGGTATTTACTTATACATATAGACTCATGATTCATGCCAACAATTCTCATTTAGAAACTTTAAAATTGTTGTTAATCTTCTGAATAGGCAAAATATAAAAAGACAACTCAATATTTCGGTCCAGGATAAAAAGCAGATTTAAATGTAGAAAATATTTTTACTTGCTACGTATATTAAAATATGATTGATGCAAAAATTCTAGCTTAAAGTATTTTTGAGATTATTTAGAAATATTTATTATAACATCCAGAAATACACAACAAAACAAATGCTGAAAAAATCACTGAGAAACTATCACCGCAAAAATATAGCAGCAAATATGCAAACCCTCAAATGAAATACATTAACTTTCTCAAAAATTCGTAAATTTCCTAATTTAAACGCAAGGAAAAATTCCTGAAAGAGAAAACAATAACTATAGCAATAGAGCAAACATAATTATTCCCCCCAAATTACACGTTCCAACAAAACAACAAGAAGTTGGTAACACTATATCATTAAACGAGTCAACTGATAATAAAAATCTAAATTTGTTATGGGACCAGTCGTCGAAAAACCAACAAAACTCTACGATATTTGATCCCTAAATAATTATCATAAATAATCTACTCGATAACGATATCCGAGGTACTTCCGTTTGCATGGTGATTTAACAGGAAATAAGGCGGATAAACCAGCACAAAAGTTCTATTTTATGAATACAATACACATAAATGTTGTATGAAATTTAATAAGTTCGATATCATTCGGAAAACAGTATCATTTAAAATCGGAAAATCGTTAAATTTCGTAGTATGACAGAATTGCTTAAATATTTATTTCTCTAATTTATTAGTTCATACTTTGCTGTAAATACATTTCTACCTTAAATAAAATTTAATAATTACAGTTATGGAGACGAGGTTTCTTCTTATCGTCCTTAGGAATGAAATCATACCATTTCGTCAGCTAAAATAAGTAAAATAATTTGAAACTAAGTAAATAAAACACTTGTTGCTACAGAGACTAATAAAATAGCCTGAAACGACTAATAAAAATATTCGAGATGAACCTTGTGCACAGCTGCCTACCCAGTACTATATTAATGATAAAGCTCTGGATTCCAATCAATTTACTGCCGAAATAGTAGCAGCTACTACTACTGATGATGTTTCCTTTTTACTGTTTGATGACAGACTATTACCCGAGCTATTACCTATATTGCTTGGTGATGACTCGAAATTATTTTAACTTAGACAAAATGAAGGCCACTATGATGGCCCCGAAGGAATACATACAGGTTCCAAACACCTCAAATGATTATTACATACGACAAATAAAACTTAAATAAGTCATATGAAGATACATCACTGATGAAGATATTGAGAAAAACAATAGAAAAGAAGTTGAAAATATAAGAGGCCGACCCCAAACTAAGATAATATTGAAAAAGAAGAGACAAATGATGATATTATATATATTAGGAAGAAAGTGGCTAAAGACAAATGAAGTCAGTTCAAGAACGAAACCCAAAAAAAAGTATCGTAAAAGAAGAAGTTACTCCAAGAAGTGGGATTATAATAAAAATAAATTTAAGAGAATGAAACGAGTATATTAAAAAAGAGAAGGTCAGGCTGAGAATGGTAAAGAGATTCAATAAAGCCAGACCAGCTTGAAAATGCTACCACCGTTCGACTGCAAGCATAGTATAAAAGAAAATACTTTAAATCGAACGATTTTCAAGGGCATCACGGCAGCAAATATTTACAAACTTTTGGGATAAATTAAGTACCAATAGGCGTTGGTTGATACTATTATATATCATCAGCTAGGCGAAAATCTGAAGATACATCCGGATGAGGTTCAACGTTTGACTAAAAAAATATGGAGATCTTATAGGTAATGAAAAAAAAATGTTGCTCAACACGCTAAGCATTGGCAAATAGTCCTTGTATATATTAGTAAAACCAGTTATTACACAGACTACGATTAATAGTGATGAGCAAATGCAAGACCAAGACCAAGACCGGGTTAGTCTTGGTCTTGCACTCTAATAAGTGGTCTTGGTCTTGCAGGGTCCAATCTTGGTCTTCGTCTTGGTCTTGCTCCAAGACTCTTGCAAGTCTGGCACTTTTTTGGTAGATATTTACTGGAGGCAATTTACAAAGAAAAAAAAAATGACAATTCCGTTAAAGTAAATAAAGGTTTAAAGAAAAGGACAGTATTTGTCAGTATGAAAATTTTGATTTTTCAATAAAAAGTGCCACAGCGACAAATTTTAACTAGTAAATCAGGAAATTTTTTAAGTAAAAATAGTAAAAAAAAACATTTCGAGTTAAGGAATCACTTGTTTAAGTTTGTCCGTGTAATATGTGTATAGCATGTCTATTTACAGTTATAAGTTGCGGCGTTAACACAAGAACTATTTTATTTAAACGTGAATTTAATTTCGTAATACTTGGTTGCCCAAAATTGAGTTGAAATGTAAATATTTATACCTCTTGATAATTTGATGCAGTTATTCTGACAATTTTTTTAGGATATTTTCTTATCTATGTTGGGGTTTGGAACCTTCGGCAACATGCACTAAAACAGAGCTTTATCCACAATACCGAAACAGAATTTTTGCACTCGACGCGCGTTTCGCTAACCATGTTAGCATGTTAGCAGCATCATCAGGAGATGATTAAGACAGTCTTAATCATCTCCTGATGATGCTAACATGGTTAGCGAAACGCGCGTCGAGTGCAAAAATTCTGTTTCGGTATTGTGGATAAAGCTCTGTTTTAGTAATATTTTCTTATAATAAAAATTTATAAATTTGAAATAATATATGTATATCAGTCACTGGATTTTACGTCCTTCTGTCAAAATCGATTCTTAGTAGGCCCGTGTTTTATGCATTTCTCAGCAAATGACAAATCCATTAACAATAATAATTTTATCTACTCGCGTGCGGTAAAGTGCACTTTCCTTTACTCATTAAAGAATTGAGAACTTGAAAACTATAAGTGCTAGAAAATAGGTTTAATGGAAAAAGTTTTATGATATTTAATTTCACGTTCAATGGTGCTTTAATAATGATTTCATCTTTTTTCGTTTTCTATATTTTCAAAAAACCAGTAAAGATAGGAACAAACAAGAATTTAAAAATACATAAAATCAACGGTTTTTAAATTTTTAGAAAATATGTCGAAATTAAAAAAAGATAAGTAAAATTCATTAACATGAATTTATAAATTCATTAAGATTAATCCATTCAAGGCAGAATTGAAGTAGCAATTAAATATCTTGCGTTTCCCGTTTAGTAATTTTTTATCTTTTGTAGTTTTCAAAATCCCAAATACATTCCTATCCTTTTCGGACACACTGTATGCGAAGAATATTAAAATATGCGTATTATTATAGCCTCCAAAGGGCTTGCTGGCCACATCCGAAATCGGTCACTATCTCCCGATCTATATGCAAGAACACTTGGAGAAACTTATAGACATTTGTGTAATTATTTAAAATCCAAATTAGATTTTTGAAATTATGAATATAATTTTCTTAAAAAATTTGTTTGCTCTTTTTGCTTGAATACATTCTTGTTCATTTACATAGAACGCGGCGCGGCGTGGCAAATAGTGAATACGGTCTAACTTTTCCTGCATGCATCTCACAAACAAAATTATTTTTGACAAACATTTATAGGAAGTTTTTTCTCCATACTTCGTCCCAACAATTTCGATCCCAGAATTAAGGGCAGTATGTCAAGAAATAAAAATTGCGAAAAAACGCAAGACCGCAAGACGCTTGCAAGCTAGGTTTTGCTCTTGCGTAAGTCTTGCAATACTAGGTCTTGGTCTTGCATAAATAAGTCTTGCACTGCTCGGTCTTGGTCTTACAGACTTGGGACTGGACTTGGTCTTGCTTTTTTCTGCAAGACCAAGACCGAGACCACAAGACCAAAGAAAATAAGAGGCAAGAGAAGAAGAAGAAGCAAATTTTGTTTTTACATGAACCTACAGAAGACTCTGCTGTCATCACGTTCAAAAAATTCATCCCTTAAATAAACGAGCTATGTATGCACACTTTACGCTACGAAAAACCATAATGGATTTTGTTATGTACGACATGAGTAATAAAGCGATATACCAGGTGATGAATCTTCAAATATAATTTGTAGTTATGTGTCAGAACAAGAAGTAGAAGAAAGGGAAGAAATAACTCTATACATCGATATCTGTGGTTATCAGAAAATAGTTATTTGTGTATTTAGAGCGCAAAGTAACGGATTGCCGCTTGAGAAAGAATGTTACTGCGCGACGCGTAGCGGAGCGCAGTAATCTTTCGAAAACGGCAATCTTACTTTGCGCTCGAAAAACACACAGAACTTTTTCTACAGCCGCATTTTTTAAAATTAAATGCACATTTTTCTCTATACTTATTCTGAAATTTGCGAATGACTGTCAGTTTTGACATATTATGTTCTAGCTTCGGGCATATTTAGAACAGGATTGCCAGCAACAAACTGTAACAAACGCACGACTGTCATTTATTTATCTTCGGTTTCCATGACCATTCAGCACACTAGACGGAAAAAGCCAGAATTTCCTTTTCCATGTTCGCGCTAGAGCGCAAAATAAGGATCCACGGCATTAGTTGATTTTGCGATTTCATTTGAATTTAGTATTTAGTTATTTTGCGCGCGGCTGTAGAAAAAAGACTTTATTTTATCCAAGGCCCTAATAAATAAGTTATTGTATAATTTCAATTTTTTTTTGGCCACATACAAATGAAAGTAAAAAGGAAATGGCGGAGTAGATGCTGTCCACTGTCAAAATGCAATGCGACTATCAAACCTTACAATGTCTTTTATCTTAAACACATTCTTACGAAATTATTTAAGTGTGGATATAATTAAATTTATTAGACCAGGTACTCGCACAAGACACTCAGTTGTTAACGATTTAAAACCTATTAAATATACACCCAACAAAGAAATATTCATAAAGTTGAGTCACGCTAACCAATGGAGTGTGTTAAAGAAATGTTTTAATAAAAATGTTAAACCAGTTGCCAATAATTCTTTGCCGAAATTGTATTCCGATATACGAGGGAGAAACTTGATAATGTGCTATTTGTGTTCATAGGTAAAATTAAAAAGAAAACATAATTTTGTTCTTGATATTTTATGCTGTTAAAAGTTTTAAATTTAATTTAGATCAATAATCCTCATTATGAGTTCTCTATGTTTAATTTGGTTTAACTTTCTTATCCAACCCAAACTTTTTCTGACCGAAATGATGCTTTTTGCAAAAAGCTAATTTGAATATGTCGTAATACTAAATTTAATGTCGACCTTAAAATGAGAAACTCGTATGTTTGTGTAAAATAATATAATTAAAACTTTTGTTAGATTAATTGTTCGAAAAGTTAATATAATTAATACCAAATAGTTTTCTTTTGCTGCCGCAAAATATAGGAAAATGCACTTAAGAGGTTTTCAAAATATGTGATATGTAGATGTTGTAAACTTTAATAAATCATATATACAATAAAAAAAATCGTATTTAATAATAAATTATCGATTTATCAATGTGTTTCCGTCTCTTTTCAACTATGATTCTTATTTTCGATAAATTGTCATTTCCATCAATCGTAAATTCTATGAACTGTCACTCAAACGACATAGGAGGTGAAGCAACAAGTTAAATACAAAAATTGTAAGATATGTTATAGTGAATAATATTTAAAAAAATATATTCAAATGTTCAGGATGTTTCATAAAAACCTAGCGTTATTATTTTTTTAAAGGTACACCCTAATGGATATTCCAAATATACGTAAAAGTCTAGGCACTTTTCATGTCCACTCTGGGCAAAATTAAATTGGAACCTTCCTTAATACTTAATACCTTTTTAATTTCCAAAGCATTTTTTATAATTTTTGGATATGTTATGGCCTAAGGCATTGTGATTAAAAAAAACGCAAAGAGGGTCTGCTGCAGTGGCGTACTGAAAAGGGGGTATTTTTCAAAACCAATGAATTTCAGGTCCTTGCAAAAATCGGCCAAATGAAATAAAGATGTAAAAGTGGGCAAAAAAAGATTTGAAACGGTTCGGAATATTGACCATTAAAAAACCAGGTCAATACAAACAAAATTAAAAAGTATGCTTTAATTTTGGGAAAACCCGAGGGAAAACCATGTCTTGTGGGCCAAATTAAATTGGAACCTAATTTAATGCTTAATAACTTTTTTATTTTCAAAGGATTTTTATCATTTTTGGATATGTTATGGTTTAAAGCATTGGGATTAAAAATAACTTTGCAAAGGGGGTCTGCTCGGGGGTCTGCTTCAGTGACGTACTGAAAAGGGGGTATTTTTCAAAACCAATGTATTTCAAGTCGTTGCAAAAATAGGCAAAATGAAATAAAGATTTAAAAATTGGCAAAAAAAGATTTGAAACGGTTCGGAATATTGACCTTTACAAACCCAGGTGAATACAAACAAAATTAAAATTTATACTTTAATTTTGGGATAACCATGTCTTGTGGGCCAAATTAAATTGGTTTCTTTTTTAATGCCTAATTACTTTATATTTTCAAAGGAATTTTTATCATATTTGAACATGTTATGGCCGAAGATATTAGAATCAAAAAGAACCTTGCAAAACTGGGTCTACTTCAGTGGCGTACAGACATTTTGAATTAAATTAAAAAGTTTAAAACTAAAAAAAAATCATAATTTTCAATTTTAATATACGCCACTGAAGTAGACCGCTTGACAAAGTTGTTTTTGAATCTAATATCTTAGGCCATCGCATATAAAAAAAGCATTAAAAAATCCTATGAAAAAAAGTGATTTATTAAAAAAGAAAAAAGTGAACTTGGCCCATAAGACATGGTTTTCCCAAAATTAAAGTATAAATTTTAATTTTGTTTGTATTGACCTGATTTCTTAATGGTCAATATTCCGAACCCTTTCTAATCTTTTTTGGCCATTTTTACATCTTTATGTCATTTGGCCGATTTTTGCAATGACCTAAAATACATTGGTTTTGAAAAATACCTACTTTTCTGTACGCCACTGAAGTAGGCCCTCTTAGCAAAGTTCTTTTTAACCGCAATACCTTAGGCCATAACATATCCAAAAATGATAAAAAATCCTTTGAAAATAAAAAGTTATTAAGCATTAAAGAAGTTTCCAATTTAATTTTGCCCACAGTGTATAATGCCCTATTATTATACCTATGTTTAATCGTTTTTGACATATTATAAATTTTATGTCAAAAATGACGTTTGTCAAAACATGAATAGCAAATTTTTCTATTCATTAAATTTTCTGTTATTTAATTCTTCGATAGGATTTACCAAGAATTTAGAATAAATTAAGGTTTTGACTGATGAAGAGCAGCTCAATATTTTGTTGCATTTTGAAGAGACTCCATAAACTTCAACCCGGAATGCATCTTTAGAACTAGACGTCAGACGAGCAACGTTTTAAATCTGCCTTCAAATAAACAATTTGAAGTCCTATAAGTATTGTCCATTACAAAAATTAGAACAACGATATTGCAACAACAGGTTAGATTTTTGCAATAATCTTATGGAGAGACATTTTTTTAGAAAACATATTTGTTAATATTATTGGGACCGATGAGTCCATATTTACAACTTTAACCCAACTTTTTGATAGTGATTATTGGAGCAGCGGAAGTAATAAAAAAGTCATGGAAGTTATAAGATCCGGCAAAAACTTCTGTCAATGTTTGGTGCGCCATTTCAAGGTCCGGAATTATAGATCCAATAATTTTTTATCGGAATTTAAATTCCAAACGTTACTTAGAGCTAGCTTCTTCCAGTTACTTAATATTCAACCCTTTGTGGAAAATTAAGTGCCTCCAAAGGGTGAGCTAATTTAATTTGGCAGAAGGATGGTGCTCTCTATGAAGTCAAGAAAGTACCGATTATTTGAATGCATAATATAAATAGTGAATCGGAAAAAAAGGTAATATTCGCCTCGACTGAACCCCCCCTAGATTTTTTCTATGGATGACACTTAAAAGTCTAGTATGCAAACACAAACTATGAACTGTGCAGGACCGTTGAACTCGAGAAGATATTCATTACCTAAATGGAACTGAATATGTTAAAAATACCGTTATGTATTTAGTAACTCTTTATGCCACATGCGTTGCTCAAAATTGAGGGCATATAGAAAGAATACTTTTTGCAATAATTGCAATATAATATTGTCTTTAATTATGTTATTAGTTTAATATGTTCTTTAATTAGTTCACCGATGATAAACGTGCCTAAATCTGAAACGGTGCACCACAGATTCATGTTGTTACATATTTTTGAATTCGTCGTTCTAAGATAAGTTAGTGCCCCAGGATAAACGACCCATAATTTAATTGTCCAAGCATGATTATTTATCAAAAGGCAACAAATAATGACCTTTCTGTAGTACTTGATTATATTTTAAAACGCCGGAAGTATGGTTTATGGGTTCGAAAACTCCTTTTTTAAATACTAGTTTATTATTTCAGGTACAAACATTTGAAGTCAAGAACAGAAATAGGAATGGTACAAAGTATGATTACAACTAAGAGCATGGAGCTTAGAGCTAAGAGCTCAATCATTATTTGTCCCCTTAACATGGGCAACCAGTCAATAGGCAGGGTTGATAATGTTGATGGACAAGAGTTGGATGAACAGGGTAGGCTTGGGCCCCTAAACTCCGACCAGCTAATAATAAAGCTTAAGAGCAATGTAGCATACTACAGCAAAATGTTAAATGACCAATATTTCGAAACTTACACATTTTTGGAATACACAACCTCGTACAAAGACCCATATTTTTAATGCTAAATAAAATAAAATTATAAAACCGGGGGATTTCCATTTTAAAAAATTGGTTTTTTAATATGATCATCCTGTATCAATTTACTAAGAAAATGTCAACACAGTTTACTAAAGTAAGTTCCATTCTACAAAGAAACCAACTCCAATTACAAACGTAATTTTTGACATAAAATTTAAAATATGTCAAACACAAGGAGAACTATAAATAGAACATTATAGCGTAGAATAGAATTAAATAGATAAAATATGTTTTATTGTGCACAATGAAAATGATTTATACTCAAGGTAGAATTGCAATATATAAGCTCATAGGCACATCAGAGCAAAATCTAGTTAAACACGAAAAAAATGCATTTTATAACTAGGTAAGATCATTAATTTAGTGGTAAATAACTTACTCACTAAAACAATTAAGCCTAGTGATAATCAAGCATGAAATCAATGACCAAAATACAAATCTTTTACAACTTTCTGAAATGCATATATTAATATTATGTGAATTCTGATCTTATTTAATTAAATTAGTAACATATCTGGAGCTTTACCTTTGTGCAGTTTAAAAAGAAACGTTAAATATAGGCTTTCTAGTCTGTCCTCAACCCTCAACTCGTTCAGACGCAAGTGAAATAGCGTTCATACGAAACAGCCTAAATTTATTATATTAAGGTAAAAAATTAAAATAGAAATGTGAACAGAAGGTAATCACTAAATGGGGAGATCAAGGAACCTACCATTTCAATTCAACATCTCCATGAATTTGTGTCTTCAAATGAAACAGTGACTTACTATATTATTTACGTGTTGGCCATAGATAGTCACCATTCATTACCAAGCCATAATTGTGTCTCCGACCCAATACCTCAGTCTTGGCAGCAATCAACCTCAAACTAGAGCTCAAACTATTATTATTTGAATATTCTAATGATACTCTGACGGATCATGTTGGTGAGGTGTGCAGCCTTTGAGCCATTTTCGAAGGAACACGAATCTAAATATCGTCGGCATAAAAATGTAACCGGTAAAAATCAAGCACTATCGGAGTATCAAAGATAAAAATAGAATTGGCCTCAATATACTTCCCTGGGGCACGCCAGATTTTGTCGTCGTTAACACATAGTTCAAGTCTTCGATAATAAACACTCTTTGATCCCTGCCCCTCAAATAATCGTTCATCCAATCTAATACTGAGGCATCAAACCCAATGCTTCAATTTCGCCAACAGAAGATCGAAATCAACCAAATTAAATGCCTTATTCTAATCCAATAGCACCAGGTAGTAAATGAACCATCTATGGCCAACGCTATAGCACCCACCACCTTCAACAAAATCGTCTGCGTTGAATACTGAGAAGGAAATCCTGACTAAATTAAAGGTAAGATACTACGGTTTTTAACATATACTTTGATTTGATTGGATATCGATTTCTCAACAATTTTTGAAAACGATGGCAGTATGGATATGGGTTGCAAATATGACACACTATTAGGGGCATTTGTCTTTGGTGTTGGCAGAACATTGACTTTCTTTCAAATAGTTGGAAATCGGCCAGAAGCAAAAATATATTAAAAATGTGTTTTAATTGTTCCAAACAATATCATTTTCAAATTTGTGCCGTCAACGCCCGCTGCATTCAACATCAAACAACTTGGTGCCCTATAAAGGCTCTGGCACACAGAACGAGGTAGAAGATATCAAAAATGACCTAGAGGACAGGGGCTATTCCCCCAAGGAAATTTACTGGCTGAAGGTCGGTAGGAGACGTCAGTTTCTAACCAATTTAAAGTACTTCTTCCTCAGTCCAATATCAAAATTTTGGAAGAAGACCGAATCAACTATTTGCCAGTAAGCGTAGAGCTTCAGAGAGGAAGCACAAATAAAATACACACTCAATGCCACAAATGCCAGCAGTTTGAACACACCATTTCAAACTGCTACGCCAAACCTGTGTGCCAGAGGTGCGCAGGTCCGCACTTTTACGAAGAGTGCACTAAAACAACAGAAACCCCAGCAAAGTGTTGCAATTGCGGGGGGGAACACCCTGCAAACTATTCAATGTGCTCGAAAAATCCAAACTACAAAAAACCTCTGCCACAAACACAAGCTCCAAAACCCGCACAAACAATACCCACAAACAAAAACACAAACACAAACTCCCGAACGAGTGCAATGCCGCAAGCAAACGGATTAATTGCTCTTCTAACTATGTCTGAACAAGACATAGTAGCAAAACTGAATAAAATCTCAGATATAATCAACAAAAATCCGACATTGAAATTATTCGCTAATTTCAATGGCTAATAAACCGAAACACCTATTTTTAGTCAGTTGGAACGCGAACTCTCTTTACCCCAAAAGACACGAGTTAGCAGACTACCTGACTGAAAATAACATAGATATTGCACTCGTACAGGAAACATTCTTACGCCCACAAACAAGATTACACATCAAAAACTACACAATCTACAGAAATGACAGGGCACAGCGTATGGGGGGCGGCACTGCCATTTTTGTAAAAAACAT
Source organism: Pissodes strobi (assembly GCA_016904865.1). NCBI lineage: Eukaryota > Metazoa > Arthropoda > Insecta > Coleoptera > Curculionidae > Pissodes > Pissodes strobi. The sequence goes on from MU182926.1 coordinate 336,768, forward strand.
CACACATGACGCAATACAACCACCACAGTCAGACATACTGGAAGTGACAAGCATCAAAGTCAGTCTAACTGACGGAGACATTGTCATTCATTCAGTATACAAGCCACCACAACTTAACTTACCACTAGACGAAACCCCAAAACTCTTCAACTACACACTGCCAGTTCTTGCAGCAGGAGACTTTAACTGCAAACATAGATTTTGGGGATGCAGGGCCACTAATACAGGTGGCACTGCATTACTAAGAGCTTCGCAAGAACTGTACTTCACAGTACACGCACCACTCGAACCCACTCACTTCCATCACGAACGCTCAGATATTCTAGACATAGCACTTACTCAAAACATCGCACACAACGTTGTGATTGACAATTTGGAGGATTTATCCTCATCAGATCATTCTCCTATTGCCATCACAATAAACAACATACACGAACACAAACAAGCAAATATACAAAAATTCATACACTGGAACATATTCAGAGAACACTTAACACAAAACATGCACAACTTACCATACATCGCCTCCAAAGCGGCACTAGACAACGAAGTTGCTAGATTCACTGGGGAGATACAAGCAGCCATAAACACAGCCACAAAAACTGTACACACAAATCAAAACAACCCATACTCGCTTCCACAAAACATAAAAGACAACATAAGGCTCCGAAACAGGCTAAAACGACGAGCCAAACTAACAAACAATCCACACTTAAACACACAAGCAAACAGACTCACGAATACAATCAAAACGGACATAAAAACTCACAAAAACAACTAATGGACCGAATACATCACTACAGTCAACCCACAAAACAACTCTCTATGGAAAATCGCCAAATCGATGCAAGGTCGCAACAAAGGGGCATATCCTAATATCCATGGACTGAGAGGAGTGGTGTATTCCAGCGAAGAGAAGGCTGAGGCCTTCGCAGACTCGCTGGAATCGCAATTCACCTTAGGCGATGGGGCCCAGGATATAGATCACGAGGCAACCACAGAGAGAAACTACAGAGAAATACTAACTTACGAAAACGAACACCAAGACGACGAAACACGACCAACCAACACCGCAGAAATCGCGCAAATTATTGCGCAATTAAACCAAAAAAAAGGGCCCGGCTACGACAACATACCAAACAGAGCACTAAAAAACTTACCAGAAACACTCAAATTCACTTACATCATAAACACAATACTATCACTAAAACACTTTCCAAAATCTTGGAAAAAAGCAAAAATAATTCTCATCCCTAAACCTCACAAAAATTTGATCTTTCCTCAAAACTGGCGACCTATTAGCTTGCTCTCATCACTGAGCAAGCTGACGGAGAAGGTTATGTTGGAGAGATTGAACACACACATATCGCAAAACAATCTGATCCCAGATGAACAGTTTGGGTTCAGAAAACAACACAACACCGAACTCCAACTCGCCAGACTTGTTGAGGAGGCGACTAGAGGACTACAAAGACGGGCATTGACCGGAGTTGTTATATAATATCAATATCATTCTATCTTCAAAATTTTAAAATTTCAAATTTCCAAAAATTGTCAAAAATTTTCAAAAAACTCTTAAAATTTTCAAAATCTCACAAAAAAAACCTAAATCACATAAATCACTAACAAAACTAGAATGATTCAATAACAGCTGGGGACGAGAGCATCGCTGATGCCCTAGACCGAGTTCCCAGTTTGGGTTCAGAAAACAACACAACACCGAGCTCTAACTCGCCAGACTTGTTGAGGAGGCGACTAGAGGACTACAAAGACGGGCATCGACCGGAGTTGTGGTCCTTGACGTCGAAAAAGCCTTTGACAAAGTGTGGCATGAAGGACTCATACACAAACTAGACAGACTACACAATTTACCACCGCCACTAAATCAATTCATAGCTTCATTCCTCAAACACAGATCCTTCACTACACAAATAAACACAGCACTATCCACCACAAGGCGCATAAGGCTCTCCTCTGTCGCCTACACTATACTCATTATACACAACAGACATACCTAGACACCCAAACACTAAACTCTCCATATACGCAGATGACACATGCATATTCTCAATAAACAACAATCACACAAGACTCAAAAATCACGTACAGCAACACTTAGACTCCATATACGAATGGGCAGAAACTTGGAATATTAAAATCAATGAAGATAAAACACAGGCCATGCTCATAACAACTAAACGTAATAAACCTATTCCAAATTTAAATCTCGAAAATTCAGTAATAAGATGGTCAAACTCTCTTAAATACCTAGGGGTAACCCTAGATAGTAAACTCACTTTTCAAAAGCATATACAAGCAAAAGTAAATGAAGGCATTGCAGCCAAACAAGCTTTCTATCCATTAATTAACAGAAATAGTAAAATGTCACTAAAGAATAAACTAATGCTCTATAATCAGATAATAAAGCCCAAAATTCTATATGGAGCCATAGCATACACACATGCATGCAAAACAGACAAGAAAAAACTACAAACATTCCAAAACAAAACACTCAGACAAATTGTGAACGCACCTTGGTACGTTCGCAATGCAGACATTCACAACGACCTCTAAGTAGACACAATTAACACATATCTGGCAGGCAAACACACAATATTCTTAGAACAAGTTCGCAACCATACAAATCCAATCATAAGAACACTATCCAGTAGAGTCACACATCCAAACAGAACAGTACACAAAAGTTTACTACTCCCACCAGAACACTAAATCACATACACAATACACAAAGAAAAAATGTAAAAAAATCCAAAAAAATAATATCAATATCATTCTATCTTCAAAATTTTAAAATTTCAAATTTCCAAAAATTGTCAAAAATTTTCAAAAAACTCTCAAAATTTTCAAAATCTCACAAAAAAACCTAAATCACATAAATCACTAACAAAACTAGA
>MU182926.1:340082-354620 GCA_016904865.1 Pissodes strobi
GGGCTAGTTTAGATCGCGACGACGAGCGATACACTTGTACAAAATCACAGATTTTCGCGCGTTTTTAAGAATAGTTTCATGTATCATGTCGGAAAATACTGAAATATGTATTATTATTTGGTGCACTTAGGAATATTTAGCTTTAACATGTCACGTAATTCTTCAAAACACAATCTTGACATGCGGAAATATTGAAAAAATCGGTCTTCATGCGACTGTAGTTCAATACAGAGACAGTGGTATTCACCAAATTGTTCTCTCTTTTTATTGATGGGATGCACCCAATAACGTATTTTCTTTTTCTTTTTTTGCAGTGCAAAGAGAAGAAGAATTTGCTCCTCGTCAGAGCTAGACATTGCGAACACAGGCACGACCGAACAAAAAGTATGAAAATATCGCAGCCTGTGTGGCATTATAGATCGCTTTACCGCTGCGAAGATCGCGCGAAAGCTGCCCGCCGCGACAGACCGCGTTCTGTGTGCCAGAGCCTTAAATGTCAGTATCGGCGATCTAAAATCATAAAATAGTTAATTATCATTATTGTTGTAATAATTAGGTAAATCGTCACTCACAGTAGAATCACCACCGACCGACGCTTGGTAAGAAATCATTAATCGCTTCAAGATTTTGAGAATGGCTGGGCAACGTCGCTCTTATTCTACACACCCACACTGGACAAATCTCTTCCCAACACTCCTGAATCATTCCTACCCTTATGCAAAACGAAATTTACTTATGCTTTATCTTTTCCCGCTTTATCGCCCCGGATACATAGTTCCTCAAACTTATATAGTATTCCCGTGACATATCCGTTCTAGTTTTTAAATATTTTTTATAAGCCTTAATTCTTGTTTTGATCATTTGTTTAATATACCTGATATATGGCTATTTTTTCCTTTTATTTCATTGTTTGAGACCCAATATGCATTCATTCAGATAATTTACCTAATGTAGGCATATTGTAATTTTTTTCGACATTTTCAATGATGTGCTTTTTAAATATTATAAGTAAAGTTTGTTGGATGGTCTGTAGAAAAATGTCCAATTAAATGTATTCAGTCTCACATAAAAATTGAATGAATTATAATTCAAAAAGCAGTATTTTAGTATACCTACATACTCACCTAATAGGCATGGTGATTATTTTTACGAATATTCTTGATTTTCAGAGTAAATTCATATTATTTGACATTATTCTATTTTGCGTAATGGCAAGGGTCACTAATGTTTACTGGTTTACACACCGGACCGTACTATCTTGGAATTATTGTAACTATGGTTTCAAAGTGCCATATTGAATTATGCCCTCTACAATGCCATCTTTAAAAAGAAGGGCCCCTTGTAATACATAGTTGAAAATAGAATTTTGAGCTCTATACAAACGTGTAAAGATATGTACAGGGTTCCATCTAAAATTTGGAGAAAAACTGACATACATTTTGACATTTTAAGGAAAAGCGTGTGCACTATGTGCGCATATCTGAAGTGAAACTTCCTAAACTTAAACGCCATAGCTTTATACATATCATAACGGATTTGGTTAAAAAGAAGTTTTTTTAAATATACCACTCAATTAACAAAAAAGGGAGGCCTAAATGTAAAAAAAATATTCTTCATAAAAGTTTCGCTTATGTCTTGACAAGGTAATAGAGCAAATCCTATATTTTTTGCTTGTAAACTAACAAAGATATCACAATGACAATATTCTCATATTTTTCGTTCCGCCAGGTAGTGTCGCTCGTGGTGTATCGGTCGTCGTATGTCGCGACCTTCAAATTTTACTCCCGGCGCGTTAAGAAGTTTCACTTCAAAAACTAAAAATGCTTCAATTTTATAACAATTATCTAGAATTTTTAACAGTGAGAAATATCTGCAAGAAAACCTATCTTGTTTCCTATATCAACGGACAGTTTGACAAAAAAAGCATTGGTGATGTCAAAATGCCGCCATATTGAATTTGCAATAATTGTCCTCTACGCACAACTTGTGATACATCGTTAAAAAGGGAATTTTAAGCTGTACTTATATATGTTAAAAACATATACAGAGCAGTATTTGAAAATCTTTCTTTATGCTTACGTCCGGTCAAACCGGAAGTAATATTAATTTGTTTTTTAGTGGGAAATCTGAGTTTTCATAAATCATATCTTCAACCAAAATTTCAAATTTTGACACCCGGTATACCGCATCAATTGCGAAAGCAACAGTGTCAAAATGTTAAAAAATACGGTTAAAAATACTTACATTAGAACTAACAAATATAACAACTTAGTTATTCTGAATCGGGTGTAATACGCGTAGGCCCATTCACTACTTAGCTAAACTAAGTAAATTGATGTTCACATCTCCCATAAAAATAACTGTGCTCACCTCTAAAAATATTTGTTGGACAATTATTGTACTCAAATCCTTTAGATTTTTATTTAAATTCGCATTGTGGGGTATGTAAACAGCACCCATTGCTATCTTAACTATGCCTATATCAATATCATAAGTAAAATATTTCTAAAATTTAGCGTAGAATTGAAATATGCAATAATATATGGAGCGTTCCATTTTGAGAAAAAAAGAAAACGCAGGTAACAAACATTTTTAAAATATGCATCGCCACATATCTTACAACTTTTGCATTTAACTTTTCGCTTCATCTCCTGAATTTTCTGACCTAAGGTACAACGGGCCAGCCTGTATACGCAATTATGCTAAGTCAAAAATTTAGTACCGAAAGCTGCTTTATGAATTAAATCCCATAATAATTAACGTAGTTTTACAATCGGTTTTATAGTTTTATTATTAAATGTGTTATATGCATAGATTAAACGCGTCCCATGTTCCACCCACACATAACCAAGCAGTGAAACAGAGTAGATAAGCCAAGGAAAAAAGTTTACATACAATACAACATATATGAATATTTTACAAAGCGCATTTGGGAGTAATATAATATGATAATTCATGTATAGATGACAGATAAAAAGTATATTTGATGGTTTGCGAAAGATAGCGGATAAAGGCAAATAAATGAGACTGTCTAAAAGTGGCATGGAGATATTATGGAAAATATGACGATAATAAAACTAAAAAGGACGTTTTAAACCTCGGTTTTGAATAATTATATTACACGTTAGTGATATTTGTAACCAAACAAATATGACGTGGGATCCATCCATTTTTTAAATTAAGTAACATTAACACCATGCGAACTGTATTTTTTAGGTTGTATTTTTCTAATTCAGTCCATTCCAATAGTACTATAGTCATCTTGCAAAAGCAATCTTCTTGAAAAGATCTACTATGATAACTAACACCATTAGTTTGCATGAATCGCTGCCTAAAAAAGGCAGCGTCAGATTGACATTTGACATTTTACCGGTACTCATGGAGGTTTACCCAGAGAGAAATACAGAGAGAAATTAATAACTAAAGTTATTAATTTCTCTCTGGGTTTACCAACAACTTATGCAATACAAAGACAAGCTGCTTAAATAAAAATGACGACGTCTCGCTACCTACAGGCTTCAACCGCACGCGGTTGGTCGATATCGTTTAGAAGTTGGAGAAGCTGCGAATTCCGCAGATTACTTGATGTCTCTTAGATATCTTGTGTTATTATACATGTTTTAAATAGTGTAACTTATGACCGAATCAGCCACCTTCAAGTCCCAGCCTCGAAGTACAAACAACGGCAACGTCCGATGAAGATACGTCAGTCACATTTGGTACAGGGTGTTCACACATAATGTCCCCCCCCTTTAACTTTGTTAATTTTTAAGCTACAAAAAAAATAAAAACCAAAATTGTAGGGTTTTTAATGTAGTTTTTGCACACCTAAAGAAAAAAACAAAAAATTGTATAGTATACAGGGTAGATCAAAAAGAAACATTTTTTTAAATCTAGCCCCCATTTTTTATTCGATTTTTCGATTCTACATGAAATTCTAAGGATTTTTAATGTAACACACTATATGCCTATTCCTCATACTTTAGGAGTTATTGACAGTTGAAGTCGCTATTTTGTTTGTTCTTTTATTTTTTTATGGCAACAGCCACCTAAGAATATAACTTTTTGTTTAGCTTTTGAAGTCATTGAGGTATAAATATTGAGTTTCCTCAATTCGACCTCATTGCTTTGAGTAGTGCTTTTGTATCTTCTGTTTTAAAAATGATTAAAGAATTATTATTATAACTAAACAATATCGACTTCAACTGTCAATAACTCCTAAAGTATTAGGAATAGGCATATAGTGTGTTACATTAAAAATCCTTAGAATCTGAAGTAGAATCGAAAAATCGAATAAAAAATGGGGGCTAAATTTAAAAAAATGTTTCTTTTTGATTTACCCTGTATACTATACAATTTTTTGTTTTTTTCTTTAGGTGTGCAAAAACTACATTAAAAACCCTACAATTTTGTTTTTTATTTTTTTTTGTAGCTTAAAAATTAACAAAGTTAAAGGGGGGGGACATTATGGGTGAACACCCTGTACGTCTAGTATGTAAAATTTAGGGGAACAGGTTGTTTATTTTCGCTCTTCCTACATTTTTTGCCGCGTTTTCTTTAACATTTAACAAAAACCTTCTGTGAAGTGATTGACAAAAACATCTACGAAGTGTTAGTTACTATTTTTGGTGCAGATTCTACGTAACATGAGTTAAAAAAGTGACAAATCAAGTGAAACCTTAATCTAATCGCGGCAAATAATATTTTTGATGGTTTTCGTTTTTTTGTAGCTCTCGCTGGCGAACTAATGTGAACATTATGTGTCCAGTTCATTTATTGATAGTGTTGCTTATTTTAGCGTATAGCTAATTTGTAGGTATACGTAAGTGAATTAATTACATTTAAAATTAGTGAAAATATATGTAGTTGCATAAGTTTGGAAATGTGGTAAGTCGATACCTATTTTTTACATTTTATCTATTTGTTTATTTATATATTAACATGCCAAATACATGCTACATTCCTGGGTGCATTTTAGACTTGATTTTAGACTATCCTACTGCTTTAAAAGCAGGGGAAAAGAGTGAATCAGTTTTTCACTCCCCAAAAGATGAAAACCTGAAAAATCAGATGCTAAAAGCCTTTCCAAGAGCTGATTGGTCGTCCACTAAATATTCTGTAGTATGTGCCAAACATTTTGTCCCAAGTGATATTATCCGTGAGGATATTTTTCTTTTATCTTATGGCACCACAAACAAAATTTCCACTAAAGTGAGATTTAATTTAATAGATGTTCCGTGCATTTTTCCCAATTTGCCTGCTTACTTGTCAAAAACTGTTTCCATTCCCAGAAAAAGTCCAGCGGAGCGAAACAAGAAGCATTAAGAGCTTAACTTTCAACTTCATTAAGCTTTCGAGTAATCAGGTTAAATTAAAAGGTTTGGAGATCTAATTATAAATTATTCATAGGAAATCAATGCTTCTGAATTTTGGGAAGCTAAAATTAGAAGTAGCTCAAAAATATATTTTTATAATCTAGATTTGACCAATGAGGGTATACATATTCTCAATCAGGTTTAAGGGGACAGTCATATAAATGTAAAAGGTTTTTTTGAAAGGTAGTAATGAATTGGCTTACAATGATTTAAAATGTATTTTACTTTTTGAAATGAGACTAACCAGGTGGTCTCAGCTTGAAAACATATCTCGAAACATATTGTCTCGGTACAAATTCATACATTGTAAGTAACGAGTCAGTAACGCTCAAGATATGTGATTTTCTAAGGACAAGCATGGAATATTTCAATAAAGCCTTATGCTTAATTAATTTCGAGACTGAAGATGATAGCTAGTCCAATAATTTAAATGCAGAAGATAAAAATTTGTATAATAGAATATTATTTTTGATCGATCAGATAAATATACTCGAATTGAAACAGAAACATTACTCACCATCAGCAACAGTACCTAATGTCTTTTATGATATATACGTTTTCCCCTTCTGCTTGACCTTATGCAAGATTATTTGGATTTGTCCATTATTTCTCGTCAATCCTAAATGTGTCACCAAGTACTTATTAAAAAAGCACCGATAATGAGAAAACTACAAATAATAATTTAAACATCGTTTCTAGCTCTCTAACACCCAATAAAAAATTGTAAATTTGTTAATCGATGAAGTGTATATTAGCAAGCGGTTAGACTATAAAGTCAAACATCTTAATGGTATAGCTTCTAATACCAATTCCTTGGCTACACCTGTATTAGCATATATGATATGTTCATCCTTTGGTAACTTTCGGAAATCGTAAAATTGTTGCGAGTAAACAATATAAAAAGGACAGAAGTGGCTCTTGTAACTAAAAATGTCATCTCTGTAGTACAAAAAAAATGGTTTTCAAATCTTAGATATTATAACAGACAATAATAGCATAAATTCGTTATTTATAATTCTAACAAACAATTTATTTTCTGTTTCAAATCCGGAATATTCTAACTGCAAGAGTTGTGATTTCGCCATGTAATAATACTAGTTTGTTAAAGGCAAATATTAAGAGAAATGAGTGGTGTAAGCCCATTACAGGTAGGTATAGATGCCGTAGCTGTTCAAGTTTTAAAGACATTTATTTTATGGATAGATGCATGGTAGAAACTTGAGAATAATAATGGTCGATTTACAAAAGATTCTTATTCTGAACTTCGACGCGCGACAGAGTTTCAGTTTTCATTGAAATTATTGATTATTCTTTTCAAAATATTCTCCATATCAGACATACTGCCAGGTAAATCCACAACAGAGAAATTGGTAAACGTTTCGGAAAATATAATCTTTTAGGCGGATGCATCAGTAATTATAATGTTAGCTTCTATATTATTAATGCTGAGAAACAGATTCGTCTCTAATACATATCTTTATAAATCTCCCCGGAAGTAAATTTTTGCTTTCAGAGATTCAAAAGCAGAGAGATAATTGTTTCCGGTAATGTGACACCGATTGTGACAAATTCCTATTTCTAATCTCCACAGATTTATTTAGTGAGTATGAGATTGATGAGTCAGCTGAGAATGCTGAGATATTATCTCAGAATGTGCCGCTCATAAAATAAAAAAAATCACTTGTGATATTTGCATTTCTTCAATAGCTGAAAGTAAGGGTCATTTCATCCAAAAGGAGTATTTCGATTAAGTGCAACCTGGTGTCGTATCCCAACGGACATTAATAAAGGGGTGTCTTTCATATTATGTGTGCTATTTTAGAACAAATTATTAATAAAGTTTCCACTGAATATGACTTTCTTAAGATAGTTAACCAGAAAGTTATTTTAACTGATTTAACTTTAAAAAGCATAGAACAAGATGAATTCTTCAGCGATTTTTTTCGGTACGTCAGAAGCGTATTTTTAATTATTTCTGTTCTACATATAAGTTTCCCACCCAGAATATTATTTATTTATTGAATTGTTTTTGCCAGCCAAAGCTTAACCCACTACTTATTTGTTACGTAGTGATTTATACGTTTTTCCATATAAATAGCTGCAACAGCGTAAAAAACACTAAAAACGTCCTCAAAAACAAATACAAAATATCCGCTGAGCTATTATCGCTTTCGCCGGTTGCAGCCGCGGCGGCTTTCATCTCCACGCTTCGCGGCGATGCCACTTGTCACTTCGCGGCTGAGACTACTTGGAGGCGGCTGTGACCGAATGCACGTTTGTCCATTCTAATCCTAGTCCTCCAATCCCGTTTTTGTAATTTTTGGCCCGTAGCTATGAACCGTCAGAAGATTAACCAATCCGGATAGGAAACCCGACAACGTTGGCGTCATTTGAAGGCAGCCGATTGTAGTCTGATGCCCTTTACAATAGCACAGACGCAATGTGACCAGAAACTGGTTGGTTCATCGGGGTTAGACTATTATTCCTAAAATAAATATGATGGTAGATAGATACCTAGCTAGTAGCCGTTATACCACTACATTTCATATCACCGAAGAGGTACTTATGCAGCCAAGGACCATTCCCCATAAAATAAGTTGACTTGGGTGAAGGTGTATGACGTGGGATCATCTAATCCAACTTAACACAAAGACGGTCAATATATTTAAAATAGACACTTCCTTAGGGGAATTCGATACTATTCACTTTGTCGGGTAGAATAGACAATTCCTTCTACTTATCAGCTTACAAATCCTTTTGGACTCCAATTTCTTCTTGTATGTTTTTCAGGAACCTGAAAACTGTATTTTTTGTAAATCGGAATAATCAATTCTTTCCTAGACCCTGCGAGGAAAACCAAAGTTGATGATATTGAGGATATCTGGGTCATCATCAATGAATATCTCGTCTTCTAACTCTATTTTATACCGACATAATACAAAATTAGTGCAAAAAACTCCAACAAAAAAAGTCGGTGCCAAAAATGAGTTTGAAGCGAGCTTTGAAGTTAAGACGTCGTTTCGCTAATCCACACTTCGTTGACCAATTAAATAATATTAGGCTTAAGCTAGATTTTTCTTGCGGTGCTTAGTAAATAATAATCTTATCCAGGTTTGCGTAACTGATCCGCGAAATTAGCTTACGGGGAATATACGCAAGTGACGTATGAATGTTGTATGCCATTGGCAATTGCGCGGATGCACAGTCCAACAGTGCGAATGTTTCGATTCCCTAAAAACGAAACGTACGCAGAAAATGGTTAAGCATAATTGCCTGTGAAAATTTTGTTCCTAGTAACTATAATCGAGTTTTGAGCATCATTTTCCAAGACCTTTCCCAGAAAACAATTGCCACATTTAAATTCAAGATATTCTAACTTGGTCACAAGATATTCTAACTTGGTCAGATTGCTAGAAATCAAAGTTTTTTTTTAAATGTGCTTTAAATGACATTGTCAATGGGATGCTTGAATAGTATATTTCATTACCAGCCCGGAAACTAGGCTTTTCCGGTGCACGACAGTTTCTGGTGTGAAGCGTAGCCGAACACCGAAAGTCGTGCAAGCACAGGAAAAGCTGTTTCTGGACGTGTCATGAACGATATTTTTCATAATACCGCTCTGAAATCTAAACATAAACATAAAATTATTATAATTTTACGTATCCAAAATCATGTCATAATACATTGTGCCCTGAAGCAGGCCCGCGTTAATGGTGAATGTGTCTGAGATGTGTCCATCAACTGCAACGTGCAGAGATCGGTTCCTAAGGAAACTGGCAAGCCAGCTGCAGAGAGAGACTAACAGTCCAAAGTAGGTCCAAGGAGGAAATAACGCAAAAACGGCTGAACCAAATGTCAATTTGTATGGTATATTTGAATTCAGAAAAAAAAGATCATTTATTTTAGCCGGAAATATGTAGGGCGTTCCGAGGGGCATTTCGCAGGTGGAATTTTGTACACTAAAATATCTTTTCATTGAAAAAATACCTGGTGACGTTGTAAAATACCTACAAATACCTTGCATGACCAAAAAAATAACCTGCATGGCCCAGAAAATACCTTGAAGTGCTCAAAAGACCTTAAAAATACATTTAAAGATCCCCAAAATACCCAAAAATACCTTGAAATGCCCCATAAAGACTTTGAATTTAATGTACAGTTGATTTTAGTATATACTCGTATATACCGCTCCATAAGTAGTATTCAGGCTTTCATATCTATTAAGGATTAAGGCTCGCATTAAGGTAATATTTTTGAATTGAAAATGACGAAAACAAGCTATCGAGGAAGCCCCATTTTGAAACAGGGTTAGAAAAAATCATGATTAAAAAAAAAATCAAAAATCCATGAGTTTTAGCCAAAAAATCATGAGCAGTTGAATATACAGCACAAATTTGATGACAAGCTGAACTCGCAGATTTTGACTTTCGTCATTTTCAAGACGACATCCTGACTTGTTCCTAAGGAAAGCTGAAAACTCATCCCGCAATGGAAGTGTCGGCAAGAATCGAGATATAGTTGTCAAATATTTTGAACTACTCTCTTCTATATTGAAGTAGCATCAGCTACTCGGCAGTATATGGACGAGACAGGACTCTAACTGAGCAACCGCCCAAGGGGATTGCCAAGATAAGGTCAAAAGTATTGTCTGCGTTGACAGCTGCAGAAAGGGGAGAAACGATAATAGTTGTAAGCTATTGGAATTCACAAGGAACTTTTTTGCCATCCGCGTGCATTTTCAAGGGCAAAAATTAGAAACTAGAATTTGAGGATAGGATTCCACCAGGCTCTGTCATGTACATGGACTAGAAGTCGGCGTACGTTAACACACAGGATTTTCTAGAGTGGCTAAAGTTTCATTCCTCACATGTTCCAGCTGCTACTGTCAGCAGAAAAGCGAATAAATCGCAGAAATTTAAAAGGGCGCAGAAGGCATAGGTAGGCGCAAGAAAGTCAAGGCGCAAAGAAGAGATGGAACTGACGAAACTAAAACGTTACGAGAAAGTGTTTATATATGTGTCCAACCTCCTATGTTGTGTTGTCCAGACTAATATAGCCCTCTCATCGTTAGAATTTAGTCAGCTTAAAAGTAATAATAATTACCAAGTGTTGACAAGTTTCAGCGTTACGCAAGAGTTTAATGCAATATGATTGGTGGCCACGATATGGTTTAGAGCCAGTCAGCGTCGAGGTCACCCCGTAATCCCGCTGGCAAATTGCCTTGCAGCAGTGCCATAAAACAAACAAGAAAGAAAGAGGTGCTGAGATTGGCATCGTTTAAAAATAGGAAATTTACTGGCGATAAATGAACTGGAATTGAAGGAATATACTGATAAAGATTTGAACTTTTCTATTCATGACAGTAGCTCGAACATGGAAAATAAGAATGACGTAACCTGTGCTAGGTATGGGGAGTACACCAAGAGAACTAAAGCTGATGGCTGGATTCAGCACCTCCACTGTCAGCAGTGGCTGCATAAGGGGTGCACGAAATACCAAACTACGTGAGAAATATGTGTAAAATTGTACATTATAAAGAAAAAGGTAGAGGTTTCTCTACCGGTATATCTCCCGTAATATGAGGTAGAGTACAGAATGTGCGACAATGTTTTTTTTATTGATTAATGCATTGAATTTAAGCAATAAAGCATATGTATCTTGTTTAAAAAATAAATATTATATCAGATTGCCTTAGTTTAATTATTTCATCATCAGTAAACTAAGAAAAGGTGAAAAATCGACATCTCCATGGGCGTAGGCACGTAGATAAGGCCGGAGTGGTACCCGTAGGCGGAGGCTAAGCCGCCGAAGGCCGAAAATTTTGGTTAAAAAAAAACAAGGATTCGGCACCCTTTTGAATGGCATGTTGAAAAATGAGTCGGTTAAATTTCCAGGGGGAGGGGCACGGCCCCCCCTGTCCCCCCTGTCTACGTTCATGGGCATCTCTGTCGAATTAACCTAGGAAAATAAGTTTGAAATCTATGATTTGATAGATAGAATATTTTATTGGTAAAGTAACCATTTCATATCTCAGTATTCAGTTTTTAAGACTCAGTCGATTAGTGCACGAATTTCTCTACATGCAGGCATAACACAGGGCGCAACTTTAACTTTTTTATTTTCGCTCGTATAAAAAAATGTTAAGTACAAAAGTTGTAAGGATCTTCATATAGTTTTCTGCGGTGTTACTAGAAAAACAATTGAACATCGAAATTCTACGGTGCAAATTAAATTAATGTTTTTTTAAATGGGACACCCTGTATATTCTTCCGGATATCGGTAGAGCTCTTTAAGACGAGTTCAGTAATATAAGGTTTGTTGAGTCTAGCTATAATAGTTACCACGTAAATTGCAAAAATGTCGGGTATCTGATTATTACTGAACCCCTCTCTTAAATTCTTTATTTGGTGAGCTAGAAAAAAATGTATACAAAAGTTGTAGGTTCCTTCAGAAACTTTTCTGCGGTGTTACTAGAAAAACAAATGAATATCAGAAAAGCTTCTGAAGGAAGAATTTTTTTCTTGCTCACCAAATAAATAATTTAGGAGAGGGGTTCAGTAATAATCCTCGTAATAATCAGATACCCGACATTCTTGCAATTTACGTGGTAACTATTATAGCTAGACCCAACAAACCTTATATTACTGAACTCGCCTTAAAGAGCTCTATCGATATACCGAAGAATATACAGGGTGTCCCATTAAAAAAAACATTAATTTAATCTGTACAGTAAAATTACGATGTTCAATTGTTTTTCTAGTAACACCGCAGAAAACTGTATGAAAATCCTTACAACTCTTGTATTTAACATTTTTTATACGAGGGCAAATAAAAAAGTTAATGGGGGGTTACATTTATAACCGGACACCATGTACATTCAAAATAAGTCTGATATTATATTTAAAGAATCTGCTCGGGAATCTGTGATGATATTAGATATTAAATATAATTTGTAGTTGTATTGGAATATGTGATATGAAATCCAACGCTTGACGGCTCATGCAAATATGTACAAAGGAAAAAAGGAGTATATACGTAACCAGAACCACAGCAGTTACTTTCGAAACACAGTATTCACTTTAATTTATAATAAAAAATAAATACTATAATGATTACCAAATAGTCATATTCCTTGATATTGGTTACATTTTAAAAATATCGGTCTAAGGCTTACCTAGAAATGGGCCTGCTAGCAGAATTTATTATGAATTTGATTTATTAACAAACGATGTTCTACCAGCGGTAAGTAATTAATATGAAAAAGGGTTAGTTAGAAATCTGATATTTATCGATATTCATATGCTCTCAACACTTAATAAATTAAAGATTTTCATAAATTTTATGTCGAGCACGCAAATATTCATTAATTAACTCTATAACAATTTAATTAGTTTCTGCTTTAAATAGGTTTATATAATATAGTTTGATGTAATATAATATTTCTGTTTGCCAATATAAGCTTATTATTTTTAACATGATAGTCGGCTTGTCCGTAATTAAATTCAATAGTAAAAATAGACAAAAAAAGAAAAAAAAAATATTTATTCAACGGCCAGTGTAAATTGATTCATTGGTTTCCCTACAATGTGTAAACATTTACGATTGCGATAGGAAATATAGAATTGGTTTTATATCATCATGATTACAATGCTTAGTAATTAATACTTAGTATATCTAATTTCTTATATGCACCAGTTTAATTCTACTATGGAAGTGCGGAATTATTAGAACATTTTGTCCCAAAATTAATTATTTAGCTTTACCAGGATATATATATATATATATATATATATATATATAAAGTACGCATCAATTGAAACGATACACCTTAAAAAAACACCAACTTTTAAACGCTGCAACTCAGCCAAATACAGTTTAATTTGGACTTTTTGCACCATGCCTAAAAGGGCGATTCTTTAGCTATTAACTGTTTGTAAAATTAAGTTAAAATATTACACGCTGTCAATTATACAGGGTGTTGAAATATTGAGTGCAAAAACCTTCGTTTTTGATCAAGAATTTCTGCTCGGTGAGGAAAGTAATTTTGGGTATTACTATACTTTCTGAAGTATTGGACCTATATCTCGGGACGTCTTTGCAAATTTGATCTTTCCTTATATACCGGCGGAAAAATCGTCAATTTTTAAAATGTGTGCATTTTTTATGTGTGCGTTTCCGTGTGTTTTATCCTAGCATTGTACATACAACTCTAAATTTCTTATTAGGGTTAACAATTAGTGTCACCAAAACACTATTAAAATGTTGCTCAGCGTTATTTATACAGGGCGACAAGAAAAATTGTGTTTTAAATCGGTTTTCGTCAAGCTTGTTATAGAAGTTGTCGGAAAATGATGCAAATGGAAATTCTTGTTTAAAAGCATTAAAAATTATTTTTTCACTCATTATTTTTTCACCACCTTATATAATTGACAAAATATTTATTCACGTTTTTTTGCGCTTTAATTAGACGAAGTTTTGACGATTCAAGGTCTGCCAATTTGAAGGTATATCGGTTTATCGAGTTTTTTTTAAATAGAAATACCATAACCTTAAAATTGCAGACTGGTTTTACGGGCCACTCTTGTAATTTAAACAAGAGTTTCCATTTACAAAATTTTCCTATAACAACCTTGACGAAAACCGATTTAAAATATTTTTTTTTGTCGCCCTGTATAAATAACGCTGAGCAACATTTTAATAATGTTTTGGTGACAGATTAGCACTGCATACTAATAACTGTTAACCCTAATAAGACATTTAGAGTCGTATGTGCAATGCCACGCTAGAACACCCGAAAACGCCATAAAATTCACACATTTGAAAAATTCACGATTTCTCCGCCGTTATATAAGGTAACATCAAATTTGCACAGACGTCCCGAGATACAGGCCCAGTACTTAAGAAAGTATAGTAATATCCAAAATTACCTTCCTCTCCGGGCAGAAATTCTTGGTCAAAAATGAGGGTTTTTGCACTCACTATTTCAACACCCTGTATAATTGACAGACTGCAATATTTTCACTTCATTCTACAAGCAGTTTATAGCTAAAGAATCGTCCTTTTAGGAATGGTGAAAAAAGTCCAAATTAAACTATATTTGGTTGAGTTGCAGCGTTTCAAAGTTGGTGTTTTTTTAAGGTGTATCGTTTCAATTGATGCGTAC
>MU182926.1:359620-376826 GCA_016904865.1 Pissodes strobi
GATACTTTGATCTCGAGGTCCATCCAGTTAACCAAATCCTCAAATCGCTCAGAAGAACTCCACAACATCACAAGAGCTCTGAAACAGAACAACTACAAAGAACACCACATCAAAAAGGCTTCCAAGCGAGCTACAAACCCAACAAAAAACAAAAAAGAGTACGATGAATCCAGACCGACAACTACACTACCATACATAAAAGGCGTAACAGACGTAATTGGAAGAATCCTAAGGAAACATGAAATAACAACAATCTATAAGCCACCAACAACGATCCACCAGATTATAGGCAATCCCAAGGATAAAATACCTTTGGAAAACCACGGGGTATACAGCATCCCCTGCAAGAACTGTGACATGGAATACATCGGCCAAACAAACAGAAGGATCTCTGCCAGAGTACAGGAGCACATGAACAGCACAAGAAACAAACAAACCACCTCAGCTCTGTTTCAGCACCACCAAGAAACAGGGCACACAATAAATTTCCAGGAAGCAAAACAGATCGCTCCCATAAAGCACTTTCGAACACGCACCATCAGAGAAGCGATAGAAATAGAAAAAAGACTACATATCAACAGGAGAGATGATGCACAAAATGTTTCAAACACCTGGAAAAGCATCATCAAAAAACAACAACCAAAACCAACCACATCAGAGGAACAAACACATAGACAACAAACTGAAACACAGGAAGTCGGACAGACCCAAGCAGAACCAAGATACAATCTGCGCAGACGCAGGCCTATAAAAGGCCCGGTACAGGACCAGAGAGCTCAGTTCGAGTCAAGCAGCCATCAAGGAAGCAACACTTGAAAATGCCAACTGGGATGTTGGCGAAACGTCGTGAGACAATCAATTCTACTGACGAACGGATTGAAACCCGGAATAACACTTTTGTTCATATATATATATTGTATACATACCTCCTTCTACTAACGATATCCAGGTAGAAATTTTCCTGGAGGCTCTTTCGTCAATATGTTGAGCAAAAATGTAATAATTCTGGGAGACTACAAACCTTCCTCCCAATGCTAAATACAGACTTTTGACTGGATTCGGTGAAATACTTAACCTTCGCCAATATAATAATACACCTAACATTAGGTCTGTTGGGATCTAGTTTTAGGCAACTTTAAAATTTTCCAGCAAAAAAACTACGTACCACTTGTTAATGAAGATCCGTATGATCCTTGGTATGATCCATCCTTACTGATCAATTTTCTAGCGGCCCTCCCACACATAGTCAACTTTTCTGTAAACAATGATGATCTACCCCTATATAATTTCAGAAAAGCCAATTTATGTATGAACTAATGTCGATCACAGACTGGTCGCCTGTTCTCAATGGCGCAGATATTCGGTAACTCATGTCAAAGTCTTTATGAGATTCTAAATATCATATTCCCTACCTCTGCACTGCCGCGGCGCGGTGACGGCGTAGGCGCTTTCCTCCATTGTTTCCCAAGGAAATCATTGATAATGTATTCAAAAAGGAAAAGGCCTATCGTGACTTTAAAACTCATAAATCTCCATTTTACTTCGCCAGATACAAATCTTTGCGCAGTTTAATTAAATCGAGCTCCGACAAGACACAAGTAATATATCCGGCGTGCTGAGACAAGCATAACTTCTGATCTCTCAAACTCCTGGTCTTTTATTCAAAGCATGATAGCTCAATCCCCCATTCCAGCCACTAGGAACGACACTAATCACTCTTACCACGGTGCCCAATGTGTAGTTTCGGCTTTTTCCAACTATTTTCAAAGTGTGTACAAAGGCTCCCACCAGCCTGCAAATATTGATCCGTTAATGTAGTATTCCGATAGCATCGACATTTCACCAATAACTACTGATGATACTTATAGTTGCAGCAAGCAAAAAACTTTAAAACAAGATCACCTCTGACCAATTGTTAGAGACTGTCCGATCGTTTTGTGCGAGCCACTGTGTCATATCTTCAATCTGATCCCGGAACTGGGCATATTTCCCGAAACCTGGAAGGTTGCAAGGGTCTGTCCCTTTCATAGTTATTGAGAATTATCGTCCTATCTCCATCCTATGTAACTTCACCAAAATATTCGAGATTATCCTGCACAAATTTTACCAACATCTTTGTCATTAAACTGCTTTATTACTCCTTCGTTAGAAAAAGCTGGGCTATGAATCACTTGTATGATGTCCGTAGTATGATTGCAACATTGATTCGTTGGAGGCTGTGCAGAGGCGATTTCTCAAGTATCTTATGTTCAGAGAGGACGGTATATACCTCGGTATATACTCAGACAAACGGTTTGATCATAACCTTTTGTTGTCTAGATTGAGGGAACTGTCGCTGTCTGCGCGCAGGCAGATATTCACATCTTTGCGTTATTCGTAAATCGGTTTCGTTCCTCTACATTCCTTATTTTTAGTCTTAGTTTAATTTGTTACTTTATTTTAATTGTAGCTATTATTTATTTTATATTTTATAATTTTTCTTTGTATAACAATATTTTTGTGAATTACTTGTTCTCAATTTATATGTGAATTTCCTATAATTGGGCGTTTGCTTGTTGGAAATAAATAACATATTATTATTGTTACCATAGAAATTTTTCTCCGAATATGACTTGTTGTATATATTACTTTTTTAAAATTATGGTAGATTAAGCATTGGATAGTGGGCAATTATCGATTATCAGGATCAAGTAAAACTTATGGTAGATTCCGATAATTATCGGGCATTTGACAACACTGTTTAGGACATCGAACAGGTAGTTGCGACGTTGCGACATGTGCCTTGTGAACTATGCGCTATGAGTTATTGCGCATGCGCATATTAGATAATTGTAGCTACTTTTACCGATTTATTAACCTTTTGCGATAATACCTAATTTAGTTGATAGACTATGATGAGAATATTTTTATCATTAGATAGCGGACTTAACTCAAACTAACCTAACAAAAAACCGGTACCTACTAGCATAAACTAACTAAAACTAAATCAAAATAAAAAATTTGATATTTATAATAATAGCAAGTACAAACCTAAGTAAAAATACACAAACAAAATGCCCGCTTATTGACCCAAAATAACTAAAGCTAATCGAAGCTGTTCAAAGTCTATCGCAACCCAAACTAACTCAATGTAACCGGAAACTAAATATTTATAATAGTAGCAAGCGCGCTCACTAAACCAACCAACCAAATTTATCTGAACTAACCAAACTTAACCCAGATTATCAAATCTAATCTAGCCGATAATTATTAGAACTTACCAAACTAACCAAAATTAACTCAAGTTATTAAAACCCAATCAAAACCAAACCAATCTAGACTGACATTTAGAAATTTATGATAATAGTAACAAGTTGTCCTTTGCAACTTTATTTTCTCTCCTTATACTGACCAGAATATCTAAGAAATAACAGATTTATTGAAATGGCTTTCGCGTCTACTTGCGCTTAACCTGTAGTACTAACCATGCAAAAGTAACCAATTCTACTAAAATCAAAAGTTCTCAAAAATATCAAACTCGGCCACGCGTATTTTTTTTTTCAAATTAAAACCGAGATTAAAACTAACTAGACAACCAAAACTAACCCAAATTAATCAAGAGCGAACTAAAAGACAGCTAAAATCAATTAATCAAAAACTAAGTGTTCAGAAATAAATCGTCTTGCCTAAATTAACTAATCACCAACTCAGCTAAAGCTAATCAAAACGGATTGAATCTAACCCAAGCTAACCCAAATTAGCAATGAATATATATTAATTATTCATAAAATATATTACACAAATCATATTTTCAATTATTATAATATTATATCACTGAACTTCCAAATAGCGGATTATTTTAATTCTACGTATCAATGTTAATCAATTGATCAACAATTCACATGCTTTCCTTCAAGAAATAACAAACATCGAGTGATCCAGAATCCATACGTTTCCGAGTACGTTTCCTAAAAGAATCAATTTAGGTACGTTGACTTTATCCTCGACTTTATCTAAACAAATTAAAATTCTCACCTTGCGACTAGTAGCAATTTTTAATTGGTGGTCCAACATTAACAAGCAGTCTTATTTATTATCATGTCTATCGAGATGGTTTGAAGAACCAAACCAGTTACAGAAAAGGCAATTAAGCAAGTACCTTGCTATTTGTGTAAAAAATATATCGAGTAGGTACATATTTAGAAATAAACTAGCCATAGGCAGTCTCCTTCACAATTATTATGCTATTAATTCTGTTAATAAGTTGAATTCATTACAAGATTGAGTGACGAATTCCGCTCGAAAATCCCAACCAGTTTATGTTAATTATGAAGGAATGTTTTTTGCATTACAAGCAAGATCCATATTTTATGAGAGCTTATAGGATTTTGCGACAATAATACTCATAAAAGCTGTATTAAGATAGTCACGACTTTGTGAGAAGAAAGAAGTCGTTCCTTTTCCCATAAGTGTTATAAGTAATACAGTTCGACTATAGACAACTTATTTCATACAGATTAACATACAATTGTCACCAAATATATCATCAATATACGAAACAATATATTCACTTATCAAAACGATTATTCATATTGAGACATCTATTGTTCTTCCCATTTTTTAAAGTAATTCATCTGACCGGCACAATTTAAAAGTAATTAGGTCTTCATAGTTGTTACCGAGATTGCTACGGTTTTATTAATGACTGTCGCTAATTAAGTTTTTTGAAAATAATTGTTAAGAAAAAGATTTGTTTCAAAGATAAAACATTAGCAAACATAAATACTCTTAACTCTGCTTATAAATTTGTGGCATGTCTGTTAACCTTCACAAACTGTCAATGCCGTACATATAAATCTGACCCAAAAACGAAGCCAGTTAATTGAGCAAGTAAGTTAGTATACAAAATAAATAATCTTCTTGGTTGCATACTTATTTAACAAGTAAAAGAGCAAACTAATCCGCTCCGGATAAGTGATATAAGTAACCCACTTTGACGATCGACGACCTAATTCAATGAAGATTAGCATATAATAATTACCACCAAAAATATTGTCGATATACGAAATGTATTCATGTACCTATAAAAGACAGGAGATATTTATATATTTCATCTATTTGATATAATCATCTACAACACATAACTTAGCAGATTATAACTTTCTATCAGTAAAATATTTAAATATGTAAATTGACGTGGATATTTCGCTGAGTTGCCTCGTAGAGATACATCTTTTCAGCTAAATCTGTGACCAGATTATTTGTTGCGCTACATGTATTTTTGGTGACCTCCACATTAATTAACCTCTGGATCCTAAACATTTTTGGGGACCGGTGTAATTTAAAAGAAATTACCGAGGAAATTACTTAGTATCCTTTTAGTGCTTACAGTCTTTAAATGACTCTCATTAATTAACATTATCGACGATGGTTGGAATGCTTGAAAAGTGGGTAAATAAATGCCATTAGATTTTGTTTTTCAGGCTAATAACAGAAAAAGGTAATCCTGTTCGAAGGACCAAACTAGTTTCTTACAATATTAATGTAGCAGATTTTCACCAACAATAACCATGAAATCCTCGATAAAAACTATATCTAAAACACACTTAATGCATTACATTTTATGTTTTCCTACAGGTTGTAAAAATTTCAACGATCGACGACCTAATTTAGTGAATATAATATATTTTTAATGACAGATGCACACACACTAAAGGAAGATCCTATAGCACTCGACGGGCCGTATGTGGTATGTGTGTGTGAAGCTATTGATTGACAGAGTTCTTGAATAGCGATAAGTTGTAATTTGGCGGAAATAGATGTCCTGGGATTGGGAGTGAGTTCCACAGTGATGCAGTGGGCTAGGCAAATAAGTTCTTGTAAACCGATGTTCTAGGTGTTCCCAGTTGTACGACAAAGTGATGTGCTCTGGCCGTCTGATGCGACTATCTGACAGGCGTTTCTGGGGGCGGAAGGAGGCGGGCCAAATCATGGGAACATCTGCCGTGGAAATATCGTTAAAACAGGGAGATCTCGGCCACATGTCTGTGGTGTTCCACACTATACAGATACAGGGCCAAATGCGACTCGCCGACGAGACGCATAGCTCTCTTCTGAATGGAATCCAGCAGCATTAGGGTGTGCTTAGGTGCAGCACCCCAGATGTGAGTAATATTCCAAACATGGTCTTATTTGCGATTAGTACAGCATCAAGCTTCAGCGAAGCTGGTTTTGTGATGATAGCAACGTGGTCATGTCAGGACCTATTATTGTCAACCGAGAATCCCGGTGACGTTGAACAAAAGTGTAATCAAAATTACTTACCAGAATTACTTAATATAATAAGAGGAACCTATTTCAAGTTGATTTACGAAAAAAAAAATGCGGAATATGCATATTTTTTATAATAATAATATTTCAATCTGGAACTATTTTTCGACGCGTAGCAAACATTGGCGCGTTCTAGCGTAGGTATACAGTCACTCTTCACTCTCATTGGTCGGCGGGATGCCATGATTGACATTCCGCCGATGCGTTTTAAACTCGGTTTTAAAATAATAATAAAACATGTGTATTTCTTTGGGTTAGCTTTTGTTAGTTTAGGTTAGCTTGGGTTAGTTTTGGTTAGTTTCGTTTCGTTGCGCCCCGGAGCGAGCGAAGCGAGCGGAGGGCCAGGTCTGAAGTGTACGAAACGCTTGATACAAATATATTTGAGGTTAAAAAAAACACAAAAAAAAATCTTATTTTTCCGCACTTTTTCCATTAGAAAATGATGACAGAATACCTAATCTCTTGTTTTTGTCTTAGAAAATTGTTATTTTTGATTGCACTATTGTTCAACGGACCCAGAATCCCAGTAGTTCGATTGACGAGGATGAAGGAATGGTCTATCTTGCCATAATTATGTCACGACCCTCCGTCGAGCCCTCCGTACCTATCGCAATCGCTCCAGATTCTCCGTAATTCTGAATTGCCCTATTTCATATATATAATACTGTCGATCCCTCTTTGCGAAAGTCGTATTGGTTATCGGTGATTATTCTGTTGGTCTCGAGGTACCTACTTGAGTAGTCGCTGATTGACTACACGTTCCATGACTGTGAAGAAGAAGGCAATAGTTTAGGGCGTGGGTTTCTTGTCTTTTTTTGGAACAAGTTACACTCGAGCGACTTTCCAGGGATATGAGTAAATTCCTTTTCGGTAAGGCAGAAAAAAAAGCCTGGAAATGGGCATTACTTCCTTGGCGCAGTCCTTTCACACAGTGACAGGTATTCCGTCCGGTCCTGATACCTTTTACGTATCATACAATACAATGTCATCCTGCCCACACATATATCGCCGGTATAGAAATGTATTTACACAACTAAAAAGAGCATATTATAGGTACCTATACTAAATTCGTATAATCACTTAATAACTTTCTCCCAGTAAAGCACTTAATTTTTCTATTTTAGATTAATTTATGCAGAGATGTCTTATTGCTACCAGCATCTCCATTTTTTTAGGGAATTAGCTCACTCTAATCAACATTTTGGAGTGGTTGGCAAGAATACGTTTTTTTGTTTTAGCCGAGGTTTTAGCCTTGAAAAAATATAGCCTGTTAAAGAACAAGCAGATAAAATCCAGCTGGAAGGACCAAAACATTTTCCGTTATACTATTAAGTGCATTTACATATCCAACACGATTGATAATCCCTTATAGTATAATAGATTTTCCGAGAGATTTTCCACCGAAAATATCATCCATAAAACTGCACTAAAATAATCACAACATTCACAATCGCCATAATACACTTTGACAATCGACGACTATATCAGCGAATATTAACATACAATTGCCACCAAATATATCGTCGTCATACGAAATATATGCATGCAACTGTATACTGTAAGATAAATAATCTCATGGATTACATACTATGCATAAATAAATAATCACATGAGATAATATGTAATTTGAAGTTTGGGTAAACGTGAGCAATTTAAGAAAAATGTAGGATTGTCGTGGTAATGCAGCCTCGAACGATCAAAATTCAGTTCGCTATTCTATTAACGCCGAGATTAACGCCTTCTTTTTTTTATAAATCAGGCTCGAAGGACCAAACAAGAGCATATTATATTTTGTTAATTAGATTCTGGAATAATAATATTCATACTATCATCTTATTCATATGATAGAACTTTTTAAAGTCCATAAAAACTGCATTAAAATAGTCAGGACATTCGACACTCGCATAAGGGTTATAAGTAATATACACTTTAACCATCGACGATCAATTTTCACGGAAATTGATATATACAAATTGCCATCCAATATATCGTCAATATACCTACGGAACGAATACATGCAGCTATTACAAATAATAATATCAGCGAATACAGTTATGAAATCAACGAACAATCATATGAGATACCTT
Source organism: Pissodes strobi (assembly GCA_016904865.1). Classification (NCBI taxonomy): domain Eukaryota; kingdom Metazoa; phylum Arthropoda; class Insecta; order Coleoptera; family Curculionidae; genus Pissodes; species Pissodes strobi. The sequence continues at coordinate 368,017 of MU182926.1, forward strand.
TAGAAATAATGGTAAATATGATTAATTAAAAAAAAATATAGGGTTATTTTTACGAATATGGCTTTAAGAGTTAAAGCACTAAAAATCCAGTGTTTCTTGTAAATCCGGTTCGAAGAACCAAACTTTATATGTGTTACTCGAGATGTTACTATTTATTTATAATAGACGTAAAATAATAATACATAAATACATATTTGATAATAAGGTCTATAAGTAATATTTTTATTTAATAAAATTTTTTTGAGGTATTATTAAGAGTAACTTACATTAAAAAGCACAACTTGTAATTCCTGATGGTGACAGGCTTCCGACAATATATCCACGAAAAAGCGCACTAAAAAATCACCAAAACATTCAAATGTCGCAACAGAAAACACACTTAATATATGGCACCTCTTTCGATAAGTGGTATAATAGAGTTCGACGATCGACGAGCTATGTCCGCTTCAAATCGAAATAACTGTACTCTTACACACACTACAGCGAACTGAAGACGAGTTTGTAGTAACCTCCTCGACGTTGCCGTTCGTAGTTTTTGCACGAACCCTTTTTTGAGGAGACGGTAACACGTGAACCGATGCTTTCATGCTCGCGAAAATCGATTTCGATTACATTGGGCCCCCCTTTCTATTTTTGGGACTTGTGGCTAAGTATACAAAGAGTTTTTCATTTCCTTGTATTAATATTTATTCAAATGAATACGGAAAACTTTAAACGCACAAGTCTTGAGCCTGAAACTTGTGAAATAATTGAGTGCGATCTGAATTATAATTAAGTACCCTTAGATTAAGTAATCAGTCAAAGCATTTTGATAACATTCTGCTAATAGTTTTGAACAGATGCCTATGCCATCGTCATTACAAACAATGCCTATGCTAAAATTTCGGTTTTGCCATCTTAGCAGAATATTACTTATACTCGCTGTCAGATGACCTCATAATGGAGGTTACCAATTGCGCGGCCTACAGAAAGCACATTGTGAGTGTAGGTAAGGGCCGTTCTGAAGTAACCTAAATTCTGTCCGGACTACGATTTTGAAAACTTCCTTGAAGTTATTAAGATATCCATGAATTTTAAATGATTTCTCAAGGATATATGTATATTCATTCAGGGATGCTTATTTTTAATACCTGCTTCATATCTCCTTAGCCTACTGATTTATCACCGTCTAACTTTGTCATCGTAAGCTCCATTATTATTATGTTTTTGCCTTTCTATTGCTCTTAATGATTTTGTCCATAAATTAGAAGTATAATATGAACTATTTGCAAAGTTTGGTATTGATATATTGTTTTGAGAATATGACTAAGTTAGTCAAATGCAGCCCATGCCAATCTTTTTGATTTGGCTTTCCTTATTAATTTATATGATATATCCCCGGCAAATATATTTATTAACGTGATCTTCTACTTTTTATTCTATTCTGAAAGACGCGCCTTTATCTTCTTAAATTTATGGATTACTTAGATTACTTAGATCTTTTAGCCATCTTAAACATGGTCTAGCTTTATTACAAATACTGGAGATCACATTGATTCTGCTACAAGCTCTTGCTGGCCCTACAATTAATTTAGGTTAGAACACGTACTTATATCAAAGTAGACGTAATGCTGCCCCTGATAGGCTGATGATGAGGTTCGCTATGAACATTTGAAACTATGTGGGTGAAGTGGCTGGTAACATATGCAATGATAACGATGATGGCTGATAGTAGAGTGCCCAACGCAGTAAAAGCCTTCTGTAAAATGATTTCTGTGGGCACCTCGGGGTTACAAGCTGAAATTTTCACAGAATGAAGGCTTTATTATATTAATTCAAAATCCGAAGGTAATAAAAAATCATAACGGGCAAAAGGGCAGTATACCTAAAAATCGAGATTATTATATGAACGTGTAGGATATTAAATTATGAATATTTTCATATATAATTCATCTTCATTTTTGTACGAATTATATTTTTTATCCTTGCTTGAAATATGCAGATTACATTGGCTCTTACGGAAAAATAAATAAAAAAATTGAAATATCTCGCTTCGAACCTGGGCAAAATCTGATTTAAATATACTCATTTTTGTATTCACCTCGAATTCTCTCCGAAATGAAGGCTCAAATCAAAAATTTTTATTCTTGCAAAAAGTTTGCCTTAAGTATTTAGAACACATAGGTGCATGAATACATTTTTTTTCTCTCAAATGGTAATGGAAAAATAGAATTAAATGTAAAAAAGTAATTTTCTTCAAGCAGCGACCGGCCGATCTCTCGCTTCCCGAGCACTCTAGTATCTCACTTTTCTTCATAGCTTTATCTCTCTCGCGCCTATTATACAATACAATAAGTGCTTTTACACCATTACGGATTAGAATACTAATAATAATAATAGCTATTATTAATTGAATAAAGTCAATGAAGACATTTTCGATTATACTGAAATTTGTTTTTCCTATACGTTGCTAGGTAATAAAGAAGTAGAAAACAAATCATATACTTAATGCAACTGCTATTAAAAAAAGACTAGCTATTTAGAATAGAAAAACTGAAAATGTAAAAAACCTTTATAATAACAATAGTATATTATTTTATATGGAGGAAAAGTGATACTTTTCATGGCGCGCTCGTGTTTAACAGCCGAACGGAGTGAGGCTGGTAATAGAGAGCAAGCCATGAAAAGTAACTTTTCCTCCAAATAAAATATGCTGTTTTTTCTTCAAATGTCGACAAATTAATGCAAAACATCTCTTTTTAATAGTAATAATATCTAATTATTATTAAAGATAAATGGGTTCGCAAGGCGGCTTAGACCACGGTCGTAGGTGGCCTTGCTTAGACCGGTGTCGATGAATTTAACATAAAGCTGTCAGTGGACACTGTCAACAATAATTATTTTTTTAAGATGGCGTCTCCGATTGCGTTTTAATTCCGTATTGATAAGCAGTTATTGAGTAAGTTCGATTAAATAATCACCAATTTGTTCCTAAATTAGTGATTTTTAGAAATGCAGTCACAAATTGAGTGATAAATACAAATTGTAGTTTAATAAATCTTGAGTTGTTGACGCTTATTTTGTTGTCTGTTTGTATTGTATCTATGTTGCTATGACAACACTTTTACCTCCGCCGGCGGAAAAGTGAAAAGTAAAGCTCCGGCGGAGGAAAAACGAAACTTCACGGCCGCCTACACAGTCGAGTAATGACGGATTTACTGACGTTTGAAGAAAAAATCTATTTATCTTCAGTGTCTATCTTATTAAGGAATATACACAATGACTTCAATATTGCCTTTCAGTATTTTTGTGCATGATCCTATGCACGCTATTTAATTTCTTCTACGTGTACAAGCTTTGCTTTCATACAATCTAATAAAAATTTATTTAATTAAGTTTTATTATGTACCGTTTAATCTAATAATAAGTTACCTTTTTACATCCAAAACAGTGGAGTTTATTTATCCACTCTGTTTTTAGTTAAAAAAAACAGTTAACGAACCTTTTATCTGAACGAGCACTCTTATAAAAAGAATTTCAAGTTCGCAACTATAGTGGGGGATTTACCAATATTTTTGATAAGAAAACAAAATGCGAACCAATTGACAACAAATTACTATCCTCTATAGTCACGAAGAAGCTGATACTAGGATTTTGTTGCATTATACTCTCTGCTAAACATTGTATGTATTATTTGACATGCATCGTGGACTCCAATGACACTGATGTACTTGTACTTCTGGTACATATTAAAAATATACATATTTCTAGAGAATTTGGGGTAAAATGAGGAAGAGGAAATTCGGTGCGATATGTGGCCGTTCATGACATCAACCTAGAAGAAAAACTTGCAAAAAAATTACCTGCATTTCATGCTCTAACGAGTAGTCATACAACCAGCCAGTTTTCAGGATTAGGAAAAATAAAATGTTGGAAAATGTATCTAAATTATTCCGATTATTTAGACGGTATTGGGTCCCGGAATTTTCAGATGGCATGTTCAATAACAGAGAAATTTATCATAAAATTATTTTCAACAAATCCAAACATTTCGTCTATTAACATTTTCAGGACACTATTGGCCTATTCATCGCTAATTGAAAAAACTAGCCCCTACAAAAAAATAGTTTAAAATTTCGCAGTATGAGGGCACATTATCAAACTAAGGTGTGCTTCAGTTCTTTAGAACCAAATCCCCTATTACCAGAGGTGACAGAATGCGGATGGAAATTTGAGGAGGCAGGTGATATCCAAATTATCCTCAATTTTAACAACACCAGCATTTCCTTCGGATGTAAAAGTATTTATTGCATGTGGATGTAAAGAAAGGTAAATTATTATTAGATTAAACAGGTACATAATAAAACTTAATTAAATAAATTTTTATTAGATTGTATGGAAGCAAGCTTGTAGACGTAGAAGAAATTAAATAGGTTGCATAGGATCATGCACAAAAAATACTGGAAGGCAATATTGAAGTCATTGTGTATATTCCTTAATAAGATACAGACACTGAAGATAAATAGATTTTGTTATCATAAATATTTTTTACGTTTTCAGTTTTTCTATTCTGAATAAAAGCTAGTCTTTTTTTTAATAGCAGTTGCATTAAGTATATGATTTGTTTTCTACTTCTCTATTACCTAGCAACGTATAGGAAAAATAAATTTCAGTATAATCGAAAATGTCTTCATTGACTTTATTCAATTAATAATAGTTATTATTATTATTAGTATTCTAACCCGTAATGGTGTAAAAGCACTTATTGTATTGTATAATAGGCGCGAGAGAGATAAAGCTATGAAGAAAAGTGAGATACTAGAGTGTTCGGGAAGCGAGAGATCGGCCGGTCGCTGCTTGAAGAAAATTACTTTTTTACATTTAATTCTATTTTTCCATTACCATTTGAGAGAAAAAAAATTTATTCATGCACCTATGTATTCTAAATACTTAAGGCAAACTTTTTGGAAGAATAAAAATTTTTGATTTGAGCCTTCATTTCGGAGAGAATGCGAGGTGAATACAAAAATGAGTATATTTCAATCAGATTTTGCCCAGATTCGAAGCGAGATATTTCAATTTTTTTATTTATTTTTCCGTAAGGGCCAATGTAATCTGCATATTTCAAGCAAGGATGAAAAATATAATTCGTACAAAAATGTAGATGAATTATATATGAAAACATTCATAATTTAATATCCTACACGTTCATATAATAATCTCGATTTTTAGGTATACTGCCCTTTTGCCCGTTATGATTTTTTATTACCTTCGGATTTTGAATTAATATAATAAAGCCTTCATTCTGTGAAAATTTCAGCTTGTAACCCCGAAGTGCCCACAGAAGTCAAGATAAGATATAAGTAGCACTCTACTATGAAAATTATCGAATTTTATAGAAGAAGTAGTTGACAATATATAATGAAGGTACTGATGATGAGGGCGTTAAAGGTTATGAATTGTTTACGCTTTATCATGGAGTGGCTAGTAACGTATATGCATATCCTTGGTGATGATGAATGAAGATCATGTGAGCCAAGGATAAGAACTGTCGGGCTTTGTAGAATGTAATTACCCAATGGAGAGTTATAAATATATCTTAACCCTAACCACCTACTCCTCATAAAAAATTTATATTTTTAAAAAATTTTCATATAAACTAGACGTGGGATTAATATTTTCGAACACCATCATTTCAAGGCTTATTTTGAGTTTGGGATAGTTTGAGTCTCTCTGGGTTAATTTACAACTTTACTCTTCAAGTACCTATATGGAAATAAGGTAGAGTTCGACAAAGAACAAGCCTTGCAAAAATGAAGATTAATATATAATTTCCAGCCAATATGTCATCGGTGTATAAGATTTAGCCACGAATAAGACGTAGTTCATATAATATAGTCATTTTAAAGTTTTTAATGAATCAAAGTGCTAAAGGCAAGGCTAAAGGCATTTTCATCCAAAGGTTTTATCAAAATATTGGCTTGTAAATGTCAACAATTTTTTTTTATCCACGTTAACATTCTTCAGTTAGCGATCAGTAGGAGAGTTTCAGATTAGGATCCGGAGTCGCCTGAGGAGAAAGCCTTTGAATGAATTTTCATAAAAAAACATGCAAAAACCTAGACGTGTGTCAATCCAACCTGTCTCTATCTGAATTTGTTATAGGTATCTGGATCCGAATCTCGCTGTCATCATTATTGGAACGGGATCTCAAAATTAGAAACCTGCAAAGGATCCGTATATCCGAGTAAATTCAAATAGATATTCCTGCAAAAGATAAAATGTTCGATGTTTCAGGCACATGATGTAAGTTATGGAATCAAGATATTTTTATGAAATTGTATAGATATTAAGTCATTTATAGTTTATACTCCAATGTTGAATTTTAGGTGGTAACTTCAAAACTGGTCATATATTTTTCTAAGAAATGTGTTGAGCTTAAGATAATATGTTTTACCTGTAAATTTATTATAAATCTTTACGATCTGTCCACCTTTTCTGCACGTTGTTTTCAAGATCGCTTCAAATCGGTTTCATCACTACTGTTCTTATCAGCCTACGAATCTTGTATGCAATTTAATTTGGGTTAGTGAAAAATTTATGAAACATGCTTTGATATAATAATATGGGTTCTCGAAGGGCGTTTACTAAACCATATAGCATTTTTAACGCCTGTGATGTTCTCTTGTTGCCTGGCGTTGTTTATTATTTTTATTTTTAAGGTGTTCTTTTACGTTTTAAATTAGTTTTTCAGACTACTTAATATGATTTTTTTAATTCAGTCAAACCATTAATTCCATTGCTGTACGAAACATCTTTATTATGAATTATACATCATGATAAAATTGATAAAAATATGAATATATATGGAAAATTAAAATTTTCGAAACAAGGAATAACATGTTCAAACTGAAAACGAAACTTGAAAAGCAAAGAAAAATTTTTTAAATCATTTTTGTTAGCAATTTATTGCCACAGTTTAAATAATTCTAACTATTATCTATACGGCCTCTTTTTCCCCACTTTTAGATATAGGCCTCCGCATCTCTATTAAATTTTTTTAGATATGGACGATTCATCGACTGTAGGGGCTACTTCCTTTTTTTTCAGGTTTCCATGTTCTTCAATATGTTATGTCTTTGTTATGTCTTTGGTTCATCTGTTATCCTGTTGTTTGGCGCTAAAACCTGTAAAGTTTAATTCTGGTCTGACTTCTTGCTCTCTAACGTCTTTTTCTGATGTCTCTAATCCACTCATTTCTCCTTCAATCCGTTAACTTTCTATGTAGCATTTGTTTTTCCATTGTTCTTTATCTTCTTATAATGTTGTACATAAACTGGAAATATGCATTGATTGAAAACTATGGTAATGAGATATTGGGATATGATTTATTTTTTAGAATTGACTCAATTGTCAAATGCAGCCCGTGACCATCTTTATTTAATTTAATTTTCTTATTAATTTTTATGATATACATATTCCCGACAAATACATTCATGAACGTGTTCGATTACTTTTTATCCCATTCTGAGAAAAGCGTTTTTATCTGTGTTCGTCAAAACTTTGGTTTTATTTTAGTTCATATTAAGACATGTTTTTTAGCATCCGTGGCAAATTCTTGAACCATTTCACTTAGCTCCAGTTTATTATGCGTTCTTAGGGTGATATCATCAACGTAACAGAGATTTTTCATATAATGTCCACACATTTTATTACCTTGTTTTCCTCAATCCCTCAGTGCTTGGTTGAAAAGTTTTGATGATATCGTATCCCCATATCTTACGGCTCTTCTAAAAAAAATTTCTTGTACATAATTGTCGTTGTTTTTGCTTTCGTATATATGTTGAGTATCAAGTATGTATATCTATAATCAACTGTGATGTTACCAAGATAGGTATGCAGTATTCGTTTACTTATTCTATAAGGATTTACATAGTTAGTAGATAGGTGCTGAATCCCATGCTGTTTCCAGCTTGTATCAAGAGCTCTTATGATTTAATGCTTTTTATTTGTTTTTGCCTTGTTGCATCGTTGATTTTATATATTTTGGATCGGTCTAATGTTGGTGCAAACATTTCATATTTCTGTTCTTCCACTCTTGCGTCTTGCACTTTTGGTTTCTGTCCCGTTATTGTTTTCCTGATGGTTTTATCTTAGAGCATTCTATAGTTTTCCTTTTTCATACATCTGTTTTATTATATAAAATATAATTTTAGATTTATTTATGTTTTTCTACTTTAATCAGAATTTCTGATTTAAGTTGATGTTTCTTTAAGTTTAGTTTTAATTGTTATTTTATTCTCTTTTCATATTGCCTTTGGTTTCATATTAATTCGTTTATGTTTTGCTGCCTTTATTATTTTGATGTTAAAGAGCTCATTTCATATGCACTTCTTTCCTCTAGATAGGTCTTTAAAGTCGCTCACGAAAATTTTATTTTCTTGTATTCGTAGTTTCCCATTTTTGTTTGCTCTTACAAGTTTTGACAAGCTTAACATTGAAGTCTACAATTATTAGGGCAAAGAGGGGTAATACCGGCCGCGCACTTGAATCATGTTATAGAGGATAGTAGAATTTTGGTGTGTGTTGTTAGTTGGTGTTTGTAATTTGTAAAGAAAGCATACATCATTCTGTCATCATACGTGATGCATCGAAATCTAATTTTTCAAGTATTTTTATAAGAAAATTACAATTTCAAAAGTATGTTTACGTTGGGGTTTGGAACCTTCGGCAACATGCACTAAAACAGAGTCTTATCCACAATACCGAAACAGAATATTTGCACTCGACGCGCGTTTCGCTAACCATGTTAGCATCATCAGGAGATGATT
>MU182926.1:401826-435027 GCA_016904865.1 Pissodes strobi
CAACTTTTCCACCGACATACCAGCAGCTGACACTTTTTTTCGTGAATCATATATAAAATATTAGTAGCCACCCAAATTTCAAGTTGCCCGACATCGTTTTGAAAATTCGCATTTTCGGACTCATTCTGACCCGCAGCTGACAAGTACCCCACCACCCCCCGGCTAGCTGACAATGTTCAATGTTCATTATTGAACATAATTTTCCGTTCATAAAAGTTTCGTGCTGCCCGGACTGATTCCCGTCACGATTTTTTTCATTTGTTTGCAACCCCTTAGCAACTACCCCCAGCGCCACCTAGCCAGCTTACACCCCAAACGTATCTGCACAATGTAGGTACAATCGAATAACAATATAAAGAAATTACCGGAAATCGTTGCAATTTTTGTACACGGGCTCCAGGACTATAACAGAACGTACTGCGTAAACAGAAATTTGCCAATATGTGAAGCATTGGTGTAGTTACTCACACATTAGCAAAAATATTACAAAACAGGTATATGGGCCCAAATGGCTTAATCGTCTTCAAGGGAAAATTATGCATCTATGCATTTCAAAATAAGCTTGGCAACTTTTCGATAACTTCAAAACTTTTTGTTAATTTTTAATTTAATTTAATTTTCACCACGACATGAATTTTCCACAAAAATTTTACATCGAAGTCAGTTATTAAACCATGAATGGTAGTTGTTTCCGGAATCACAATATTTTTGCAATAAAGTGACAAATGCACGAAATTTCACAGGGTCTTGGAGGGAAACTATGAAAATGGGTTTAAATTTTATATTATTAGTAAGTTGTTTACGACAAAAACGGCTAAACTAAATGCTCTACTTCGAGATAAGTTTGAGCCTACAAACAACACGAAAGTATGTGAAGCTTATTTTCCTGAAAGTAGTATAAAAAAGTACAACAGTTCAAGATTCAAACAATGGTAAGTTTCCACAATAGATTTACTACAACCATGGCTAAAAGAAAATTGTATACCATCAATTTTTAAATTGCCTTATTTGCCAAAAAATGTCAAAATACGGTCAACTAAAGATGAAAAGCTGCAAAATATTGATTAGTTAAATTTGTCAAAAGCCCTTTAAACCTTGAAATAAGCAAAATTGAGTTTGAAGAGTACGAAAAAAGAATACATTTTGATAATTTTGGGAAGTTTATTGTCAATTTTTTTACCCAGATCGCCACGTGTATATTCTGGTATACACATGCAATCGTGAATATTGCGCCGCGTGTATGCTATGGTAACACGCTTTATGTGCATTTCTTATGGGATATGGTTTATCGTGGCGTGGGGCAATGACAAAATAATCTTAGCGCAGACTTTTGATAAAAGTTAAACCTTTTTATATTAATTTTATTATTTAGGTAGTGTTTATTGCTATGAAATGAAATACAAGTTTTGACATAGGGTTATATATAGTAAATATAAGATTACATTATTCGAAATATAATAATAATAAAAACAATAAATACTATTGCCTAATTATAGGCACACGTGCCGTAAATTTTTTTTATCACTTTTACGCCACGTGTATATTTTTTATACACTAGTCTTAAAGTCAAGAAAATAACGAAACTAAAATACATAACATATGAAAGAGTGTTAGAGAGGTATTCCAAATACTTTTCTATAAAAAAATACGTGGCAAACGCGACCCTTCTATTGAATTTGTCGTGACAGTCAAAGTGCAAAACTACCAAAAGATTGGTTTTGACCCAAAGTTTGTCTTAAGAAGGCGAAAGAATAATTATTTTAAAAATTGAATATACACCTGGCCCTTGCATTAATTGGGTGATTGTTATTAATTATAACCTGAATATTGAAACTCTTTTGTATAGTGAGTCAGTTTGTATTTCACGATCTGAATTTAAAACGATGTTTATTTCACATAGTTTGGACCATATACAGTCAATATTTGAAGCCATAGATGAGACTGTCTACTTTTAAAGGAAAATATTACCAATAATGACAACCCCGACTGCGACTTTAATACTAAATGAAACACCTTTTGTATTCCATGCAAAATTTTTAATCCACAAAGGAATTCCTATAGAAGTATAACGCTTTCGGCGCTTTTGGCCTCAGCCATCATCAGTGTTCCCTGGAAAGTAAGGTAAAGCGACTAAATCAGTGCTGTAAGATTTTTAGGAAAATAAATGACACAATTGCCATTGTTAAATTAAGATTCCAAAATTGTTAAGATTTGAAAGGAATTAAATTAAGTGCGTAAAGTGAGTGATTTTTTGTATCGAGTAGAATCAAAAGGAAAATGGTCGAAGTTCTTTCGCTTGTCAGTGGAACAGAAGAATATATCAACGAAGAGAAACAAACAACACCTATAGACAATCAATGGTCGCATCACAATTTCACAAGTTACAAGTCACATTTCTAAAAAAGTGGTTCACATAATTCTATTTAGAAAAACGAGGGCTGAACCATGTTTTTGGTGAACCGACAAATGTGTCGTTATTGACAGTCTTGACAAGTAGCATGACGGCACAGGAAGTGGTCCGCCAAGAATTAGCGGTAATTTTAAATCTTAAAACCTAAGTGTCAAGTCTAGAAGATAAAATAAAGTACCTAATTTTATATAATACGAACTGGCTGCCACTGAGGAACTAATCAGTGTTATGTAGCCTGGATTAGCAGGGAAAGTATATTTGAAATTTGAATTAATTGGAAAAATTTGGCAATAACTAGTTGGGAGCCTGCATTTATTACTGTACTTAGTATAAAACCAAAACTCAAACATAACTTTTGGGATTTATCAAAAAGTTTGTCATATAACTAGCATTCTTTAAAATAAGTTAACAATTGATAGTTTTCATGAATATTAGTGTATGTATCCCCCTTATATGATTAAAATTGCACGGTCTACATTTACTATTTAGTCGGTTTTGACTGAACGCGCGTGATACCTGTCAGTAGTATAAACTGAAACTATACCTGTATATCGTCGAATTTCGAACAGATGAATTTACGTTCTCCTAAAAGTACCATCATTATGTAAAGGCTTTCATTATCTGGCCACAAGCCGTTTTAAAACAGCAATAATTACGTGATTAGTCAAATAGTGAATTAGCTTTGTTCTAGCATTGTCGTATTAGACTCTGTTTCAGATAACGATAAAAGAAATGTTTTAATAATTGAAACAAAGGTTTCTACTAAATAGCTAAGACATTACTCACCTAGTAATTCAGACAGAATTATAAATTATTTCTTGCATCTTTTATGTCAACAATGAAAAATGTAAATATTGTTTTTCCGATGAGTATGTGCATAACGCTTTTCGTGATTGTAATAGATTTTTATAGGTAAAACCTGTGGACCATTATCAAAATGTATAAAAAAACACCAAAGCTATATTAAAAACATGCAATTCCACAAATCACGTATATGTCAACATGCATTAGATAACAATCACAGAATGTAATGGAACGCTTCAAGTATTTTAGCAATAGACCCAATATCTAGAAAACGTAAAATTAAAGAAAGTGCTTTAATATTATTAAATGAAAATTAAGGCGTTGTCGGTCGCTTCATCTTCTGTTAATTCCAATAACACATGGCTGCCTTTGCTAAAAGTTGAAGTTGATAAGGGATACTTCAAAATTAACTAAAGCGTTAAACAAAAATCATTTAATTCTTTCTAGACATATAGGGTAAAATCGGATTGCATAGTACGGGCCTGTACATTTTTAGTGAGGGTTAGGCTTTACAAAATACTCTATGGTCGTTGCTTACCTATCATTCGATCGGGTAGGTAAAAATAAATACAGTCAAAATACTTTAATTTTTGTTGTTGTTGTTATTTATAAAAATTAGCTGTATATGGCCATCTATCCCCGTTCGGTGGGGTCAGTTGGCCAATGCAATAAGGAAGAGATAGTCACAATATCAAAATTAAAATAAAATGAACAACGTGAAAATATCACTATTTATTAGAACAAAATAGAGAAAAATGTCCGTCACAACTATTTTGCTTCTTTTTAAATCCGGTTTTACCATAATTTTTGGCAAGTGTTTAAATAGGAAGAGCAATTTTCATAAAACTATTTCTGGCATATTATGCATTGCAACCAATCTTTTTTTTTCTGGTGTTATAGCTTTCTCCGCATCCAACACATTCAGTTTCATCCACCTCAGAAAGGGAATTACTTTTCTCTTCATTATTGAACTTCTATATTCTCTTCCTCATCAGAACATGGCGAAAGTGAATGTTTTATTTTCGGGGTATCCTTCTTAGTCTGTTTAGCTTTTTTGCGGACCTTTCTTTCACAGTCGCAATGTGGCCCGGAAAAGTTAATAGGGTAGCAACGGTCTTTGCTCATTTTTTTTTGCAGATACAAATAATTTGGTAGTGGGATTAATTTGATCTAAAAGTTTTACAGGTGTACAGATCCGGAGTTGTACATCGCGGTTCTGTAGAAGCATACAGGCTGGTAGCTTTCCAGGTGTCAAATTTGTAACAAATGTCTCTTCGCTGGAGTTGTATATCGAGGGTCTGTCTACGCACGTTAACATCGAGAGTATATATCTACGTCACGCGACTGATTCTCTCGACGTTAACGATCATGGCTACAGGATGGCATCGAATCATCCATCATAATGATTGGGCGTCTAACTTGTTTTGCTTCAGGTTTCCCCACTTGAGAGTTCGATTGTTGAGTATTCGCTACTTGTGTGAGAGTTCTCTGGTCTTCTTTGGTTTGGTTGTTTATTATTCGATCAGAAACTGTGTAAGTATGATCGGGTACGGAATCAGCATTCCAGAAAAATATACCAGTGGCTCTGAAGACGGACATTGCATTTTCAGCGGTCGCTGACTTTCCCCGGCTTTTCGCTATAAGTTCACCAAATTGTAGTCGCCCTAGTTTTCTTCAGTGGTGACTCTACATCCATTCTCTGCAAGCTTGATAGTAGAAGGACTTTAGATACCTAAAAGAAGCCTTATCGAGTGGTTGCAAATAAAGGGTAGTATGCGGAGCTAAGCACAATAAAACGAAAACGACATTATTTGCTTAAGCGGTTTCTAGAAGTTCAACACAAGAACGATGAGATGCATGCCCGTCAACAAATATAAATATCTTCCCTTCGCCTTTACGCGGCAATATGTAGTGTTTACGCAATTTAAAATAATTGTTGTAGTAACGTAGGCTGATATTTGAGACATCATAATATGTAAACCAGGCGGCATTGGATCAGTCCACTCGGTTTTTAAATTCATGTCTTTAAATATACAGACAGGCGCACAGAGAGGTATTTTCCCATTCTATCAGGTAAAAATTATCTGAGAGGTTTTTTAAAGTAAAAAAAAAACAGTTTTTAACTTATTATCTGGATTTATGATATGACATTCTGCACTATAGAGCATGTGTTAATTTCAAAGAAAATAAGAAACGAATCGATTAAAGATCATAAGAACATATTTATTCTCCAAACATATCCATTTATTCGTCATCTTCCTTATCCGATGGTGAAGTTTCAGGATCTGATTCTGTTGTAAGATTTTCTGGCAGCAACATTTCTAGCGATTCTTTTGAGAAACGTTTTGACTTTTCTCTTGGTGCTGGCCTCATACTGGACAACAGAGCGTCGGGACTCAACAATAATCGGTTAACAACATCTAAATTGCAGGCTTCTCTGCTAAACTTTCTCGCAAAACTTTGACGATAAAGACGGAAATGCTTATTTCGAGCTACAGCAGCCTCCTATGGCCCTTGTCCCATTGGAAGTATTGCACTTTCAATTACTAATGCACCGTGAACCAAAATCGTATGGACTGTTGGTGTCATCGGATACCATGGATACAATTGTACATAAATTTTGGCTGTATCCATTGCGTACATATGAAATTTCTCGGTATCAATTTTGAATCGATTTCTAACAAAACTTGAATCTGTAAATGAGATCAAAATCGGGTCTTCAAAAAATCTTCTACTGGTGTCGCCATCATTGCTGTTACTAAAACCAGTTTTGGGTATGTCTACAAGAAGACCCAGTCTGAGCCTAAAATCGTTTTAGATTAGTAATTTTCGTGCTTCAACTATTTCCTTCTCATCTTCTGATTGTAGTGCCCATTTTTTATTAGTATTTATATGACAAGTGCAACAATGTTTCAAATTTCGTAATTCGCGCATGCAAAACGGACAATCTAAATTTTAATTTTTCTTGTTCCTCTGATTTGTTTAAAGACAAATTATTAAAAATGTTCCACCACAGCTATAGCATTTCATTGATGATGATGTATCTGTAGCTGCGTTGCAAACCTTGCCATCGATCATAATAAGCAACATAACATGCTTTACGTAGAATTTGTTATTTTTAGTGTAACATCTGTGATTTGAAATGATTTATAAGAATTTTCAAAATAAGATATTTCTTCCTTGATGATATCTGCATGCTCCTTGATAAAACGAATTCTAATTGATCGACAATATCTAGTGAATGATGGCCTTGGATTTTACCAATTGCTTTTTTGTTCAAATCACATATAAGTTGGATTGGCACAAAAGAACTTTGAAAGATATTAGCAAAATTATAGTCGTAGAATTTTCTTTGGCGCCGTGCAAGAGACCATATCAGGGAAAGAGGATTTTATTTGTACTTCTCATGATAGCATATTGACGCTTTGACAAGTCTGCCCCCACAAGCATTGACTCAATGGAAAAATGCGCAATTGTCAATTTTTTCCTTTTTTTTCAAATAGAACTTTTTTATATTCAGTGCCTTTTGCGGGATTACTGATTAGTTTTAGTACAACATAACTTGCGTCTTTTTAGCCTTCCGATCTTAACTGCACCTGAGCTGCATAGCTTATAATTTCCGGGCTAAAGTTACTCCTCAACTCTTTGATTTTTTGTCTCTTACTCCTTTCACTTAAGTCTGGAAAGGCTTTTCTGGCCTTCCTGAACTCGCACTCGGCTTAGGAATTTTGAAAACGCCTTGTAACTATGACTTATATTTTTCCGAAAATCTTTCTTCGATGGTGTTACTCGTGCTGGTGCCATCGCCATCGCCTTCAATTCAAATTTTTCATGCGAAAAATTGAAATCAATCCGGGATACATAAAACAGTGTTATACTGATAGCTGCTTACCTGCTTGATGACCTTCCATTAGTTCTTACATAATTTATATATCGTATCCAGCAGTAGGCTACAAGGAATATATGGAAGGTAAATCCACTTAAAATTCGTTAAATGCACTCGAACCAAACACGAACTTTAGACTGATAAGAAGAAACTAAATGTATTTTATTTTTAGAACAGAACTAATGAAAAGTGCTGAGATAGAAAAAAACCCTCGGCATTACAGCAAGTTATGCAAGAGATTGTTCACACTTTTCCCTTGATGTCACTGTAACAACATCCTTTTCTCGTTTATCATCTAAAACATGGCCAGGTCAATTATCTAATTGAAGGCCTGTTTCATCGACATTATAAATTAATGTATCCAGATTTGTCGAATAGCTAATTTTTTTCAGTGTTTTTGCTGAAGTTTAAAATCTCACATCTAAACGGTTCATGCCCTTACCTTCCTCTAGAAATACACCCTAAGCCTTGCTAATAGACAAGCCGGAACCGGCATATCTTTTCTCTTTATTGAACTTGTGATTGATCTGTAGACTTTCTGCGAAATATACGCAAGCTTTCGAACATCGGGTACCGTCATAGGAAAACCGATTTGGTGCATTTTTAATGTGTTGCACCAATTTATTTTCATTTGCCTCCCCCAATATGCTATCCGGTCCCATTTTGCCAGCCGTCGACGTATTATTTTTTATTTTCCTTCTAAGGCTTTTCCTAGGAATGCCATAATTTTCTGAAGCGCCGTTTAGAGAAGGACCGTTTCTGACAGCTTCAGTTGCTCGCCGCAGATTTTCTTCAGTACAATTTCCACGATTTGAATTCTTTCTTTTACACTTAGTTGGCATTTTTCTACAGCCCAGTGGAAATAACGCTAAACTGCAAATTAATAGCCGTAAATACATAGGCCATCTATCCCTACTATTTGGTGGCCAATCTCCCGAATGCAAGGGGCAGATGGCCAACGTTACAAGCAAAACCTGCTGCATATTTTTAACTGTAAATAGGTAAGAACTTGAAGGACATTCCAATGAGTTCGGGGGATATTTTAACAAAGAGTAATCAATATTAAATATAAAATGTTTTGGAGGAATTTGCTTCTGGCAAAAAATATTTAATAGTGAAGTATAAGAGAGTTTCCATCGAAATGCTGGTTCTTGAGTTTTGCGTATAAGAATAGAAGACATCTCGCCATGGTCCATAAGAATGCGTACGGGTCATTGTTCCACGAAACAGCACCTGTTCAGATTAAACCTAAAAGAATATCCTTTATGTTAGTGTGGTCTTGTTAAGGACCTAAATCATATATTTTTTAAAACCTATCTTTTATATTTATGAAGAACTTAGGGTAAAAAAGGCGAAGACTCTTATGTGAGGAAATAGTTAACATCATAGCAAAATCTTTATCCATAAGGAAGATTAATTTATAATCATCTGCAATGCTCAATTGATTGAAATACTATTCCCTGGCTTCCTTAGGTTGTGTAAATAATTTTGTAAATGTCTTTGTTGTCCATCTTCGATTCCCTTGTTGTATCGTCTTACTAACCCCCAACCTCATTTTAAAGAGTGATTGAGGAGAGCTTTGTAATATAGTTACCACTCCCAGTATTTTTTATTCTGAGATAAAGTTTTAGTTCATCAGAATCTGTGGCTTAGGTATGGTCTAGAGTTCTAAAGCCAGTCAACATGAGCGACAAATTGTGCTGGCGGATTACCTTGGAGCAACGCCAACCGCTTCTGGATAAGGAGGTACCAGAAGAACAAGAAGAACTGTTGTTTGAGGTTAGATTTATCTAATGAACATTGTACTTACCTAATATGAAATATTTACAGTAGAAGGTAGCACAAAACTATTATAAAATTTTATATAGGGAAGTGATACTGTTTTTATCTTTTGGGCGCTTTAATGTGAACTCCACATAAATAAAAACACACTGGTTGTACTCACAAATAAACATTTACTTCCAGAGAGGGTAGGAAGCGCCATCACACGACGGTATAAATAAATATACGGTAGGTATACTGGAAACAAATTTCCAATTTTGCCCACAGTGGTGACTCGGCTACTAGAAACATTATACCGTCAGTGTGGAAATGCCCTGAGATTATGTACTGTCGGTTCACGTTGAAATAATAACCGAGGAAATAATTTTGCAGCAGCGAATACTTTTTGAATCTCTCCCGTAGCTTTTGCGTTTGATACAAAACCATCAAAACGATTTTGCTAAGTGACTCTACTCGATATTATTTATTGGCACTCCTATTACACGTCCCGCTTATTAGGTTTTAGCTGTTGGCCATCTCTCCCGACTAATGGCCATCTCACCCGACTTTACTCTAATACCAAATTGTAGATATATAGCACCTCAAAAACGCATTAATGTTTTACCTAATGACAACTCAATATATCACTAAGCTAAGAGACCAGTCATTAAAGGATATGACATTATCCTTGTCATCTTGGCAATGTCAATTGAAAACTTGACAGTCTCATTCTTCAAAAAGAGTACAAATTAAGTCGAGTGACAGGCAACAATTTGTCAGATAAACATAAATCGTCCACAACAGTATAGAATACATCTACTACTGAAGAAATGTTGCGTGTTATTTTAGAATATACCAATGAAGATGACAGAGATGAACGTTTCTTAGGGGAAAATACTAACATTTGTATATATACCATTTGCATTTGTCTTATATGGAGCTAATAGTTTCTTTTGGCCATTTTTATTTAGCTGGTACATTTAAATCAAATTATGACGGTGCATCTTCATTTTGGGTAGCTTGGATTGCTTTGGGAGACCAATTTTTAGAGCAACAATGTCCAAAACTAGCTCCTAATTTCGGATTATTGACTGCAAATGCTGATGGAAATT
Source organism: Pissodes strobi (assembly GCA_016904865.1). Taxonomy (NCBI): domain Eukaryota; kingdom Metazoa; phylum Arthropoda; class Insecta; order Coleoptera; family Curculionidae; genus Pissodes; species Pissodes strobi. Next base: position 411,800 of record MU182926.1, read on the forward strand.
ACACAGGTTCAGAATTTATAACTGTCGATGAAACCTTAGTAGGATCAAAGAATATAGTAGTATTTTCTTTGGTAGGATTTTGTGGATGGTATTCTCCTAGAATATACATTAAATACAAGACTTAAAAGTATGGTCCCAAAATTATGTCCCTTTGTGACGCCCAACCTACTAATTTAGTGAGATACTTTAAATCTTTATTCACCCTGGTATTTTATCTGTTAAGGACGTAATTTCAATATGTTACTAATAAAGGTTTTGTATGACTTGTATTAAAGTTTTATAATAATATACCACCGTAGCGACGCTTTACTTTCCTTCTACTAAAGTACTTTATGCTGGGGAAAATGTTATTAAAATTTAAAATCTAACCTTTGGTTCAAACCATAGAAAATAAATTAACCTTAGCTACTCTCTCTATTTTATATATCTACCTGTGTGATGCGACATGAGAACAACATGAAAGCCTGCAGGCAGGCGGTCTTATAGGTCAACTAGAATTCGTAATACTCGGCGAAGACACGTTTATCGCGACCGATTCTCCTGCGACGTCTTTATGACCAATTCGATTCCGTCCGGTCTGTGCCGTTAGTCAATGTTCCAAATAAATATCGATGAGTGTTTGCATGGGAATATTTTATTAGTAATTTATATTCATATTTTGTGTTCATGGCATTAACAATGCCAAAATAACTAGAGAATTATTCAAGAATTAAGTATGAGATCCATTAAAATGATTTTTCCAATACAACGGGTCTAAATTTCCACAAATTATAGAGAATATGGGTTGTGCAGGGTGGGTTACATAAAACAGGTTTATACCTTGTCTCCTAAGAGATACGAAGAAAATATAAAAGTTATTTAAAACAGTGTGTTTTTATTTTATCATATTTTGTAATATACAGAGTGGCTCGAATTTGAGTCAATGTAATGGGTTTCTCGAAAACAGTAAGAGACACATTGTCGGTCAAATTATTAGGGCGAAATTGCATATTTAGGTGCCTAATAATGTGCCGGTTAGTATACGTTTTAAACTCCCGAGTATTTCCGGAGATATTTGTAAAAAAAAAACAAATCTCTAAATATCGTCTTTTTATTCCTGGGCTCATTTAAAAACGCATTTTAAATTGATTTGCACTTTTACATTGCTCCTTTTTCTGCTCTATTCAATAGCGGTATCCAGTTTGGCATCCGATGTCTCGTCCTCAAGGGGTCATCGTCAACTTCCTTTTTTTTTAAATACGAACTTTTTTATCTTTTTTATCATTTTCAGGTGGTATTGGCGATATTAATATTCTTAAGTAATTTTTTTATTCGTTTCTTATTTCCATATTTATTATTTTTTTTAAATTACTAATTTTGCTGTTGCGGAGTTTTATATAGTTTAAGTTACTTTTGAAACATTTATATTCTATGAAAATATTTAATTTCGTTTTTATGTTAAGCGGAAAAGTGCAGCCTTTATTATTAACGAAAATAAAAATAAACCGGTTCGTTTATTTTTTACTCTGAAGCAAAATAAATAATAATTAAAAAAATATAAAATTAAGAAAATAATAATAAATAAATATATTAAAAACACATTCTAATTATTAAGGCCGATATCATCTGAAAAACGATCAAATAATTAAAGTTCGTATGGAAAAAAGAGAGCTGATGATGACCACTTGAAGACGAAAGTTCAGATTCCAAACTGGATATCACCACTGGGTAGAGCGGAAAATTGCTAATGCAAAAGTGCAATTTAGTTTGAAATAAGTTTTTTAAATAAGTTAAAAAAAAAACGATTTCTCAATATTTCGGTTTTTTCCGTATATCTCCGGAAATATTCAGAATTTTAAACCTTTCTAAACGGCATATTGTTAGACACCTAAATGCACAATTTTGCCCTAATTTGACCGACCGACCCTGCTTCTCTTACGGTTTTCGAGCTCCCCATACATAGACTCGATTTCGAGCCACCATGTAGAGGGTATTTAGTTTAGCTAGGATTGATAGCAAACCTCTTATGTCAAAGAGAATAAATACCCTATACATTTTTACATTTTGGATTCTGCGTGAAATTTCTTAGGGACTCTTTAGGAAAAAAAATATATATGAATCACTAGGGATATCTTGACGTCTCCTGTGTGTTTAGGGTGGTTAACAGAAGATGGGTCAATACAAAAATTACGAAGAAAATTTTAAAATTAAATTTGTTTAGATCAAAAATATGACAAAATTACGTTTGAATTTTGTCATATTTTTTTTATATACAGAGTACTTAATTTAGCCAGGACTGGTAGCAACTTTCCTATTTTAAATAGAATATCATATAAACTATCACATTTTTTGATTCTACGTGAAATTCTAAACCTAATTGATGTATCATGACACAGTCGTCAAGTTATTGGCTTAGAAGATAGAAACAAATGAAAATGAGGTTCTTAGACATTTTCAAGAGGTACTGAGAGAAAATGGTTGGAGATGGGAGAAAACGCTTTGCATCCTCCTATCTTAGCTTTGAAAAATATTGTTAATTTGCAACAAATAGATTATTTAATCTTAAACGTTTAATCGGGATTTCAAGACTTCATGTTCTTTCATAGTAAAGAGCACAAAATATATGAAAGAACATATCAAATAGTAGCGAAGCAGCCGGGTCAAAACTTAAAAGTTCTGACAAATGTTTTCATAAACTATATACTGTTCTATAGCGGAAGAGAGAAAAACCAAAGAGCACAAGCCGGAGTGGGGATCCTAATACACGATAAATTTGAAAACTATATCGATAAAGTGCAGTACATAAACAGTAATATCATGTACATTTCCCTCCGAGCCAAAACAACGAAAAGTTACTATAAAAGCGTATATACACCATATATAAGCAAGCCTAAAGAAGAGCGAACTGCCTGTTTCGAAGAACTGCAGCAAGTAATAAATATGAAATACCTCAAAAATCGAAGATCATTATAATGGGAGATTTCAATTCCAGGATTGGTAATACAGTTCTGCCAGGTGTAATGCAAAGATTTAACGAAGATGTTATCAACACCAATGGAGAAATGTTAATAACACCATGCGCGCAAAACGAATTGCTAATTAATAATACATTTTATAGACACAAAAATCAACAAAAATATATCTTTGGTAATACAAGAGACGAAAACTCAATGATCGACTATATTATTATCGATAGAACAATACATCCGAGTCAAATAATGGACTTGCGAACCTCTGCCTCAGCAAATGTTGACACAGAGCATGTACTAGTGCTATGCAAATACCGCTCCAAAGCCAACTCCCAATAGAAGAAACCACCACTATATATTGAGAAATTCAACGTGGAGTCCTCAAACGACAGCTAACAAAAACATGATACCAGAGTAGATTAAATGAAAAAATGGCCTTCAACCCTATAGAAGAAGAAGAAGATGTTGAGCAAACACAGTGCCATAGAAGAACTCGGAATAAGGGATGTGAACACAAATGGAAAGAAAAACAGAAAATTAAGGTTTACAGACGAAGTACATTTTAGCAATGCAAAAAGAAGCGTACATCAAATATAAAAACAGAAGGAGAACAGAAGCATACAAAAGACTAGAAACAAAGTGAATGATGTCATAAAAGAAATAAAGCAGACATATTGGGAAAAGTTCTCTGCCGAAATGGACCATGAGCTATATGGAGCACAGAGGAAAATTTGGAATACACTAAGAAACAGAAAAAGAACAGTCAACGAAGAAGAACAAGTAAACATCATTACACCATAAGAAGGGGGCATATACGTAAGGGACCTATACGGACCACGAACAAGTGATAACGAAGATTACGCAGACAATACCTACATCGAAGAACTTTTAGAAATAACATCACACGAAGACGTACATGAGGCACTAGCTGAAAAACAGAAGACCCCTGGCCCTGATCGAATCGTTAATGAAATGCTTAAGTACAGGGGACCTGAATTAGAAACAGCGATCACACTATTATTTCAAAAAATTATCTTGACCCGAAAAGTGCCTACTTATTGGAAAAACAGCATCACAATGTCAATTTATAAAAAAGGAAACAAAAATGATAACTATAGAATGATATCTTTGCTAACCAGCATAAGTAAGCTGTTGACCAAAATCATTACAAAAAAATAATGAACAGGATAGAAATAAGCGAAGAGCAACAAGGCTTCAGACCGAATAAGTCGACAATAGATGCAATTTTCATCCTCAGGCAAATGATTGAAAATTCTATTGAATAGAAACCTCTTTTCCTTTGCTTTATCGATCTCAAGAAAGCATTTGATAGAGTTCAAATAGCCGACATCACTGATATACTTCGGGAACACAGGACACCTGCAAATTATATTAACGCAATAAAAGAGCTTAATAAAAACAATAAAACAAAAATCAAAACATCACATAGCTTTACCGAACAAGCTCCAATACCAACAGGACTTCGCCAAGGTGACAGTCTGAGCCCAATCTTGTTTAACCTAATTATGGACAAGATAATAAATAGCGTAAAAGAAGTCTCTGGAGGATACAGGATGGGACAAAGATCAATAAAGAAATTATGCTATGCTGATGACGCAATCTCGATAGCCGATAACGAGGACGACCTACAGCGATTGCTATATCGGTTCCAAACAACAGCCGAAAACCGTAATATGCAGATATCTGTAGGAAAAACAGAATCAATGGTCCTAGCAAAGGAGCCTACAAGATGTAAATTAGCTGTATACGATAACACCATTCACCAATGTATGCAATGTACATACTTAGGAGTTGAGATCTCAAGTTCCGAAAGCTTACAGCAAGAGGTCCGAACCCAAGTAAATAAAGCCTCATGAATATCTGGTTATCTGAAGGACTTCATTTCCATATGAAGTCCTTCAGATAACCAGATATTCATGAGGCTTTATTTACTTGGGTTATATATATTATGTCCACCGATAGTAAAGTCCGTATATACAAAACAGTCGTACGACCTATACTTACATATGCAGTGAAAATTCGAGCGGACAAATCGAAAACGAAGAGCATGATGAGGGCAGCAGATATGAAAACATTGAGATCTATTAAAGGAGTAAGCTTAAGAGATCAAATAAGGAGCGAGGTTATAAGAAAATTCAAGACATAGTGCGATTCACGAGATCGAGACGACAATATTGGAGAGACCACGTCGACAGACTGAGGGGAGATCGATGAGATGGAATGATGGAAAACCAAATTCAAGGAGTCCTCCCGGACGACCTCCCAAGAGATGGCAAGCATGCTGGACATCTGCTTCCCAAGAGGCTGAATAGTAGAATAAACAACACTGAGTCTTAAGAAAAGATAAAGAAAAAGAAGAAGAGTTTTCATGGTAATCGAGTCAAAATTTACTGCTCAATGCGTAATCTTTCCCGGAACCCAGTCTTAGTATGTCGGTCAGTATTTACTCATGCCTTGCCTTCCTATCCATCAATGATAGAAAGACAAGCGGTGTTCACTTCCAAGTTGTAGTTCGAAAGTGGTTTGTCTAAAGATACGTATCCTATCCACCAAGTGCGCGAAATGTTTGCGATTGTTTGCAAATATTTGCAAACTAAATATATGTTTGGTGTAAACGTATATCACGTGCATTAGCAAACGTTTGCAATCATTTGGTCGTGTTCCGAGCGGTGTCGGTACATCAAAGGGGTTTGTTGTTGTTTGGATTTATCAGCCAAATAAATATGGCCTACAGGCCAAGAGCATCCAATTTCGGAGGCCACTTAGTAAATTTCAGCACTAGTCAAAACAAATAGAGTTAGCTTTTAATTTATACCATTCTCCCTATTCTCAAATACTGATTACGTTACTTATTACACAATAGCCAAAGAAACAATCAGAAAGCGACGGACAATAGATTAATTCGATAAGTAGTGTGAAACCAGTGCAAAGTATTTTTGTCCCGCCAGTTTACATACTATTATCTGGCTGACAATAGCCATTTCAGAAACGGATGAATAGGAATAATTGGGCTAAATTATGCGGTTGTAGTTTCGTAAATTAAGCTCGTTGCATACAACTTCACCAGGGGCGTTCGTAAGCTAATTACTCATTTGAATAGCTCGGGCTATATCCAGAGATCATAAGGGGGTAAATAAATAAATATAGAGCAGGCGATTATCAAATTGCGATAACTGCATTATTATACATCATATATGAAATGTTGTATTATCGGGGTTTTAATGCAGACGTTATTATCAAAATAAAAAATTGCTGACTTTAATGGAAAATTAAAATTACAAAGACATACCTAATATCAGTCAGAGTTGAAAGATTGGAAAGATTTGTTTCGCGTATGATCGTTAACTCGTAGAAGACGAAAATATAAAATCTTTTATACAGGGACCATGATAAACATTCACAAAAAATTATAACTAAATACCTACCAATATAGATAACAAAAAGAAACTATCCTAATGACACAAGAAGATAACGGCGGTAATGTCACTCACGAAAGTGTATAAACTTTTCAACAACACATGAATCACATGATATATCAGGTGACACAGATTCAATGTAGCCCCTATAACCATGTTGTAAATTTAAATACAAACTTGATTCTTGAGAGATTAATATTAATGCAAAGATGTATTATTTTAGGGATATCGGTAACAGAGGTCCAGTGGCACTTTCAATTTAACCAGAAGGGCACCCAACGTTTTTTTTATTTTAAACAGCATGCTGTACATTTTCCCGAATATCGGTCACAAGTTGACATCAGGTTTAAAGATGACGCTGCTGAACTACTAAACCTAGGTTGTGTTTTTCGGTAGGGCTGGAAACTCGTCAGCGACCACTGCAATAGATCCCATTTAAGAAGAGCAGTTTGGAATAAAATCCGTTACGGGGGTCAAGGACTAGAGGTTTCATAACTCTTCCGAGGAAACATATATTATAAATATAGCGGCTACAGCCTAACAAGATGGATGCGTCACACATTACAGATTTGGCTACTTATTTAAATAGGCCGACCCTAGGCATGCAAATTAACAACACAAAGTTCTAAAATAATAAAATTCGCCCACAAAATTTTAATACACTCGGTATTATAAAAAATCTTTTACATTAAAATCTTCGATAAGCAGGTGTAAAAAATCGAGCAGGGTGCTGGGAATCGGGAATTAATGCGCCACACTTATTTACGTATCTTTTTGATAATTTTTTTTAAAGTGTGGGATCGAAATTTTAGTAGTTCCTTGTCGCACTCACACATCAAATGGGGACTTTGTTGCATTGATAATTACCATTTTGTCGATAAGAAGAATTGCTCTCTTTTGAAGTTTGAAAATGGTACGAAATTGCTCGGTGTTACAGGAGGAAGGCCGTAGCGAAGATGAGATTCAAGAAGTTAGTAAGCCTGGCAGTAGACAGATTTAGTTCCTTCGAAACCGATCGAATTGCGAAGCAGCCAGAAGAAAGTTTTTTTGTTAAAGAATCAATAAAGTTGGCACTAATATTCAAACCTAGGAATTTAGCCGATTCAACGTATTTAATATTGCTGTTGTGAGGTAGCAAAGGTTGTTGTAAGGTTGTTTTGTAAGATAAGGCTACCGTTTTATCAAAGTTGAAACACAGCTAATTTGAGTCAGACCAAGTTTTGATTCTGACGAGATCGCTGGAGATATTAGAGTGTAAGGAGAAAGTATTAGAATCACTCCTAGTTATGCTTGTGTCGTCAGCAAAGAGATAAATTTTACCATTGATTTTTAGATATGTAATGTCATTAATATATATTAGAAAAATGATAGGCCCAAAAACAGAGCCCGGTGGAACTCCATTGGTAATTAATCTGCAATCAGAATCAGAACCGTTCGCTCTAACAACCTGCTGTTTATTTTCAAGATGAGATTGAAACCAGTTCGAATGAATACCACGGATTCCATAAAAATTTAGTTTTCTTAACAATATGTTATAACACAGACAATCAAACGCTTTAGCGTAATCACAGAAGACTGTAGCAGTGGGGAGATTGTTGTTAAGGGATGAGTAAACATCGTGAAGCAACGAGAACATGGCGTCATTAGTACACTTGTTTGGTAAAAATCCGAACTCTTCCGGGGTAGTATGCCATGTCTAAGGAGAAATGGCATGAGGCGATTTTTTAATAACTTTTCAATGAGTTTAGAGAGTACAGGCAACAGAGCAATTGGACGATAATTGCATAAGACATCCTCTTCACCTCCCTTATGAAGAGGAATAATTATCGCAGTTTTGAGGCATTCGGGAAAAACACCTTTCGTGAAGGACGCATTAATTAAGGAAGCTAGGACATCCAGAACCGGAAGTGGGAGGTTCAAGAAAATTTTAATTGACAGATTATCAGTGCTACAAGCTGATTTACTCTTTATGCTGCTCATTACCTGAAGAAGTTCAAGGCTGGTCACGGGGCTTAGGAAAAAACTATCAGCGACTTTTTTAGAAGAAGGAAGAAGCGAAAGAGGGTCGAGAGAAGGAGAAATACCAGATCTAACGTTTTTGCTCACGTTGACAAAATATTCGTTAATTCGTTTAAGTCATTTGTTTCTGGCATGCTCTGATTCACGGAATTTGTTTTGCCTTTAAGATTGTTAATAATGGACCAGGTCTCCTTGGATACGTTTTTAGCAGTTGATAAACGATTTTGATAATATAGTTTCTTTGCTGTCTTGATAAGTTTTAGGTAGATCTTCCTATAATTCGAGATGAATTCAAGAACTTTAATGGGGTTAGTGAATTTTTTTATGTATGAGAGGGAAGGCATATTTTTGGCAGATATGCGTAAGCCTTTCGTGGTCCATGGTTTGTGACGTTTAGGTTTAATGGATTTTAGCGGGAAGGCTTTATTGAATGCATTTATAATTTTATTTTAGAAACCACTAAAGTCAGAATCAAGTTCACCTGATTCAAAATTCCAGTTCGTCTTTAGGCAAAGGTTACGAAAGGATGAAAAATTGGAGGCTGAGACCATTCTACCTAGGTGGCGAGTTTTTTTTTGAGGGCCTATAAGACATATTGACTTTGAAGATTACTGTCTCATGATCTGAGAGACCCGCGCTAGTTACTGTCGATTGGACATCAGTTGAAGGAAAGTCGGACACTACATAGACAATGATAGAAGAGGAATTGTTAGAAATCCGAGTTGGAGAGGTTACATGCATTGAAAGACCAAAAGAGTCAAAAATAGAAATTAATAATTTTTGGGCAGCCAGCACAAGCGGTAGCGTAGTCAATATTTAAATCACCGCACAAAATTTTCTTGCCTTTCACCGGCAGACCGTCTAACAAGCTTAGCAGGCTATTAAAGAACAATAATTGCACATATGAATTCGACGCTTTATATGTACAAATTACGTGTAAATCAAAGTTCTTATTGTATACAATGGAAAATTCAAAGTAGTTATACGATTGGAGATCAAATTTTGGTACCGACAAGGGGCATCCACACGGACGATTAAACAAATTGAACGGCTAGGCTTGGACATAACAGCAATTCAAGAAGTAAGATGGCCAGGAACAGGAAACACCAAGATAAACAAATCAGAAGTATTCTACAACGGAAGTCAGCTGGGAAAACACCAGTTTGGAACCGGATTCGTAGTAAATGAAAGACTTGTACCAGTAATAATGGACTTCAAACCCGTTAATAAGCGCATATGCGCTACGCGGCTACGAGGAAAATGGTATAACTACGCCCCAACGGAGGAAAAAGATGAAGAGACCAAAGACATATTCTACGAACAGCTCGGACTACTTATCGAAACCCTACCCAAACAGGATATGCATATACTAATGGGAGACTTTAACGCTAAAGTGGGTAGGGAGGAAGCCTTTAGGACTACTATTGGAAACCATAGCCTCCATGCTGAAACTAGTGGAAACGACTGATAGATCTGGCAACATCGCACAACATGCTGATTAAGTCAACAATGTTTGAGCACAAAGATATCCATAAACAAACATGGATATCAAATGATGGCAAGACTAGAAATCAAATAGATCATGTGCTCGTAGACGCAAGACATGCCAGCAACTGTTTGGATGTAAGAAGCTTGCGAGGCGCAGATGCGGACTCGGATCATAACCTGGTGCGGACGAGAATTAGGTCTAGACTGTCAATGCAAAAACAAAAACAAGAATCGAATGCAGGGCAGCAGACATACAACACAGAAAAACTCAAGAACCAAGAGATAAAAGGGCAGTTCCAAAACACACTAAAAAACCTACTGGAGGAAAGGACAACGGTAAAGGACGTGGATAAAGTATGGGGAAACCGAATGGAGGTACTGAAAAGTGCATCCAATAAAGTGCTAGGCTTAAGACAAACACAAAAAAGAAAGCAGTGGTTCGACAAATAATGGTTAGATGCAGTAAAAGATAGAAATAATATCAGAAAACTATGATACAGCAACCAACGAGGAATAACATAGAAGAATATAGAAAGGCCAGAACGGCAGCTAGAAAGCTTATGAGAAGGAAAAAGGGAACTCTAGAAATCTAAAATCAGAAACATCCAAGAACTACATCACAGCAGAAATGCCAGAGCATACTTTAATGAGATAGCTGGAATAAAGGGAGGCTATCAACCTCGACCCCAAAATTATCTAAAAGAAAATGGATAGCTCATAACCGACAAAAACACAATAATAAGCACATGGGCACAGTATTTCCACCAGCTTCTCAATATAGAATAGGAGGAAGATACACCAAACTCAAAAGTGCTATCAGCTGAAATAAAGGACATACCACTGACATACACTGAAATTGAGCAAGCCATAAAAAGGATAAAAAAACAACAAAGCCCCAGGTAGTGATGGCATTCCAGCGGAATGTTTAAAATACGGCGGGGATGCCCTACACCGAGCCTTACATACGCTAGTCGAAGAGATTTGGATGACGGAGAGTATCACGGTTGATTGGAGAGAGGGGATTATCATCCCGGTACATAAAAAGGGGGACATGATGAGCTGTGGAAACTATAGGGGTATTACACCTCTAAATACCACCTACAAAGTGCTAGCCAACATTCTACTGGCAAGACTGAAACCATATGCCGAAGAAATCGTAAGTGAATACCAGTGCGGCTTCAGACAGGGGCGTTCCACCATTGATCAGTTATTCACGATTAAGCAACTAATGGAAAAGAGCCGGGAATTTGACCTTGACCTACATTAATTATTCGTTGACTTCAGGCAGGCTTACGACAGCGTCGGGAGGATCCAACTGTGGAGCGCTGTGGAGGAACTGGGGTTCCTAAAGAAGTTGGTAAAAATGACACAGACCGAGGGAGTAAGGTGAGAATAGGCCGAGAACATTTGATATTAACAATGGCTTGAAACAAGGAGATGCCCTCTCACCACTACTTTTCAACATTGCTTTGGAGTTCGTCATGAGGAAAGCGGAAATTCATAACTATCGGGGTCTTTTTGCAAACAACGGTCCGGAAGTATTGCTGGCTTTTGCGGATGATGTGGACATAGTTGGCAAAAACACACCTGATATTAAAGAGACCTTTATCGCTTTTGAAAGAAAAGCACGAACCATGGGACTTCAGGTTAACGGAAATAAAACCAAGTATATGTATATAACTAGGAACCGAAGAAACAGAGATAGAATAGAGCAAAATATCACCATAGCCGAATACAATTTCGAAAGGGTCAAACATTTTAAGTACCTGGGCTCAACACTGACGGAAAATGCAGAGGGTTCAGAGGAGATAAACTGCAGACTACATGCTGGGAATACAAAACTATAATTAGGCATGTAGTAATGTATGGCTGCGAAACGTGGACCCTAATGGTGGCAAATGAAGAAATGCTGCGAATCTTTGAGCGAAAAATACTGAGAAAAATATATGGACCCATCTTTGACAGAATAGCGGAACGCTGGAGGAGGCGCACCAACGGAGAATTCGAAGAACTGTACGGGATCGCCAACATTGTAAGAGAAATCACGTCGAAAAGGCTACAATGGGCCGGTCCTGTGCGACGACTCCCTGATGATCGTCTGGTTAGGCTATCTCTGGAGGAGGCCCCCGGGGGAAGGCGACCACTGGGCCGTCCACGATTTCGATGGAGGGACAATATCGAAAAAGACCTCAGAGCAATGAATGTAAATTAGATGGATATCACAATGGACCGAGCACAATGGAGGTGAGTTGTTATGTCGGCAAAGCCCCACGTAAAGTAAAGTAAAGATGATCAAATTTAGTTACAGGGAAAAAGCCCTCGTTTAAGGAAAGAATCAGTGTTCCCCCATGAGCCGAGTTTTCCGATTATATCTGGCTATTGTGGAGTACTTTTCAACATAAAGCAGTTCATTCTCACTCAGCCAGTGCTCTGTAATAATTGCAACTAGTTGGGGGAACCCTGATTCCTCCAAAAACAAAAAGATGAGAGTGCCCAATGTCCTTTACTATACTCTTGATAATATCGGTACAATATTTCATGATGATCGGTTGAGTAGCATATACTACTAAACGTGACAAATGAACAAACAAACAAACTCACATTCGCATTTATAATATTAGTTAGGATCTCAAATAAGTTACCTTTGCATGATTTTTACGTGTCAGGTTTCTATGAATTGCTTTGATCAAATTTTATTGAAGGTAAGTAATAAAATATTTTAACAAGAGATGAAGACAAACAACTTCTCAAGTTAATATTCGGACAGTAATGGTTAGTATTAAAGTGGAAAGACGTTTTATTGATTTTAGACAATAATTCCATGGTCAATATAATGATAGCGATGATAGTTTTATATGACTAATTAAACCAATTGAGCCTATAACCGAAGGTGCAGTTAACATTTTCGTGGATGGCTCAAAAACCAAGGAGGGAGCGTGCTGTGGAATTTATTTCCGAAGCTTGCGAATTGAACTTAAATGGTCTATGGAGGGACACGCAAGTATAGTTCAGTCTGAACTTGCTGCAATGTCCATAGCCGCAAAAGAGATTGTTCGCAGGAATACTGAGAACAAGACTATTAAAATCTACACGGATAGTAAACAAGCACTACTGGGCTTGAAAAGTTATAAACTTACAGCCAAGTCAGTACTAGAATGCCACAATTCACTGGAGGATGCCGCCCGCCCGCAAAAACAGAATTTCTGTGTGCTGAGTTAAAGGACATGCACAGTGCGAAGGTAACAAATCAGCGAACAAATTGGCTAGAAAGGCAGCCGAGCCGGTTCAAATATTATGGGAGCCGTCCCTTCAAATCTACCTGTCGCGACGACGATACATATGATAAAAAATATCACCCATGAAGATTTTAGGGCAAGATGGGACGAAACAACTAACTGTCGACTGGCCAGAAAGCTTTTAAGCTACCCTAATGAGTCAGCAGCAAAGGCATACCTGGATATATAAAGGAAGACTCTACGACTCATGGTGGGGATTCTGACTAGACACTGCCAGCTAAGGAAACATCTCCACAGAATGAGATTATGCGAGACACCTATATGCAGAGGCTGTGAACAGGAGGACGAAACAGTAGAGCATCTGCTCTGCGATTGCGTCGCTGTTTCGAAACTAATGGGAATCCGTTTTAAGAGAACGATATCCAACCATGGCTTTTCTTAGAACAGCCTCCTCGGGCAACATCGCCGCCTTTTTTACAACACTAGGCGGGACGATGGCCTAGATGGATTGGTTGACCTAGGGAGGGTGCAGAGGGGGTCCAATGGGGCCTAAGTGCCGCAGCTTTTCAAGGCCACCCTTTCCCATTTCCAGATTCCAGATTTCAGATAATGATAGCGAACCGCTGAATTGAAGAGATTGCTGGGATATTTCGCCGAGAACTTTGGGTAGCTGGAGAATCTAACTAGTCTCATTTACTTGTTTTGATGCCAAAACCCTTCCGAGTATGGGAAGTAAAACTTGATATATCAAAAATTTGGCGCTTATTTCGTCTTAAGAATAATACGACTTTTCATCTTAGTTCTGCCTTGGTATTCAAGATAAGACAAATACATATTAATATTATGGATGGGTCGTTACCTTCAATACTGGTGCTTTTAGTTCAGAGTAAAGCATTTGATTTCCTTGATTTTGATTTACTCATGGCGAAATTAAAGCATATTGGGTTTGATGCTGGAGCATTGGGTTGGATGGACAATTATTTGAGAGGCAGGCGTCAAATAGGGCTTGGTAAAGATGACCTGTACTCTCCGTTTAAGACGACAAAATCTGGCGTGCTTCAGGGAAGTATATTGGATTCAATTCCCTTCTCTATTTTTATTCTTAATATTCCATAAGTCTTTGAATTTTGCCACATGCATCTTTATACCGGCGATATTCAGATGTATTGTTTGTTTTCCTTAAACAATGTCTTAACGGACTACTTTACATCAACATGCACCTTTGGAATATATATCATCGGCTATTCAAATAAGAATGGATTGAAGTTGTATGCTGGGAAGACTGAGGTATTATGTGAGGGGTCGAAAAGACAACGAGGTATTATCGAGGATAATAATTACAGCTTGGTAACGGTCAGAGGTGAATTTCTTCTGCTTGGGTGTATGAATCGATAATAATTTGATATTTTGCCAACACCTGAATCATCTTGTAAGGCAGAGCTTCTTTAGGTTGAAGTCAGTGTATCATTTGAAGACACCGATTCATGAAGATGTTAAAGTGAAATTGTTGTGATCCTTGATCGATCTTCCCATATAGTGAGTACTGTTCCTGCGTATATTATAATTTTTTACCGCAATATAATAAATTTCGTGTTCATTGTATCCAGAATGCGTGTATGGAAAAAATGAATTTTAAACTAAGAACGTCTTCGGGGGACATGTAAGATAGCCAGTCTAATCTTACTCTTTTGTGTATATGAACTTAAACTGTATATCTATATCTACCTTTACTGTGAAATCACTTGTATTATCCTATATCCAAGACTATAGTGTGCAGCCATAGAAAGACCTATATTTATATTTTGCACCATTATTTATTTCATATTTTTCTAAAATATTATATGTTAGAGGGGTATGAAAACTTGCTCTCCTTATATCATATCGCAAGAGCATATGAAATAATCACTGCATGTAGCTGGGGTTCGGATACGGTAAGACACATTACCGGAGGCAACCTTAACGCGGAAAATTTAATTTACTGCAGCTTTCAAAATTGTTTTTGTTTAAACTGTGAATTAAAGTGTCGGAAACAAATGCCCGTTGTTCGGTATTATAATAATAACATGTAATTCAGGGTATACGCAGCAGCAGTTCGGAATGGGGTTGTATTAAAGTTTAATAGATCTGCCAGTCATGCGTTCTAATTGTGACAATTAATGAAAACAATCACATTTAAAAATCGCTGATGAGGAAATTTTAATATCAGCGGCCCAAGAATGTATTGCGAAGTTGTTTAACACAATATATTTTAGAGGGCCCATACCAAAGGATTGGCTAATATTTCCAATAAATAAAAATGCACAATTTTACTAACAAAGTACCTAAAATATATCCAAAATGCTATCATAAACCTTCTTTAAATCAATTCTGCAACACCTTAAATAACGTTCGTCTTTCTGTTTAATTAAGTAACCTTTGCTTAATCGGTGATTTTTCTAGTTTATTCATAAAACTAGTAATTAAATCGTTTGTCTGCTGTATATAATAAGCATCATCAAGGAAGTTCTTCTAAGAACGGTTCGCACCGTACCACCATATAATTTAGGATGATATTCTCACGATTGGTCCGTTGGGCAAAAAAACAAACACATAACCTCTGCTCGCTCCTGAAGAAAGCGAATGGTGGTTAGATCTAATTAAATGCAAAAATTTGTCTCGACTGCGTTCTAGGATTAAACACAAAATAACCAAGAAAACACATAACCAAATTTATAAATTGGCGTTTTTTTTTTTAATTTAATAATCTTGTTGGCATTTGAACATTATCCATCTTAAAGGAAAATGGGTTTGGCTAATTTTTTTTTCCTAAATTGGAAAAAACAAAATGAGTAACAATTTGGCTTTGAAGTTTGCATCAACTCCTATTGGATTATGTTGCGTAACAAGTACGGTATGCATCAGTCTCTCGGTGCGAAAGAAATCTATCCCAGATATGCCTACTATACGTTTAAACGAACAGCATACAGATTTCTACAAACGACCGTTTTCCATATTTGAGGAAGCTCACTACTAGAAGCAGCTATTTGGCGGTATCTATGAAGATATCTGTCTATGACTTGCATTCCCAAGAAACCAATTCTGAGTATAAGTGTTTTGAAGAAATTGCTTTTCTTTTCGTGTTTCCAAAAACAACGCAGTCTATTGATTTCATTTGGTACACAATTTTACTTTCTTGCATCTACCGTACGTTTAAACGTACCGTAGGCCTATATGCGTATAAAATACACAAATATGCAGGTTGGAAACATTTTCCAATAATATGATTTTGATTTTATTTTAGTAGTTTAATCGCGAATGAGTTGTTGGCAGAACTCTAGGAAGATGTTCATGGCGGTAGATCAGATAGTAACGAGCATGATATTGTAATTTAATCGCCAATGAACCCAAACGAAGATCTCACCGATGAATTTTCGCGGAATGAATAAGACCTTACTATTTGTAATTTACCTGCTTCCCAGCTATTAGTCAAAACAGACAATTTTGATCTGCAAACTGGCCGTTATCGCACCATATAAAATCTAAGCCAAAAAAAAAATTATAATTTCGCATCAGTGGCTAAAAGGAGATTTAATTACCGAAAAGTTATTTGTCATGGACACCATTTTGTTCTGTAGCAAATTAAAGCCAGTCACCAGAAATATTCGCAAAATTTTTTGATGAAATATCAATGTTGACCCAATCTATCAATACATTGTGTTGCTCGAAGAGACAGGAAAGCTGCAACAAGTACTGAGGAAATGAAATGCGTCTTGTGTGTGCCGCTAGTCAGTGGATATTGCACAATGACGAATGTATCGAGAAAGTTCTGCCGACAAATTTCCAATTCTTAAAACACAGATCGATTTGAACATATCGTGACTATAATCCACTATTCTGACAATGATGCTCTAGATAAATGTGATCGCTGTACTAAACTTCTACACCTCTATTTGACCCGACGAATAAACATTTTTGGGAAACGCCCGTCATATAGAGTACCATAGTCATGGTCCCTTACCAGGTATCTCGGCAAATAGTACATAAAAAGAAAATCTGTTTCTTAGGTATATAAACTATGAGTGGGTACCGCGTTTTACTAATACATAGTCTGATATGATGAGTCATATCAAGTCTGATATGAGTCATATGAGAAAGTGAAAAACTACAAAGGGTGGGGATTGAAGGCGTCCGTGATGCCGGGTTATGTTTATGTGATTTGTTCAAAAACAAAGGCTGCATAGTTGCTGTTGGATAACTTCTTCTCTAGGCTCCCTCTTATCGAAGAACTTTACAATAGAAAAATTGGTACTCATCGAAAAAGTGGAAATTGAGATTTTAGCTCGACCAATAAACGTTCCATAATTATTGTGAATTGGAACGACAACAGTACTCTCAACGTTATTTCAAATTCTATGGGAATAGAAATACTTCACACTGTATATCGCTATTCATGTACAGAAAAAAAAACGAGGAATGTTGAGCAACCACAAACGATAATAGTATATAATATATACATGGACGGGGTCGATCGTAGCGACTAAAATATAAGTTTTTACCGAACGTCCGTCAGAGGTAAAAAAATGGTATTTTCCAATAGTGGTACCTACATGTTTTTGACTTGACAGTGCAAAATAGGTTGTTTCTGCCAAAAAAACGCTTGAGCGTCTGACTTTCGGAAGAAAAGTGACTAAATCTCTTCTTGAAACTAATTCATCCGGAAACAGTCATAAATGATCCAGCCCTTCTTCTTTCCAGAATGAAAATTCCAGATACAAAATAACCCAAGAAAAGCCCTCGCACTGCAAAGTGTGCCACAAAGCCATAAGAGTTATCTGCATCCTGCATCAAATGCAAAGTAGCAATACAATAAGGTACTCCATGGAATACCACACATCAAAAAAATTGTTATTTATTATTCATTATAATTATTATTGTATTAACTAAATATTTTTTATTTTCTGTCCTTTTTATTATATATCCATTATTGCAATGTAAAAATATTGCCCTTTACTACAATATTTCAAAATTTCGGCAAAAAAATTGATAATAGCTGAGTTTGGCATATTTGGGTTATAAATGTATTGCGCGGAAGAATAAACTGTATGAACAGCTCTAGCGGTGATTATGATATCTACTTCAGTTTTCGTCATGGGGTTAAAGTCCGATATGATATGAGCTATCTTTTGTCAACGCGTGCCTGTAATTGCTCAGCTCTGGTCATTCATCAATAATCTCAATTACCAGCATAGATGGCCTATAGCATTTGAGGACGCCCAGCAGATTGTTGAGGCCTTTGCTACCACAATATCTTCCCACAATTTTGATACAGGGGAAACTGCTGCTGTAAACTGAATCAGTAGCATTTTTTGCACTATCAACTGATTGTGGATGTTTCCCCAATTTGTGGAGATTTTTCAACCTTTAACTAATTTTTAAATCCGAAGATAAGTGAAATATCTCCGATTATCGTGGAATATGTGAATCAATACTAGCTGATAAGGTTGTTCGAAATTTTTTTTAAACAATATTACATGGTAAGCTCACTTTTTTGATAAGCAGAATGGAGATATCGTTTTTACATGATAAGCTCACTTTATTGTTAAACAAAATGGAGGCAGGCCATTTATCCGGATCTGTCTAAAGCTTTTGGCAGCCTTAATCATTGACTTATGTTAAGAAACTTTCCAAGAATAGAATCACTGGAGAGTATTTCGTGAGGACCCAATTCTACCGCTTTGGGAGTCATATTAAATAGTTTAGCTAAGGCACTTAATGAGTTCTGCAGCCAAAATAAAATGACCCTACCTTAGGTTCCAGAGCGTTAAAATCACATAGGTTGGAAAAAGTTGATGAAACAGCTCGAGAAGACTCATCTAATTATAATAGGACTAGAACTATTCTGTGGAGTGCCTAAGCTAGCGGTTAGATTTTAAACTACGGATTTCTAAGAATTATGCCTATGCCACATACTAAAAGTTTTATTTGACAAAAATGTGTGCTTAGGATGCCTTTTTCCTTTTGGTGAAATTTTTGTGATTTTTTAAACTTTACACTTATTTTTCGTTTCGTTGCATATTTTGAGGAATTCTATGGTAAAACAAGCACTGACGAACACATACCAGCATAACAATAAAATAATGTCAATTCGTTCTTAGGATATATGAGTTAGAACATAACTTAGCCTTTATTAAAAATGATTGCAATTTTGTAATTCAAATAATTGAAAAACAACAGATGCAAACATTAAATAAAACACCTGTATGTTGAATAGAGAAACAGTTTTTTCACATGGACTCGACAATTGTGGGGAACTTAATGCGTCTCTCTATAACCAGTGATGATGCGGAGAGAAGCTTTTCCATTTTTAACACCATTTTAAATGATTGACGGCATTCTTTCAAAATAAAAAAAAAATAGAAAAGCATTTACTAATTGCCTATTTTCACGAAGGGTCGCATTATTTATACCTTTTATATAATAATTTAAAAGTTATTTTTTTTTTGGTAAAAAATATGTAATAACTAATAAATTGGCTAACAGAACCCTAAATATAATTTTTTTTTATGAAAGATTATGTTGGATTTTAATTCATTTTTTGAATGTTGTATCGGTTTTCTATTTGTTAAAAGTTTATTTATTAACAATGATTATTTTTTATAGATTTCTGTCATTAAATCTGTTTTGTATAATGTTTGAAAATTGTATTGTGTGACACAAAGGCCTCAAATAAAAATTACTATTTTTCAAATTCTAATTTATCTTCTTTAGTTTTTTAATGCATTTTTGAATATTTTAGTGCATGTTTATGATTTTTATTTACATAGGAACCTAATGTTTGTTTAAAATATTTTTTAAAATTTTATCAAGCTGTTGGCTTTCAGTGCTCTTAATGCACTAATTAATATTAAAGGAGAATAAGGAGATTAGGACGATCCGGCTGATGAGCTTCTTTTAATATTAAGAAACAGTGCTGTGCTATTGAAATGTTCAAAAAATATAACAACGAGTACAGCATTACTCCTCATAATCCGATATCCATCTGCAGTATTTTTTGAAGATAGAAAAAACTTAAACAAATAAGAATAGTAAAACTGGCAAATAAAGTACTAAGCTATATTTATTTAAATAAAATTTTATGTATATTGTTCACTAAAATGAAAGTGCGTCGTAGTTTCAAAAAGATAAAATATGCACGTTTTGATGGTTTTTGAAATATTTCAAAATAAACATTTCACGCTTTTTAGTGATGTTTATTATGAAATGTTTCAAAAAGGGCTCCAACCGGGAAGATAATTCATTACTTATAGCTAGGCATCAAGTCGGTGTTTCGTATATGCTATTAAGCAAAGATTCAGCTTGAAAAAATCTTGGAACTTTGGAAATAAGCATAACATGGGCGAACAATGCGCATGCTAGAGTAGACAAAACCGTTTCTTCAAGGTCAACCGTGATCAATTGAAATACAGCTATCTTTTTTCTGATTCTTCAAAACCGAAAGTCGGATCTAGGCTAGGTCAAAACTTAGGAAAGCAGGGTCTAGATAGGATAGTTACTCAGATCAATGAATATCAAACAATGGAGCATTGCAAATGAAAAAGTGAGCTAAAATCATTAAAGTTCCAGGTTTCCAGCTGGCTTCTGCCTACTATAGAAAGACTGCCTGTGAAGGAGCAGCTGTATATGTGCAAAATAATAGTAAGTAGAGAATTAGAGTAGATATTGCAGAAAGGTCTGAGGATTCAGTGTTCGAGTGCGCGACTGTAGACATTGTGATTTCTGAATGTAAATTAGAAGTCATTTTGACATTGATTGTCCTGGAAGGTCCTGCATTGTTTATTGCAGGGGGCCTTAATATTGATATTAATATAAACAATAAAACTTCAGCAGATTCTTTGCCTCTCTTGGAATCGTGTAATATTTTTCGATCTGTAGTTGGTTATACAAGAGTGAGTGGACGTAGTAGAACTCGTAATGATAATATTTTAATAAATTGCGGAAACTTCTCAGCAGAGATATTGCACACTCATATATCAAACCACAAAGGTGAGCTTTTTTCTACACAGCAAACAGGCAGTGTTCTACCTGGAGTAAGTAGAAGGTCCTATACTCTTGAGAACAGCTTTTAAGCAACTTCTGCCTGAATAGGATAGGACAAATGTTTACTGGTGATGAGAGAGATGTAAATGATCTATAGATTTATGCAAACCCTTGGCTTCATTCGTGACCACTGCTCTCCGGTCAGAAAAAAACATAAGGAAAGAAAAATATTAATTATTATCAATCGTCTCAACTAGCACACCACCTAGACTTTTGTAAGCAACAGTATGATCCTTTGCTTGAGAAAACTCGCAAATACCACTATATGGACATATAACCTAGAATGGTGACAATAAACCTAAATGGGTAATGTCAGATTATAAACGAGATAAATGGTAGGGATGAAAAACTCAGGGAAGTAGAAATAAAGGGAAACCTGCTTACTGTAGGTAAGTTTTTAACGGTCATATAATAAATGACCCAAAGAATAAGTTGATAAACTTGGCAAATTTGAACTCTGATCAAAATAACATACAACATAACCCAAGTTTATGTTTCTCTCTTCAGTAAAGGTACCAGAGGTGACTTCTATAATAAGAAGACTAAAACATGCATATCACAGTAGATGAAATATCCAGTAGCATCATTAAAGAGTGCGCTGAAGAACTTTTCTTGATAATTTATACACTTAAAAATGGAATAATCCTTGATGAGCAAATTGACCTTAGTCACTTACTCTACTTGTTCATGCCTGGAAACCTATAGTTGATCGGTCCAATATCGGGACACGTCCCATGCCTCTCGTGTGTGGAGCCATAGTTTTTCGAGGGTACATCTGTAGGGACAGGCAGGGCATTTGAGGAGGTGTTCCAGGTCCTGAATAGCACCGCAGTCGCACTTTTTGTCATCTTTGTTCAGCAAGCCCCATTTAATTAGGTTGGATTTCACTGGGGCAACACCAGTTCTAATGCGCTTCATCATTCTCCAGGTCTTCCAATCCCTGGGTGCCCCGTTGGTTGGATCCTCTCTTCTCTCTTGGTGGGTAGTTTGAGGAGGGCTCATCTAACGGGCTGCTGAGGAATTGGTGCCTTGATTTCATTCTGCTTAGGCTGCACTCAAAGTCGAACAGTAAATGGCAATCATCCAAGATCTGTTTGAGCTTCTCGGTGTGTTCATGTGCCGCTCTTCGTGAATTAGGGTTTGTAAAACCAGCGGCTTTGTAGAGGTTATCCAATGGGGTTGGTTTCATGCAACCTGTGACTATCCTGCACGTTTCGTCGTTTAGGCTGGTATTGACCTTTTTTGCATGGGCAGATCTGGACCACACTGGGCAGGCATATTCGGCAATGGAGAAGCAGAGGGCCTGCGCAGAGGTTCTGACCTCGATTGGTTTGTCTCCCCATTTGCTGTAAGCTTTCTTATCAGGCCATTTCTCGCCATTACTTTTTCGCGTGTTTGCTCGCAGTGGTATCTGTAGGTTAGTGTTCTGTCCAATACGACCCCGAGATAGGTAGCCCTATCGGTGCTCTCCAGGAGCGACTCGTCCCATTTAATTTTAAGCTTTCGGTTTGCTTGGCGCGAATTATGATGGAAAACATATACTTGAGTTTTACTGGGGTTGGATTTTAAGGAATTGCTTTAACAATAGATCGACATTGTAGTCAAGGCATTTCTCAGTTTCTCCTCGACACCCTTTAACCTATTTTCTTTATGTTATCGTCAGGTCGTCTGTGTATACGAAGATTGGGATATATTCGGTTGGTGGTTGGTTCTTAGTGTACAGGTTGAAGAAGATTGGCGCCAGGACGCTGCGCTGGGCCTGTCCGTTTGATTGATTCCACTAGCGACCCTTTTTGCCTTGCATCGACACGTAGAAGCATCTATTTTGGAGCAGCGATTCGATTATTTTGACGAAGTGGAAGTCTGTCAGGGTATCGTAGACCTTATACAGTAATTCTTGGTGATTTACTGTGTCGTACGCTAAGCTCAGATTGAAAAACACTAGCCCCGTCATATCTTCAATATGCTGCGATAGTACTAGGATTTGGCTAGTAAAAGACTTTCCGGGTTTGAAACCGGCTTGA
>MU182927.1:0-30188 GCA_016904865.1 Pissodes strobi
GGTTGACACACATCAGCACATATCTCCTTAAGAACTTCCGCAGTTATTTGATCAAAACCAGGAGCTTTGTTGCTTTTTAATGTTTTAATAATTTTAGAAATCTCGTCCCCATCTGTTGGAGATAAAAACATTGACGCAGTATTTATATTACTATTATTTTCAAAAGGCTTTACCTGACATGCCAACTTTTTGCCAACACTACCAAAATATTCGTTGAAGGCGTTTGCCATCTCTCGCTTTCCCGTTACAAGACCCTGTTCCGTCTTTACACAACCTATACTTGTTTCAATTTTGGAATTACTAATTTCCTTTACAACACTCCATATCGTTTTACTATCGCCACTGCCATTCTCCAGCTTACTACAAAAATAATTATTTTTCGCATTCTTAATAAGTATATTAAGTGTGTTTCGATACAAAGTAAATTCCCGCCTGATCTGAACATTTAACGGATCACGTTGCAATCCTCTATACATCTTATCCCTTTTATTTATTGAACGCACTAAGCCCTCAGTTATCCAACATTTCCTCTTAACATCCTTAAGAATGTTGTAAAAGAGTGACAAATCTTTTTGCTTTCGTCTCGTCTACAAAGTGTCCATGTGCAGGGTCTCCTCAATCAGATGATAGTTCACAGTGTCTTGATAATTGGTTCCGGCTTGGTTTTGCATAAACACTATATTATGTTTTAAGATGTTTTGTTGCACTCTTTCAATATGTTGTGTTTGTTCATCATAATGAGGAGACCAAATACATGAGCCATATTCCAAATGCGGGCGCACAAGGGAGCAGTACACTAAACGAATAGAATCGATGCTCTGGAAGTCACCAGCACACCTCTTGATGAAGCCTAAGATTTGAAGAGCCTTAGAAACTGTCCCAGAAATATGCGTGTGTAATTCCCAGGTCTCTAATATGAGAAACTGACTCTATAAGGTTATTGTTGATGTAATAGGAGTGGTCAACACTATTCTACTATTTTTTGACATACAGCTGTTGTTTGTTGCACCAGACAATGAGTCTATCTAGATCCCATTGAAGCCTGAGGCAATCATCTGTGGATCTAACTTTAAGATATAGTTTTAAGTCGTTTGCAAAGAGAAGAAAGAAACTGTATTGAAACACAGGTCCCAAGTGTGACCCCTGGGGCACACCAGACACAACAGGTATCTCAATCGATCGATAGCCAAGGACTTGAACAATTTGTGTTCTATCAGTCAAATAGGAGTAAAGCCATTGTAGCAAAGGCCCATCGAACCCAACCCTCTTCAATTTGTGGATCAGCAAGGGGCGAATGACTCTGTCAAAGGCCTTAGAAATGTCAGTGTACAATGCGTGAACTTGACACCCCTCCTCCAAAGAGACTGGGACAAAAAATTTATGAATGACAGAATATTTAGCTCTGTGGAACGGCCGGCAATGAAACAAAATTGCTCATCAATCAGTTGACCTTGAAGAGAACAAGTCTGAAAGTCACACACGAGGCTTTCAAAGATCTTTGGAATGGAACTTAAAATGCTGATAGGCCTGTAATTGCTCACCTATTTTGTGAAAAGGCGTTATATAACTAATAACTAGCTTGAAAAGACTCCTGAATGTATAGATTGATTGAATAAAAAGAAAAGAAGGCGTGCTAATAAAAAGCTAAACTGTTTTGAAATGGGGGGTAAACCATCAGGACCTGGACCCTTGCCTGTATCCAGCCCTGCCAGCCTAGTGTATATGTCTGGTATAGAAATAGTTAAGCTATTTAGATGTAAATTATTAAATATCACTTCATTGGGTTCATAGCATGTTTTCTTGCTATGCATTTCTGAAAATCATTCAGCAAATTGACCAACTATCTCTTCCCCAGAGGATCCAGTGACACCCTTATAAGAAAGTTCATTAGGAATTTAGATTCTAGTTTTTTTTGGAGCTTACAAACTTTCAGAATTTTTTTAAGTTAGTGGCAAGGTAGCTGAACATAGTCTCGGCAATCCTGCCTCTTTAGATCCTTACACCCAGCTCTTGCATTACAGAAATTAACATAATCAACATATAAATTTGAGTTAACATACAGCTTATGATGTAGTTTTTTCTTTTCGATAATTAATGATTTAAGTTCATTGGAAAACCAAATGAGAAACTTCTTTGATGAATATCTTTTTAATGGTACAAAATGGTCTATACATAAGTACAATACCTCATAAAAAATGTTAATCATATCATTGAGAGATTTATTCAAGAACAAATAATCCCAAACGAAACCGGACATACACATTGAGACAGCATTATAATCAACTAATTAAAAGTCTCTATAAAACCTGTTGCCTACGAGTTCCTTGTTTCTCTCACTTGAGGGTAGTTTAAGAGTGAATGATAATGAAGGATGATACCTGTCAACCGGCAGCACAATTTCCTCCTCAGCCAATAAGATCTCAAGGTCCATATCTGTCCCGAGTACTAGGTCCAGCAGAGAATTTGCCTCATTTAATACATGGTTGACTTGAAATAAGATGTGGAGAGAACATATATTTGTCAGCACTTCCAAGATTTCAACTTAATTGGGTGGAGCAGGAACCCTTGCTGAGGCAACAGGCAACAGGGCCAAATTCTTCAGTGGACCAAATGCTGTGAGGCAGGTTGAAATCTTCCAATAAACAAATCCTACAGTGAGGAAGTTCTTCACAGAGTTCATCCAAGCAATCACAAAAAGTTTACGTAGCTTTCAAAAGAATTACGAGGTGGAAAATACCCTGTCCCCACGATATATTGTTTTTCCCCAGAGCCGATTAAAACAAAAAGCTGTTCCAAATGAGGAGCTGAGGGCAGGAGTCTACTTTGTATACTCTTGTGTACCGCAATGAGCACACCTCCACCTCCGAAGTATAAGCTGGTTTCGGTTGATCTATCTTTCCTGGAAATTTCATAGTCATATAGGCAGAGCTCACTGTCAGAGAAGTCAGATGTCAGCCAGGTCTCATTAAATACAATTATGTTTTAATGGGAATAAGAAGCATTGAGAAACAATGAGTCCAGGTTGGTCTGGAGATCCCTAACATTCTGAAAATTGACTAGCATATCTGAAAAGGACTCTGTTACTTTTTTGACATGATTCTTGGAGCACCATTGGCATGTTTAATTGTAAGGTTTTGTCCACCATTGTGATTAAGTATAAAGTTAATATAGGCTGAGTAAATGTCACGAAATGTACCCTGCTTTGGCCATGTCATACGATGAATCAAATTACCATCATCCACTATAAATTTGCAATGATCGCTTAAGTCAGCAGTTTGTTCTGTAACTTTGTTAAGAATTTCATACAAGGATGATTTACTCGTTTTCCTCATTAAATCTCCACTGAGGTTCGGTAATTTATCTGCGGAAGCATCGAACCGTTTTATTTCGTCAATTTCTGTCGCCTAAGCGCCTGGCTTATAAAAATATAAAAGAATAAAGAATTTTACTGTGCTGCGGTGATGTTCTCTGTTAGGTTCGCCAGTATCGTTGCATACTGATGGAGATAACCTGCGTAGTTTTAAGTTTTTATTAGTAAATCATGAGTTCTTGATAATACACTAATAGGAATCTAATGTGAAAATGTTCTCTTTAACACATAAATGTATATCTATAAATAATCACTTTCAGGGTTTGTTTATATTATACTTAACCTCTAAACAATTACTATCATCTAAATATCATGAATGCTTATTAATAACACCAACGAATTCATGGTTGTCCTAGATGCTGTCGCCCTGAACTATCAAGGTAATTATGCAATAATAATACCTATAATTTGTCTCAATTGCGGAATCCAGACTAAAATATGTATAATTGTATACGTTCATAAAAACTACCCAAAACTTTAAACGTATTTTGGGAGAATTCAGTGAGGATTTGCTAATATAGTTATAGAACAGTTTTTGTGTAGAATTTAATGGCGAACATTTTTGGTTTTATAGATTTTGTACGTTTGAACAACGGTTTACGAGGAAACTGAGAAAAACAATCACACAATCCGGGGATGTTTTCTTGCAAAAATAAGGGATATTGCGGACACTGGACAAATGGGAGCTTTTTAGGGTTTTGTTCCTAACTCCATTAGGAAAATGTATAAGTAATATGAAAACTTTATGATTTATTTCTCCTATTTCATTGTTATATGTTAAATTAACGTGTACTATACCCGAATGAGCGTCACATAATATACGAGCGTGAGGGCTTAGTCTTATTCACTATTTAGACAAAACTGTGCTCAACGCGCCCAAAAAAGTTTTCACTTCAATAATACAATTTTATACTTATACTATTCTAGTTTTTTTTTATATTTCAGGGAGTTACATTGGATCTCATTAAACCAGCCAAATTCAAAACTAAAATTGTGGGTGTACGGATAGGAGATACAAAAAATAAAGTAGTTTGTTTCTCGACTTACTTTTTTTAATTTTGATGAATTTTGGTTGCACCGGCTCTTCTAGCTCTTCTTGTTTGAACAATTTCTGGAACAATTTCCTTTTCTTCTTCGGTTTGTTCGTGGGCGTGGGCTCGAACGGCTTATGCGCCGCGTAATTCAGTTTCCACGCCAGCTCCCTGATTATTCTGAAATGGTCCCGAAGCGGTCGACCTGCCCGCTCTCCCACGCAATTCTCTATGGCGTTAGTACAGTTCATCAGGCCCATTTTGAAGGCCTCCGGTCTATGTCGCCTGGGCAATAGCCTGATGTTTTGAACAAGACCTAGAATTACAGAACTTGCTTCAACAATCAAAGCGATCTTTATTGTGCAACTGGGCGGTTGTACTATAAAACGTCATTAATCCTGAACTGTGTTCAGCTTGAAAGAGATTCAAAGAGACCTGATGAAGAAGAGGAAGAATTTTATATTTATTTTAGCATTACTATAGTCAAGTTAAATGATGATACGATTTTTTTATCAATGATCATATGGGCTAGGAAATAGAAATGACAGAAGAGAAATGGTCCTGGAATGCATTCAACATCAAAATCTATATTGCTTGAATACCCTTCCAAAGAAAATGGACTTGGAGAAGCCTGGACGGATAAATAAAAAATTAAATAAACTACATAATCTTAAACAGACGAGACATTATGCCAGGACATGTCTCTGCTGAACCATTTTGATACAGGCAGCGACCACCGACTGGTCCGAGCAAGAGTGCTTATCAACACTAAAGCTTAAAGGAACAAGACGGTTCAAAAATAGAATTATCCAACTACAGACATCCTGATATCAAGAGCAGACGAATACCAAACTATTCTAGGCTCCAAATTTCACAACTTAAATTTCATGAAGAAAATGGAATTAGACGAGATATCGGCAACGATAACGGGCAGTATCCAGGTGGCAACAAAGAAAGTCTGCTGTAAGCACAAAGCAGACAAAACACCCAAACTAGGCCAAAACATACTGAGGCTGATGGAGCAAGGGAAAAGGACTGCCAGAGATTCACATAAGTACAAAGAGTTATGGAAAACAATTAACAAAGAAAGTCGAAAAGACCTAATTTTTAGAGAAAGGAAAAAACCTTTTAAAATAAAAGATAAGAATGGGGAAACTGTTACAGACCAAAAGAGGTGTAATAAATGACATCCAAGCCTTCTACAAGGACTTGTATACATCAACTCTGCCCAAACCAGACATCGCCAGGCAAGAAATGTCGGATCTGAAGATGTACCAGAAGTAAACAGGAACGAACTAAGAAAGGCCCTTAAACAGATGAAAAATCGAAAAGCACCGAGAGAAGACCGTATTGCCGCCGAAAAGATGAAATTGGGAGGAACAACGCTTGAACACGACCTTTGTGCCCGTTTGAACAAATTTAATGTATTAGCGAAGAGAAAATAGCGAAATCTTGGCAAAACGCTGAAGGTATTTTAATCTTCAAAAAGGGGGACAACACCAATATCGACCGATCAGCCTTCTCTCACACCTGTACAAGCTCCTCACAAAAATTCTGACCAACCGGTTGACAAATAAGCTAGATTTCTACCAGCCAGTCAAGCAAGCAAGATTCAGAAAGGAATATAGTACAAGCGACCATCTACAAACATAGAGAAATGCACCGAACATAACGTCAGCCGATAAGGTCGAAATAGAAAAGAAGGTCCGCCAAGGAGATACCATGTCACCTAAGCTGTTCACAATGACATTGGAAAGCGCCTTTAAAAACCTGCCATGGGAAAATAAATTTATCAACATAGATGGTACTCGACTGAATCACCTCCGGTTTGCTAATGATATTGTTGTCATTATTAATGACATCAATGTGCTTAGAGATATGTTGGAGGAACTCCAGGAGACATCAAAACAAATCGGGCTTGAGATGAACCTAAACAAAACCAAAATAATGACGAGTGGAGAGAGAAGGCCACCCTCTCGAAAACGTCGTTGAATACATATACCCGGGCCACGCTGTCACACTGGGAAAGCAAAACCAAACAGCTGATATGTCCCGAAGAACAAGCCTTAGCTGGGCAGCATTCGGTAGACTAGGCTACATTTTAAAATACCAAACCAATGCAATCAACCTTAACCCTTAATTAGGCGCGCTGGTGTATTTCGTACACCATTCCTAATAATAGTTCAAGGATTTCGCTAATAAGGCATACCCCACCATACCGCTTCGAGTACCTTCCCGGTTACATGTCTTCTACAAGCCCTGAAAGGATCAGAATGCTAGGACGCTCCGTATAGTGATAGTCTCGTGATAATTTGAACTTGGTGCCTAAAATACACCACGCGACCAATTATGTAAGTAATAAACTTGCTTTATGTTTGTATGTAAAGAGCATAGCCAAAAACATCTACGGTGTTCAAACAGAAACAGTGACATATCTGAAGAGGAATAATTTTATTACAACGTTTTCTAAAAACTATTTTTAATTTCTTGTTTAATATGTTATTTTTAAAATTGTTTTGTACTACGGCGTTTTTCATTCATTTTATCTGTATAAAATTAGAATATTGTTGAGTTTTGTATTACTAAACATATTAAAACATCGAAATAATGCCTCGTTTTATTTTTTATATGGAAAAGTCTGCTTTAATAATATAGGTATAATATGGTGTATAAAATACACCGCGCGACCAGCTATGTAAAATTTTGTGCGCGCCTAACTAAGGGTTAAGCGGAAAGTCTATGAGTCTTGCATACTACCCGTCACAACATACGGACTGGAGACTATGACACTAACAAAGAGGAATGCAGAAAGACTCAGAAGAACCCAGAGAGCCATGGAGCGCGCCATGTTAGGAATCAGCCTAAGAAATCACATTAAAAATGATGAGATTCGAAAAAGAACAAGGCTAACGGATGTTATGAGAAGAGTAGCCGAACTAAAGTGGAGATAGGCAGGTCACGTTGCAAGACAGAACCCATCTAGATGAACTAACAAAATAATGCAGTGGCGCCCGACAGCCACAAAGAGAAAAACAGGAAGACCCCAAAAGCGATGGCGGTGTGACATCCAAAGGATTACGGGAAGAAAATGGCTTCAAACTGCCCTAGTTAGACGGATATGGAAGCTACTGGAAGTGGCCTACATTCAGGAGTGGATGGATATAGGCGGAAAAAGAAGAAAGAAGAAGTGTGTGTTTACTTGGTTAACTTGTACAACCATTTTTTTTTTCTTTAAACTTAGTTCATTTGAATCATATTTAAACTAGGATAGTACAAACGGGCCGATAATAAGAGTCCGGCATATGGTTAAACGCTTAAACGTCAAAAAGCGAACCAAATATAAGTTTTAAGCGATAGAAAAATACTTTTTAAAACAGTTTTGGTTAGTTTCAGCTAATTCTGATGGCTTCTATATCAACTGCGCATGTGTAAGCTTCTGAATGCAATATTTTAATCTAGCTTTAGATGGTTTAAATGGCTTTACCCCTTAGCTTTGGCCGGTTTTATTGTTATTAAGTCTTAATATTTTTATATGTTTTCTAGCAATTGCTGTTAAATGTGATGATTTTTATGTTATATTATTTGAAAATCATGAAAGCCAATTAAGTTTAGCATTGGTATAAGTAATCTGCCAATGTTCGTGGTGCTTTCTTGTTGCAATGCTATTTTTACGAAATATTTTATGATTTTTTTTGACAAATAAGTACCTAAGGCAATGATATTATTTTTCTTTTAATCCGAGGTACGCGCTATGTGTGTGCTAACTTATGACCAGACTTTTGGTATTCAAATGTGGCTTCACCCACTTTTTGGCTTAAACTACTTTATAATCCACCCCTTTTTTAGTGGTAAGAAGGAAATTTGCAAATCGCATTCGCTCGCAAGACTCGCTATCTTAATCAAGGGACTATACTAGATAATTGCTAATAATTTCATTGATATAGGAATGTCCACTAACCTTCTTCAAACTCACAGCACAAAAATGTATAAAAAGCCTTATCAGCCAAAACAACCAGGTCGTCCGGATCCAAACTTAAAGCGCGATTAATATCTTCCATGGCTCCCTCGTAATATGTAGCCTTGGCCCTGGACCTGGATCTACCGATCAACGCCCTCCCATTATTCGGTGTCTTTTCAATGGCTTCGTCGAAGAACTTGAGCGAATTATCATATTGTTCGAGCCTGGAGATGTAATACCCGATTTCCCGGTAGAGTGTTTCGAAACCGAAAATTTCGTCCTTTTTGCCGTACGGATTTTTGTTCATGATTCTTAGTTAAAATTTGCTTCAACAAAAAAAAAATATTTACTGAACTACTGACACAGTGAGATGCCAAAAACGTAACGTCAGGTGAGCTGCTGTAGGTGGAAATGACCGGAAACGTATCAACATGACGTTCACTAAACGTTCCAAATAATAAAGAAAACCTTAACTTTTTAAATTAGAACAATCAGCCTTATTCAGTGATTTGTTTACTAAATGTGAAGCCGCCAACATCGTTTCCTCTCTTCTTTCTTCTCTTATAAAATAGTACGCAAGCCGCACCATTATTTACTGCTACTGCGGCGCTGCTGCCTACGAGCATGTCTGTATCGTGGTGAATCGGCAGCTTGTTTTTATTAACGTGACAGAAAAAGTTACATTTATTAGAAAATAGAAAATTTTCGCCTTAAAGTATACCCTGTAGAAATACTAACATATACACATTTATAATATAAAACTTTAATCAAACACAAAAAAATACAAAGTGTTATATCTATTTTCCGCTAGAAACTTTATGGGAACTGGGCTCAATGTCACTACTTCACCACTCCACATTGTTCACGAAATCAGCGGTGCTCCCTCTTGCCGCACACGCTGACAACGCCAAGTAGCTGGCACTTGTCTAGAAGGAACTAGCCGCTATGTTCATGAAAATAGAGTATCCATTCATTTGAACATTTGAACCCAAATATTACAATCGATGCATAAGTAAATAATCCCATAGTCGTATTATGCGAGCATTATTTTAGAAAAGTCCGTACTTGTTTTAACTATTTCTTGTTTTTATTACATATTTAAAGTGTCGTGAGTTAATAGAATCCGATGTTTCTTTGTCAAAATTATTAGTTGCAAAACATGGAAAATTAATTAACGCAGAATGCTGCAAATTTAGTTGTTAATATACGTCATGCAGCAGAAAAGTAGGTGATCCTTAACAATAATGCTATCAAAATTACATAACAGAATTATTTGTTATACTCTATTTCGAAATGATGCGAAGTAATAAATCATTTTCTGATGGCTGATACATAGGCGTACATAATTACGTACATATACGTACATATTTTAAACGTTTACCTGTCCTAATACTCGGACTTTCCCAGCATTATATTTATCACACTTTGGTTTTTTTATTACTATTGTAAACATTCAAATTTGACCCAATACCCAAACGTACGCTACTGCAGGTAGAAAATGGCCCCTTTGCTAATAAAGCCTATTGTTTGCAGCGGGATTGCCATACAAAACAGGGTGGAATGGTTAAAATACAGCAGGCTATAACAGCTGTGGCTAAATATTTAGAAATCACAAAAATTTATTTGACCACTCTGTTAGCGTTTTGCATTTATAAGTACGTTTTATTACTCCGCACCATTTCGAAATAGAGTATATAATAAGAGCCCACTAAGCAAAAAACATTCCAGTTTCGATTAAATTATGTTTCCTTGTTCATTATTACTTTATTTATTTTGAAACATTTGCATTGCAGTTTCATTACATAGTCGTTATAAGTCCCGCAACATAACAAAATCGCATTTATGTTAAAAGGTTACGTCTATGCTACGTTTTAAAAACACCGCAAAAACGTAACATTTTCTTTACAAACACATTATCATTAAACGTGATATTTACGTTAAACACTAACATTATTATAACGTTTCCATTGTAGCACATTTTAACGCAGATAACGTGGCATCTATGTTACCAGGATGAGACAAAAACATACCTGCATTGCTAAATATAACATTGATGTATCTGTTGTTAACCTGTCCAAAAGTTTACATTTTAATAGCAGCTGTTCTAAAATCAGTTTTAGTTCCGATATTTTCAACACCGGTTGCCGATAACTAGAGATTAAACTTGTTAACTGGCGTTGAAAATATCGGCACTAAAACTTGTTTTAAAATAGCTGTCAGTAAATGTAAAAAAAAATAATTGTAATAAAATCAAAAAATAATAAAAGGTTTTTAAATATAACTTACACTCTAAATATTACAATATAATATGCAATTTATATGTGTATACAATTTTGGTGAAAGCAAGTTATAGGATATTCTTGACTAAAATTCTTTTCCCCGGAAAATGAAAAATCTTGCTACACGACACAAAAATAAGTGGAAAAATAAAAACTAATAGTAGTCATTTTATTATCGAAAATTTTTATAAAGAAAAGTTGTGCGAAAAAAAAATAAAAAATACAATTTTGTATTTGATGTTTTTTAGTAATTCTGAACTTTTCTCAGTAAAATTTTTGGACAAAAAGTACCTAGTACGTTTTTCTAACTTTTTCCACAATTTTTTGTATCGTAGTAGGCTTTACATTTGACAAAAACAGGAGATTTTTTTTGGCCAAACCAAAGCCAAAAGTAGATCCTAACGTGTTTTACCGTTCATCAAAATTTTGTTGAAATCGAATTAAGAAGTTAGGAGGTGTTTACACTGTTAGATGGAACACTCTGTAAGTAATGTAAGTATGTACTACAAAGTTGCTTAAAGTTTAATATTTTATGATCAAATTAAAAACACAGGTAAGTTTTTGTTTAGTCTAGAAATTTTAACTTGTTATTGCTTATTAGCGAGATGTAGAAACAAAATAAAAATAAAAAACATAGCGGTCATAAAGTCAAACGAAAGATTTTATATTTTAATAATTATTAAAATACATGTACAGGGTGGCTCGAATTCGTGTCTATGTATGGGGAACTCGAAAACCGTAAGAGATACAGTGTCGGTCAAATTAAGGCAAAATTGCGTATTAAGGTGCCAACAATATGCCGCTTAGAAAGTTTTAAAATCCGAGTAATTCCGTAGATATCTGGAAAAAACCGAAATTTTGAAAAATCGTTCTACTTTTTTCCTGGGCTTATTTAAAAGCGGATTTCAAATTGAATTGCACTTTTGCATTGCCACTTTTTCCGCTCTATCCAATGATGCTATCCAGTTTGAAATCCGACGTTTCGTCTTCAAGGAATCATCATTAACTTTCTTTTTTTAAATACGAACTTTAATTTTTTTATCGTCTTTCAGATGGTATTGGCATCATATTAGGATGATGTGTTTTAATTTTTTTATTTTTTTTTTAATTATATATTTTGCTCTGGCGTAATTTTAAACATTTTAAGGTAAGTACTTTTGGAATATTCATATTCTATAAAAATATTTTTTTTTGTTTTTGTATTAAGTGGAAAATTGGAGCGTATTAAAAATAAAAAATAAAAAAATTATTTCTTACGTGAATATTAAAGTAAATTATATAAAATCACGCCAAAGCAAAATATATAAAATAAAAATATAAAAAATAATAATAAAAAAAAAAACACATACTCATATTAATAACGCCAATACCATCTGAAAAACCATAAAAAAAATTAAGTTCGTATTTAAAAAAAGAAAGTTGATGATGATCCCTTGAAGACGAAACGTCGGATTTTAAACTGGATATCATCATTGGATAGAGCGGAAAAAGTGACAATGCAAAAGTGCAATTAGATTTGAAATCCGTTTTTATATAAGCACAGGAAAAAAATAAATCGATTTTTCAAAATTTCGGTTTATTTCCGGATATCTCCGTAAATACTCAGAATTTTAAAACTTTCTAAACGACATATTGTTAGGCACCTAAATGCACAATTTTGCCTTGATTTGACCTACACTGTATCTCTTACGGTTTTCGAGTTTCCCGCACATAGACACGAATTCGAGCCACCCTGTACAGGGGGTCCAAAATTCGAGCCTCATCATTGGGATCTCGGAAACTAGAAGAGATACGAGGTCGGTTAAATTGAGGCAAAGTTGCGCAATTTGATGCTGATTAAAATGGCACCTTAAAAGTTAAAAAAATCCGAATACTTCCAAAGATTTTTAGAAAAAACCGAATATTCGCGATTTCATTTTTATATTTTTATGACTCTATTTGGATAGATATTACCAAATAAATTTCATATTCTCATTGCTACTTTTTCTGTTCTACAAGACGGTGTTATCAGATTTTCAAACCGACGTTTCGTCTTTGAGCTGCCATAATCAACTTTGTTTTTTTAAATACGGCCCTGGATTTTTTATTACGGACTTTAAGAGCTTCTAATGTCCCAAAACTAATGTGATGTATCGCACTTATTCGAAAAAAATCATTTTAACGATTTCCTGGTAAAATCTTACCATATATATGTTTTCTGTCTCTCTCTAACACATGAGGTCTTATGGAAAATGCCATTAATATGAATTTTTCGAATAAGTGCGATACATCATTGGCTTTGGGACTTTAGATGCTCTTAAAATCCGTAATAAAAAATCCAGGGCCGTATTTAAAAAACCAAAGTTGATGATGGCAGCTCAAAGACGAAACGTCGGTTTGAAAATCTGATAACACCATCTTGTAGAACAGGAAAAAGTAGCTATAAGAATATGAAATTTATTTTGTTATATCTATTCAAATAGAGTCATAAAAAAAATAAAAATGAAATCGCGAATATTCGTTTTTTTCTAAATATCTTCGGAAGTATTCGGATTTTTTAAATTTTTAAGGTGGCATTTTAATCAGCTTCAAATTGCGCAACTTTGCCTCCATTTAACCAACCTCGTATCTCTTCTAGTTTCCGAGATCCCAATGATGAGGCTCGAATTTGGGACACCCTGTACAGGGTGTTCATTTTAATTTGCAACAGTTTTAACTTCTTATATCTCAGTAACCCTTGCAGGTAGAGAAACAAACCAAAAAACATTTTGTTGCAAACATATCAAAATAAATTTTCAAGTTCAAATTGTTGAGATACTAACATAACCTCACTTTTTCAAAATAGAATGATATATTTTTATG
The DNA here is from genome assembly GCA_016904865.1 of Pissodes strobi. NCBI lineage: Eukaryota > Metazoa > Arthropoda > Insecta > Coleoptera > Curculionidae > Pissodes > Pissodes strobi. The sequence goes on from MU182927.1 coordinate 13,480, forward strand.
TAGTTAGTTTTGTAGCTTATTTTTTCCCGATTAAAATGCCATAACATATCTAGGTCATTAATGCAGCCGTTTTTTTTTTAATTAGGTAAAACCATTCGTCACTGGATGCAATCAAGTCAGCCAAATTCAAATCCCGTTTTCGCGGCTGTTTTCGTTTCATCAAAGTACGTCATTATTTCCTTGTTTCTTTAATCAGCAATGGCATGTCAATAGATGTCACTAATATTTCAAAATGTTTTCTGATGACGAAACACAGGATATGTTTTTAATATTTATAGAAAGAAATAAAAGTTCTGTAGCCGCGCTACGCGAATATAGACGGAGGTTTCCATTCGACGTGTACCGTCCTGTTATATTTTTCGACGGGTTTTTCAAAAGTTTTCTACTACTGGCTCCTGTTGTTCTAGACAATGGACTAGACCCAATCTGGTGCTAAGCCCAGATGTGGAAATTAATATTCTGGCATTTTTTATGCATATTCCCATAAAAAAAATACCTATTGTGAGTATTGGATCAATTATTAAAGTCCTTAAGAAATATAAAATGTATCCTTATAAATAAAGGAGGATACAGAAATTAAGGGATACCGATTATGCCAAACGGGTTCAGTTCTGCAGAATCATCATGGCAAGGCAGACACAGGATGAGACCTTTTTAAGAGTTCTGTGGACCGACGAGTCGCCAGTTTCTACTACCTCTAGTCATAGAGCCAATACTCATTTTTGGTCTGAACACAATCCAAGACAGGTCGAGGAAATTCAGTTCCAGGGCAGGCAATCGCTGAGTGTTTGGTGCGGTGTTATTGGAAATTTTGTATTAGGTCCAATAATAGGTAATGGTGGATTATGTTGTATATTCCAATATTAAGATGCTTATGGTTTCCCTTGTAGGTAATAAATTACATAAGAATGGTGCCTGCACACTTCAGCATATAGTTTATCTTAATTGCTTCGCTGAAAGAAATCGGATTATGTTACACTTCTTTCGGTGTGTGACCATACGAAAATACTTATAGTAGTTTAGTCGTTTGTTAAGTGTATTTCCTTTATTAGTTATAAACACTAAACCTTCGTTCAATTGATTTTTTGTGTTATTTCTTAAACGCTCATTCCCTGCATCGTCAAATTGTGACAGGTTATGGGCACACACATACTGGTGACTCTGCACTTGTCGCAAAGAATTTTTAAAAATCTCCATGGTGCTGGGGCTGTAACCAGAAAGGACATTATAAAAATAAATGCTCTCAAATGAAGAAGAGTCCTCCAGATACTTCTGAAAAGGCAAACAAAAATAAGAATAGCCAAGGTGGACGGAAAGCTTTGTTCGCGACAGCTTTAAGTATCAATAGTATACATGAGACAACCTGGAAACAGAGAACTTCTTTCCAATCTAACGGATGAAGACTCGGGGCAGGACGTATTCGTGGCAAATAATTCTAAACTGTCTGTGAGTGGAACTGGCAATAGTATTGTGAAGTTGAAACACAATGGAACTGTGCAGAATATATCAAAAATTAAATATGTACCAAATCTGTCAGTGAATAAAATGGCTTCATAGGGACATTGTGTGCATTTTGACGCAGAAGGATGCAGAATAATAATTGATGAAGGTAACTGTAGTATTAAGGGAGAACCTGTAGCTACTGCAGCAAATGTGAATGGCTTGTATAAACTAGATGTCATGAATATGTTTGCGAATGTGGCGAAATCTCTAGATTCTCAGACGCTATGACACAGACGCCTAGGTCACCTTAATCATTATAGCATGGCGTTGTTGAAATATGGTCTGGCCACTGGTGTTTTGTTCAACGAAAATAAAAATCCAGAATACTGTGAAAATTGCATTAAAGGTAAGCAGGCCAGAAAACCTTTCCCGTATAAAAAGGATAAACAAGTCACACAAAATAAACTTGACTTGATCCATTCACGTTCAATGCTCAAATAGTCCGAAACAGATGTGGGCAGAAGCTGCCAACACAGCAGTTTATCTTTTGAACCGTTCACCAACTAAAAAAATACGTGGTGAAACTCCTAAAGAGAAATGGACCGGCAAAAAGGTAGACTTGAAACATCTGAGGAATTTTGGATGTCGAGCTTATGTTCATATACCCGACGTGAAAAGAAAAAAACTTAACGACAAAAGTAAAGAGTGTATTTTTGTCGGGTACTCTGAAACAAGTGCTGGATACAGGCTATTAGACCAAAGTAACCATAGTCTAAAAATAGCCAGGGATGTTGTGTTTTTGGAAAACAAGCTTTCAGACGACCCATGGAAGATGTCCATTGCACCAACTACATCAGAATTTCTTCCGTTGAAGATAACATATGGGAATGAAGGTGATAATGCTGACTTAGAAGATATGCCAGCTGAGGCCCCCCATCTTCAAGAAGAAGAAGAAGAAGTCAATCCAGAAGAAAACAGTGATGTGCTAGTTGGTGAAAACGAAAATGAGTCAAGTGAGAGTGAAAGTGAAAATGTTGAATCCAGGTATTCTAAACGTGTAATAAGAAAACCGGACAGGTATGGTGACTGTATTACTAATTACGACTCTGATTTTGCTATGTTAACTATATCAGATGAATTAGAGCCAACAACCATTTCCGAGGCATTGTCAAGCTCGCGAAGTGTAGAATGACGAAAAGCAATTAAAAATGAACTTGAAGCATTCAAGGCAAACAATGCTTGGGAATTGGTCGATAAACCTAATAATAGAAACATTATTAAAAATATGTGGGTTTTTAAAATTAAAAGGAATCAGAATGGAGATATAGTGACTTATAAAGCTAGGCTTGTAGCAAAGGGGTTTACTCAAAAATATGGAGTAGATTATTCTGAAACTTTTTCGCCAGTTATCAGATTTAGTAATTTGAGGCTATTATTAGCAATGACAGCTGAATTAAACTTAGAGGCTGATCACACACAAAACTGCTTTTTTAAATGGTGACATTGACAAAGAAATCTGTATGAGTCAACCAGAAGGTTTTATAGAGTCAGGCTCACAAAACAAAGTTTGTCGATTAAAAAAGGCTATCTATGGGCTTAAACAATCCTCCAAATTACGGTATGAAAAAGCATATCATGTATTATTAGAGTTAAATTTTGTGCAATCAAAAATAGAGCCATGTATTTTCTTTTAAAATTTTGCGAATTCCATTATAATTATAGCACTTTATGTTGACGACTTTTTTATTTTCTACAATGATCCCCAAGAGGCAAAACATTTAAAAATTTAATTAAATAAGCATTTTCACCTTAAAGACCTTGGACCAATCTCGAATATTCTCGGAATAAAGGTTGATCGAGATCGTTCAAAAAGGCGAATTAAAAATTAGTCAGGAAAAATATATTAAGAAGGTACTTGATAGATTTGAAATGTCAAACTGTAATGCGGTAGGTACTCCATTAGAGCAAAATCAAAAATGGTCAGTTGTAGGAGAATTTGTTGATGTACTATATCAGAAATTGATAGGATCTATAATGTATCTTGCAGTTTGCACAAGACCAGATATTTCTTTTCTGTTTATTTTCTAAGCCAGTTCAATAATAGTCATACTAAAGACCATTGGGTGAGTGCTAAAAGAGTGCTTAAATATTTGAAAAGAACAAAAGATATAAGAATTATTTTCAAAAAATCAAGTAAGCTTATAGCTGGTTTTGTGGATGCTGACTGGGCCAACAATGAAATCGATAGAAAATCATTTTATGGCTATATTTTCATGTTAGCGGGAGATCCAGTATCCTGGGAATGTCAAAAGCAAAAAACTATAGCTTTAAGTTCCACCGAAGCTGAATATATCGGTATATGTGAAGTAACAAAAGTCATTGTATTGAAAAGCGCTATGTGTAGAAATATTTAACGCAAATGACAATTGTAGTTTCTTAAATCTTCATTTGCCGATAACTATCTTTAACGCTATCCAAAGAAATCGCATTATGTTACACTTTTTTCGGTGTGTGACTATACGAAAATACTTATCGTAGTTTAGTAGTTTGTTAAGATTCTATAGGCATAGCACGTTGTATTCCTTTATTAGCTATAAACAGTAAACCTTCGTTCAATTGACTTTTTGTGCTATTTCTTAAACACTCAATCCCTGCATCGTCAAATTTTGACAGATTATCCGGTGACCGATATTAGCAATTCTTAAGAGAAAATATTGATGAAATGATTGATGATTTATCTCTCAGTATTGTAAATAATATTGTTTGGCTACAAGATGGCGCGCCGGCTCATAGCACTAATACTGTTACAAATTTCCAAATGGACAAATGATGACTGGATCGGAAAGTCAGGGACAATTTATTGGCCACCAAACAGTCCCGACTTGAGTTTAATGGATTTGTATTTCTGGGGGCACATAAAAAGTCTAGTTTACAGCATGTCGTGCTACAGCGTTGAATAACTTAGAATCAGAATAGAAAGGGCCGTGAACGAGGTGCGAGATAGTCCCAATATTTTACAAAAGCTTCCTGGACGCATTGTGCGAGTGTATATTAAGTGTATAGAAAAGGAAAGTAGGTAGACACATCGAGCAGTATAATATATAAACGTTAAATTTATTATTCATATTTAAAGTGGTCATTGCTATTGTTTCAATGTTTACAAAGATAGTTTAATAGTTTGCTATTAGTTTGTTAAAGTTCCGTAAAATAGATTATTGAAACCAAACTGTAATATTTTTATAACTCATTATTTAAAAAAAAATGGCTGCACTAAGGACCTATATATGTTATGTCATTGTAATCGGAAAAAAAATAAGCTACAAAACTAACTACATAAAATTATATCATTCTATTTTAAAAAAAGTGTGGTTATGTCAATATCTTAAAAATTTTAACGTGAAAATTTATTTTGATTGCGCCACAAAAAACTTCAAGATATTTGCAACAAAATGTTTTTTAGTTTGTCTTTCTACCTGCAAGGGTTACGGAGATTTAAGAATTTAAAACTGTTGCAAATTAAAATGAACACACTGTACATTTTAATATAAGATTTTAAAATTATTGGGTCTCTATTTTGAATCTCTGATTGGCATGGCAGAACCAATCCATTACAGTTATTTCAAATTGTTTATCAGTAACCTTATGCACCTTCTGCACTGCTCCTAGAAGTAACCCAAAAATGTTTTTTTTTAAATCACAAATTATCGAAGACGAAGCGCACAAATCGCTTCTCTAAAAATGTTATTCCTTTGTAATTTTGTTTATTTCTCATTATTGCGTTATGACTAGGCTTTGAAATAAAATGCTTGTTTAAGTTTAATTATAAAATACGGAGTATCCTCAACTCAACTGAAAAAAAAACAAAATTCTTTAAAATTTCGATATTTACTGTAAGAAGAGTACGGTTTGGTCAGGGGCTGTAGGCAATAAACATCTCGATAAACAAATACCCAGGTAAGGTTGACTTTTTTCTACTACAGTGCGTAAAATGCTCACTTTACGCACTCTCTATGATTCGTAAAAGATAACTTTTTTTATGCAGTGCGTAAAATAAATTACTTTACGCACTAGTGTATAAAGTAAATTTGACATATTTTTGACATTTAGTGCAGTGCGTAAAATAATTAATTTTACACACAAAGGCGTAAAGTAATTTAATAATATTTTTATTTTTTCATATTTTTCGATAGTAGAAATAATTTTGTATGCTACTCACGTGTAAAGTACTCTTTTTTTAATCATAAATATTCCCCTTCATAAAAAATGGTCACTTTACACACTTCTTTCATAAATAATTATTAGTGATTTTTTTAGACTATATACCTAATATGAGAAATTGTCAGGTTTTTATTGTACGGTTTAGGTAATAGTATATTATGATATAAGTGTATAAGAGGGCCTTTAAAGCACGCGCGACATATTTCAAAACACGACGCGCAGCGGAGTGTTTTGTAAGTCGCAAGGGCTTTAAAGGCCTCTTATACACGTATATCATACGCTACTTTTTATTACGAATGCATCATAATCTCAAAACTGTTTTAAATATTAAACTTAAGGGATATATTGACGAATATATTAATCTCTCACATTTGACATGATCAACTGTTTCTATAGCAACCTTTAAAAAAGTAGGCGCACCATAAACATCATTTTAAGCACGCTGCAGCGTGCGATAATCCTTGATTATGATGCATGCGTAATAAAAAAACATTTTTTTTTAAATTAAACCTCAAAGCTTAAGGCATAAGTAATTGTTTATGATTATCAAAGATTAGGTTGACTAAGTATAGACAATTTGGCTTAGCCAACTTTATTTCCTAGGATTCTTCTAAAACACTGCATAGTTGCCAAAAACACGTACCACCCCAAGATACCAAGGAGAAAATAAAAACAATAAATTCAATGCATTTATTTCTATCACAGGCAATTTACATTATAATTACATTTTTAAATGTAGCTCCCTGAGATACGAGAGGCTTATCGGTATTATCTAATGTGCCTTTAGGCATTCATTTATTGTTGCTCATATTTCCTGGAGCTGGCCAGTGAATACGGCTCTGGGGGGATTGTTTTCATTTTGAATGATCCACACCCAGTATGCTTTTACGACATTCTTAGAGACCTTGCTTTAAACCCTTGAGGAAAAAATAAAAGGGAAATTATGCACAAAAGGCTTACCTTCTCCATGACTCCAGTCGAAAACACAGAAAACTGCCATTAATATTATTATCCAAAATCCAGGTTCAAAACGGTCCACACATAGAAAAGATCTCTTGATCTAAAAACAGCGAGGAGTTCAGATCATTCCTCTCCTTATGAAGAAATAAATATTTATTTTGAAATACTTTTCCTCGCCATAAGGACATGTGAAGTTCAGATATATTTCTTTTATTTGAATCCGCTGAGGTGAAGAAACACTTCTCTTGACACAAAGTAATATTCTTTTGCCACATATGAAAGTCAATATGCTCTTGGAACAACGTAAATTCCCTCAGTTTGAGAACTCTTTTCTATGTGTGTCTAAATTCTGAAAAACTGCCAAGTTCTCGTCTTTATAATAATGATATTTGATGATAATGTGAAATCTTTTAATGGAAGTAAAGCTACCTTTAGATGTTCTGGCATCTCTAAAAGTTGTAATGAATTTATGTTAATTGTTAACAGCTAAGAAATACGTTTTTCGGATTTTATGTTAAATGAAAAATGAAGACAAATTGTTTCAAATATTTTTTTAACCAGAAACCGAAGGCATAATTTTTTATGCACTTAATATTTGACTGTTCGAATAGGAAACGCAAAAATTATTCAAATTTCCAATAACCGAAATCTATTCCTAGGCCTAGTCTACACACATTTTATTGAATAAATGGACGCAGTAGTTATTTCGTGTCGTATAATAACAGACAATTCAGGAATTTTAAAAATAGTACCACAATTCTCTCATTAATTTGGGTTGCAGGCATTGCGCAAACAGAATAGCAGCAGTATAATAGCTGGCTCACGGCACTCCGATTTTCCATGCAATTGGAACGTATAACTGTTAGTCGAGACGCTTCTTCCGTTTCCGCATTTGCGGGACATTTTGCGCTGCTATGGCACTGAAATTAGTAATATTTTCACGTTTATACGCCTACTAAATGCGTGTTGTCAATGATCCGTCTAGACCAATGTAATTAATGCGTTACAAAGGCAAACAATATCACGCATATTTTAAAAATAAAAACTGCTTTTGGCGCGTTCAACACACCTTTTTTCTTGGGTAGGGAATGAAACTGTGCCCTCACGCGCGACGTGTGACGCTTGGCTATCGGGTAAAGTCTTGGGGGCCGCCGCACAGTGAGGCGAGTTTATGGAACCTGATGTTGGACATTTAATTTCATTTGGAATATCTTATGCATCGTAAAATGTAAGAAATATTGATTTCTAGGTATTAAGGTTTTTATTTTTTTTCGATAAGTATTTTTTCTTAGAAAAGCCGATTACTTGACAAGAATCTACGCCAAAAACTGTATTGAAAGACACTTTGGAAATTATGATACTTTTATACATGGTGAGCTAGTTGAATTTAAAATGTTTGCTCATTTTTGACATGACTTATCTCCACCTAATATTTTATTGCTCTAAAATCGAATAATCTGGAGCAACCAAACTCTTATGCATTAAAAAGGATGGGATGTGCAAAACATATAAAAAATCACATCGATCCGATGGAAAATGTGGAAATGATATATTTTTTTAATTTTCACTTGAAAAATCTAGTTTGTGTACGTCTGTACGTTTCAACCAACGCATAGCTATTTTTAAGAATACATACGGATCACCAGCTTATAAGAATTCCGATGAAGTGCGAATCTCTGCAAACTTCCAGGATCTAATACTGGACATTGCAGACAGCTACCTTTATTTCGAGGGAATGTTTACGGCTTCTGATGCAACAAAAAAATGCTATATCTCCAACAATTGACATTTTTATTTGATGAGATTCGATATGAAATGAGTGGCGAGCAGGTGGTTGTGATTCGTAAACCTGAAATTACAACCACTTTGAAAACATTGGTATCATAAGGTGAGAAGGAATTTTGCTATGTGATAAGTCTGAGTTAGGGTTTTGATGATGTACGTCAAGATATACTGAATGTAGGTACACAAACATTTTGCTGAAGATATCTTAAAGGCAATATCTTCAAAAATTTTACCTTTAGCATATCGATGCGTATACAGTTTTTGTAGTAACTAAATTAATTTGCCTAAAATCTCATTTAAAATGATTTGGAGATGGGAAGATGAGCCATAATAGGAGAATTTGGACGTTTTTGAAGTGATAAGCAGTAGTTTATGCTGATTTTATCTGAGATTTCGACCTAAAATTTTATTTTAAACATCGAAATAGTGACAAATAATTTGAAAATATATAGAACTTGAAGGAATACTTTTATTTTATAATATTAATTTTGCATTGTTGAAGTGGTCACTTTTTTCGGGTGGTCTTAAGCATACACTTAACTGTCCACCCAAAGCAGCAAAATACTTAAAAACTGATATGCCGAGGTGCAATGGTAGACAATACAATCAGTGCCTTTATTAGATACAAGACACAAAAGTCAAGCGACAGAAAAATTCTATTATGATTTGGCATGCATTGTTGCCAAGTTCGCGTAAATTGCAAGTAATTTGGGTAAAATATTGGTATTTGATTAATAACTTGATTATTCAATGTTTTTTATGGCCGACACGCGTCACGTGTGATTGTGGGACTAGGTAAAGTATTTGTTTTGTGCCTTCAAGGGCACAACGGGTCCAATTGGTGGCCTAGGTGCAAGGCCCGCTAATGGACCACCCCTCCTGATCTTTACCTGTGTCTTCAAATATTGAAACTCAATGGATTACCCTCCGCTCACTTCGCTTGCTCCGGGGGCGCAACCAACAAAAGCCAAGTAAACCTATCCCAGGGCATGTCCAAAACAAAAAAAGAAAGGTATGTGCTTATGAGCGTCCGACAGAAGTGAAAACTTCAGCAAAGCGGTAGTAAAAACGATAAAAAGGACTTGTTTTAAGTCTCAAATGCCGTTCTATCATCTGCTGACCCTATAGCCATACTGCCGAGCCATAATACGGCGAAACGCGTGTATGGATGGGTCGGCGGGTGAAAAAGAACGGAAGTACAGAAAGTACAAACTTTCTGATGTATTTGTGTAGGTTCATCTGACACACACAGGTCAAGTGGTAGCCAACAATTACTATAGTATAGTACCGTCTATCTTCGATAAACCTAGTAAGTTACAGGATAGATGACGCTGGCTACAACACACTACCAGTTTGAATAAAGAGTAAATAAAATAAAAAAAAAGGTTTCTTGAAGGTAAGCCACCATCTCACTCGTACGCCTTTGTCAAAAACTAGTATAAATATACAGACCAGAAAAATACATAATATTTAATAATCGATTGTTATGTTTTTATGTTTATTTAAAGCCAATAGTACCGTACATTTCTTCTGACGATGATCCGTACGAACTAATCTATAAATGTACTATTTATAGTTAAATCACTACGGAAAATAAAATTATACTAAATGGCAACGCCACAAGTGGATCGCCGTAGTAAAACATCTGTCAAATTATTTCACATTTGGATCCATGACGCCACTTATTCCCGATTCCCCACGACGACGCCGCGCCGACGCGACGCAACGTTGGTCGAATGTATAGAATTACCTATGTCATTACGATCCAATGAATTCCTTTCAACAAGTTTGATAGTCCAGTGGTCAGACCCCTGTGTTTGTAATGCGGGCATCCCGAGCTCGATTTCCGTCGGTGAAAAGACATGTTGTCTTTGTTTTGTAAGGTTATGTTTGTTTCTTTTTGTAAATTTGGGTCAGTTTGGGTTAGTTTTGTTTCATTTCGCCCCGGAGCGAGCGAAGTGGGCGGAGGGCCATGCGTGAAGTTAGCAGTACTCTTTTAAATATCTACCTTAACGGCTTTACCGATTTTAATGGTCAGTCCCGCCGAAGATTAGCTTCGCACGTGTTATTGTAGTCTATATAGAAATAAAAAAAAATAAATAGTACAAATGCAAAGGTCCCATTACCCCAATTTTTTGTCCCTAGACTCTAATTCATTAGACCCGTAATTCTAATTTAAGTATTTTTTGTATTTTCAGATTCGGCAGCTCAGACGAACGAAACTGCGCAGTACCACTACGTGTGCCCTAAATATTTCGAAAACGTCGGGCGAAAGTGTTATCATTTCAGTAACACTACTGCGACGTGGTTTCAAGCCTATTTCAGTTGCCAGGATCTTGGCGATAGCAATTTTACCGTCTTCACCGAGCGGTACGACCAGAGACAGTTGGAGCATTTTTTGTTCAGAAATAAAAGTAGCAGCCGAGGTAAGTCCCACGTTAATTTGAACTAAGTAATTAAAGTGATGAAGAAATTATATTTTATCTTGCAGTTATACCTATAAATGCGAGAAAAACAACCTTTGAAGTTCTAAAATATATGCGAAATATCATCAACTGAGCTTGTGATACAATATTCTGTATTGTTCCGATAAACTGGGTAACAAAATTAATATATACTATAGAATAATCATCCTTACGCTAAAACATGGACCGCCAGGAGGCGCTACTCGCGGTTGTAATCACTAGTGAATTTACAGCATATTTTTAACTCGCCCTGCTTATATGGAAGACAACGTTGCCGGACTGTATTATTTTGCGTTAATGTTTAATAAATTTATAGATTCATAAGTAGTAAACATGCCCATACGATATCTACTACTGTTTTATTTTGTGTAATAATTCATAAGTATGTGGAAAACAGCATTTAAATATTTTTGAAGGGAACCTTCTTTAGCGAGGGTAGTAAGAAAAAATGCGTATGAAAGTGAAACGTCCCTTTAATTAAGGAGGGCTCTAATTTAAAACGGGATTTTGGGGAAAAACCTTTTTTTGCCGATATCTCTGCAACGAAGCCTCGGATCGAAAATCTGACTAGGGGGGGAATTATACTCAAACTAACCCACCCCGAATGCCCAAAAAGTTTTGAAAAAATGGGAAAAAAATTGAAAAAATTTAAAAAATGGTTAGGAAACTTAACAAAAGTATTATAAAACGAAATAAAAAAAATAATAATAATAAAAAGTTAGAGAAACGCGGTTTTTGGCGAAAAATAGGCGAAGGAGTTTAGCTACGAGGTCGGGGATGGCAAAAATGAGGAAAACAAATGATTTATAAAAAAGACAACAAAAATGTTTGAAAAAAAACGTAAAAAAAATTCGGAAAGTTATAAAAGTATAATAAAACGAAATAATAATAAAAAATAACAAAAAAATTAGCAAAAGAAAAACAAAAGATTGTTCGAAAAGTTGATAAAAATATTATAAAACGAAATAAAGAAAAAAATTAATAAACAAAAAAAAAGTTAGAAAACGCGATTTTCGGCCGAAAAAAAATTTAAAAAAAGAGAGAAAAGCAAATTAAAAAAAGTGTCGAAACCGGGAGCAAGAGCTCAGAAAAAGAGTTTAAAAAAATAAAAACTCAATTTCTAACATCTTTCAGAAGTTTCACTTCAGTTGTGTTGAAAATAATTTGAACTTAAAATAAATTAAATAAAAATTAAAGATTTAATAAAATTCGATATATAAAACCAAGACGACAAAAGGCAAGCAGAACAGGACCGGCTTCAGAAAATTTTACAAGACCAAGAAAACAAAAGGCAAGCAGAACAAGATCGTGTTCAGAAAATTTTTCAAGATCAAGAAGATAAAAAGCAAATAGAACAGACCAGCGGAACGAAAAGAGGATAAACGTAGAAGGCAAGCAGAATAGAACCAGCTTCAGAAATGGATACTAGATGCATGTGTAGGCGAGCAAGCAAAATTGCAGAAAATATCGGACGGGCAAAATGAGAAATTTGAAAAAGAAAAAGGAGACGTACGGAGAGAAATGAAGAATCTACAAGCAGACGTTACCAGACTAAAAAATGAAGGACCCACCGAGAGAATTTTTGCCACAGGACAGAATATTAAACCTCCAACGCATGACGCTCAAACATCCTGGATAATGTACAGAAGACAATTTGAAGCCGCTGCTGTTGCCAACGGTTGGAATAACGAAGAAGTGGCTACATCACTAGTAGTAGCGCTTCGTGGATCTGCTCTGGAACTACTACAGACCATTCCCATCAGCCATCAGGGGAGATATGACATACTTGTAGCTGTCCTGGAGAGACGATTTGGAGACCAACACAGAAGACAACTGTATCATGCTCAAGTAAAATCCCGGCATCAGAAACGTGGTGAAAGCCTGCAAGAATTTCATCTGGATCTGTCCTGGAACTACTACAGACCTTTCCCATCAGCCATCAGGGGAAATATGACATACTTGTAGCTGTCCTGGAGAGACGATTTGGAGACTAACACAGAAGACAACTGTATCAGGCGCAAGTAAAATGCCGGCATCAGAAACCTGGAGAAAGTCTGCAAGAATTTGAGGCAGACGTTAGACGTCTCATTCAGTTGGCGTACCCGGGAGCAATAGAAGAATTTCAAGAGGAACTTGCACTCAATAATACCAAACCAAGATAACCTGTGGGGTAAATATGAACATATACAGCCGCTAAACGAGTTGAGCTCAAGTCGATTTTGATATCAAGGCGACAAATTAAATTAGTAAATTTCGCTTATGTGAAGTGAATGCTTTACAGCCAAATACAGTCAAAATTAACTCAATCATCTATTCGGACACTAGCCAAATGAATTCTCTAACTAACTAAAGTTAAATTAAGTACCGTAAAACGGAGTTACTTGAAAACGGCGAGGTAACTTGATAATTTCAGCCGCTACTATTTAAGTCACGTGCTACCGGCAGCCGGTTTAAAATATCAAGTGCGTATGTGAGGCGAGCGTGTCGACACCTGTTAGATGATAGATCGCATGGTACGCCGAATGTTTGTGGTCCTTGATGGTAATGGTTGTGTGGCGTTAAAGAAAGTAAGATTTTTGTATTTTTTATATATCTATATGCTTCCTATTACACAAAGACACATATGAGTAATATACCACGGCCATTTTTTTAACGAATTTCCTTGACGACCAAACCCCAAAACATTTATTTCGTGTTTTATTAGTCAGTGGCGTAGAAAAGAAATCCAGGAAGAATCCGGCGTCGTCAAAAACCCCCCTAAACCAAATTTCATCCATCTATCTATACGGGAACACCTCGCCCTTGAAAAATGGGCCCCTAGGTTTCAACATTTTTTTTGCGTTTAAACAGACCCCTTCCGACGTTTTCCACCTATTAAATCGATTTTTTTAATCGCGGAGCCTCCCTCATAGGGTCTACATTTTTTTTTATGTCCATATTCGTTTTTCCCGACCTCGAAAACCCCCGAGTCCCCATTTTCGCCTATATCTGAGCTGTCTCGTATTCGGTCTAGTACCAGCTCACGTTCCCTATTTTACCTATTTTTTATCTAGATTGTAAGTTATAAGAGTTTTTATTTAGTTCGTAAAATGTGACTGATTTTTTAATGTTTTGATGTTCATTTGGTTTAAAAATTTAAATAAAGTCGTTTTTTTGCCATAATTCCTGTGTTTTTTTGTCAAATTAACTGTGGGTTTTATCAAAAACGTTTTAAAGATATTTAGTGTTTCATGTAGCATCCATTCTCCATTGTGAGTATACTTGCATTTTAGACCCGACTTTTATAAACATTTCATTTAGCCCCGTCACAGGGTTACTTGAAAAAATATGTTTGAAAATTTTTTTCTCTGATATGGTAAGGGCTATATTTTTTTGAGTATCACACCTTATAGTCCTTATTCCAAAGTAATCTAAAATAATTTTAGTTTCGATGAACGTATCTTTGTTGCCACGGGGTAGGACCTAAAAGTTGAAAAAGTGTATCAAGTAGCCCCGTTTTACGGTATCTATTTTAAAGGTAAGCTCGATAAGCAACGTAGCTAGATCAGTAAATGAAACGAAAATTAACGAGAATATGAACGATAGACGTCAAACGGCCTACAGTTGTTTAATTATAAATTGATTAATTAGAATTATATATAACGATTAGCTATGTACGGTAATTAAGGCAAATGACCGACAGTCATTTAATTATATATTTATTAATTCAAATGATGCAGAATGGTAAGACGTACACGGTAATTTTGGTAAACTACCTACAGTCGCCTAACTTTACAATCATTAATTAAAATGATACATCACGGTAAGAAACATACGATAATTAAGGCAAATGACCTACAATCATTTGATTATATATCCATTAATTAAAATGGTATAAACTGGTAAGCTATATACGGTAATTAAGGCAAATTACTTACAGTCGCCTAGCTACAAATCCATTCATCAAAAGGATATATAACGGTAGGAAATATACGGTAATTAAGGTACTTAAATAAATTAAAATCGATTCTATTTGATTCTGGTCGAGTTGTAGACACTGGCGCTTTCTGCGTAGTACATCTACACCATGTGGTTGCGTCACCTTGACAAAAAAAGGCCTCGGTTCGGCTAACTGAAGACGGGATTAGCTAGGTCTGCGTGAAATTCTACCTCACACAAGGAATTATATCCCACAGAAGAAATTCTGTCCCACAGAAGTGCCCTTAAGAAAAACGGGTCACCACACAAGTTCATCACCAACGATTATAGACGATATAACCGATAATTTTAGAAAATATACATTCTACTTAATTTGCTTAATACTGCAACGACACAATCAGGCGGTAGTTAGAACTGAGAATCAAAAATAACAATGATAAATTCCGATACGGAAAACGGCCTGCTCGCCTTGAGTGTTCAGGCGAGAAGGGCTATCAATTTTCTCAAAAAAGAATATATATCACCTCTGTCAAGTGGCGCTCCAAACGGATATACCTGTTGAGCAGGTTGGTACTCCGGAAGTAAGGTTACGAGAAGTAAGGTAGCGAGAGTCTCGATAACACAAATCGTCCAGTAAAAGGAGAAAATTGTAATAATGTATTTAATAACATTTGCAACGTTAGATGCTTCCGATTTTTCGGTTTTACAGTAATAAAATATTAAGTGGTGACATGTCGATGTCGTGTCAAAATTCGAGATGGCGAAAGGTTTAAATTCACCTAGCTCACCCTGCATAAAAGGCAACATTATTTCAAATTACAGTTTTTCGCGCAGATTCTCGTCAAGTAATCGGCTTTTTAAAAAAAATACTTTCGAGAAAAATTTATAAAAAACCTTAATTTGTTTGCCGTAGAATCGATGTTTTTTATTTTCCCTGAAAGGTACATTTTTCCGATATTTGATTTTTGCAACTTTTTTGACGCTAAAACGACTCAAAAAATATTCGCAATTTTCAGAGTATCGCCACTTTCAATAAGGCTTAGAAGTTTATCAAAACTGTCAAAATTTTTCGACAGCCAAATTTTGAAAAATTGTATTAGGAAGCCGAAAATCGGATCGTCAAAAACAAGTGACCGTCGGCGGCCCCCAAGTGTTGCCTAAAACTTCTCAAATTTCGAATTTCTACTCGCTGCCGTTTTCGAGAAAAATAAAGTTGATGCTGACTTTACCCGAATGTGCGATAACTTAGCGTTACCCGTAGCGCGTGAGGACCCAGTTTAATTCATTGCTCAGGAAATATATGCTGAACGCGTCTGAGTTTTTCTCTCTCCCGCTTGGCACTGACTTTATCCGAATGAGCGTCACATAGCCGAGCGTGATACCTAACTGCCCAATCTTACTGACTACCCAGGAAAGAATGAGTGCTCAAAGCACCAAAAAAAGTTTTCACTTCAAAAAATAATTATTAATGTTTCTACTAAATTTCTAGGCATTAGAATATAGGTGAACCCTAGTCGTATGATGAATCTTATAGATTTTGTCATCTCTATTAATATTCAGCTAGGTATATAAAAATATTGAGAATTACATATTCAGACAAGATTTTCAAGAGTACTTACTGCCTGATTATACATTGAATATAATCTGCGATCACTAGAATAAATTTGCATTTAAAACCGTCTATAGGCAGCCAAACCGACAATGGTTTTAGGTCACGTTCTAACTATAAAATAGAAAATTGTAACCCACCTGATTTGTTTTAAACATCATTAGTGCGGGTACAAGTTGCCAGTTACTGGATTTTTTTCCCTAAGGTACACTGTTGGACAATAAATAAGTCAATATATAAGGTAAAATTCCATCGTTTTTTTTAAAGGAACATCACATGTTCATATTTTTATTTTTTTATTTTTAATTGAC
>MU182927.1:30198-84678 GCA_016904865.1 Pissodes strobi
AATATATAAGGTAAAATTCCATCGTTTTTTTTAAGGAACATCACATGCTCATATTTTTATTTTTTTTATTTTTAATTGACATTTATATAAATCAAACAAAAAGTTAATTGGGAAGTAGGATTATTGCTTATTCTTACGGTTAGCCCTTTGAAATTGTCTGAGTGTCTCAGTCTGTATTCAATTCTGCCGTTTGAGGTATATTGTAACGCTTGCAAGTCCATCACTGTTGGGTCGCCAGTCTTAAATCCAGGGCGAATTGATTTTATTAAATTGAGCCTTGAAAAGTTTTTGAAAAAGGTGTGATTAAGATAACTGACTTAATATGGTTTTGGACTTTTGCGATCAGACTGGCAAATCGTTACATAGTCAGCGGGAACATTGATTATTCTTCCATTCAACATTCGCTCAATTATAGAGTGCATAGAGTCACACTCCATGGGCGTGACCCTTCTCTAAATATTTTTGGAGTATTAACAAAAAGATTAAGCAGATCATTAAACATGGTTGAATTCTGATTTTGGGCATTGCACCTATCGCTATAAAGAATGACTTTCTGTTGGGGGTTGAAGGTAGGGTATTATTTCTGTAGATAAAAACTTACATACAATTGTAGAAAGGCAGTTGGCTATTAGTTCACTCTTCCCTTCGTGTCACAGAAAGCAGTAACCATTTTTGGTATAAAGATCAAAGATGGTGAAATTATGAATAACAAGTTTTGTTCTATAATAAAGCGCAGATACATTTGATTTTGGACACAAGAGAACGGATTGAAGATCCATTGTAGATACCTTATCTCCTGAATTTGTGTCTCCTTCTTTCTCCCTACGTGCCTCATCCTTCTTCACAATGTGCTCATTGTAAATAGATTCCCCAAAATTTTTGATGTTGAACCCAACGCACACATCACACTCATCTTTTTTTTGGGGAGAATATACTTAGGTTAATTGTTACATGCCAATTTAGTATGAAAACATGTAACAGATAGAGGTCAAATAAAGTCAGATATTTCACCTTTAATCCGACATCTATTATGCTAGTCCGTTACTGTGACGCCACGCCTTATTTAGCGTGTAGGAGAGTAGCTCAGATTTAGGAACGCGCTACGTCAAGTTGAGTAGAGATAATAAAGGAGACACATCGATAAAAACAATAATAAGTTTATTTACAAACAAACTTAACAACGGTTAGACTGTATACCAATAAAGGCGTGTTTAAGTTTATATAGATGAATTAAGAGTTTTCACTATACCCAGTTAGTATTAAATGTCTTCTCGAGTGAGGCTTAGTTCAAAGTTTTTCTAGAAAGCGACGTCACTTTTATTAATAAAGTTTATGGGAGCGAGGTTGTCGTATTTATATATTCATTCTGATATTTATAAGGTAAGTCTTTCTGGTTTAAGTTTATCACAGATTTCTAAAGCACTTACACTACTTTTTAAAAAGCCCCAAAACTATCCCTTTACTGGAAATTTTGATACTTCACTCGTAAATTCGACTCTCTCTACTTTAAGTATCCCCCGAATGCCGTATACCTGTGCATACGTCCACCCAGGTTAGGTAAGGACCTGATCGCCCTATGCCTGTGCACAGGTGTTCACAGATATGGGGGTTGTGGTATAGAACAACTAGAAGTGTACGCACCTGTGTGCTGTACCGCAACTAAATTGAGCGGAGTTGGGAGATCCGAAAGCCTGATGAACTTGGCGTTTGCCTGCGTATTTATATGTTACAAAATGCTGATAGCTGCATCATTAAGGACTAAAATCGCTCCCGTCGACCGCTCAAGTTGTTTATTAACAGTGAATGTTTATATAACATTTGTCAAGTTCAAACTTAGGACAGGGTGATATTTTATTAGTAGGTTTATGCTTTTTAGTAGTTCACACTATAATACTACTTACTCGTTTATATACCTGCATGGTTATCGTATGACTCTAGTTTATCGAGTTTCGGGGAAAATTGAGAGATTTGTAATTGTATACGTAACTTAATTTTCTCCGGCTGTTTGATGGCTTTTCCGCATAATCAATCAATAAAGCGTACTGTATTCTGGCCATCGCTATCGAGAAAACCTTCAAAGTTATAGGCATTTATACCAGTGCATTTCAAAATAATCAATAATTCTCTTACCTTCTCAATGATAATATACACACAGCGTCAAAAGTCTTGGATCCCCAAGTACTTTCCTCATAATACACGATACTAGCATATCTGCCTGAAAACATTAATATCTACTTTAATAAATAGTCAAATAAAGTAATTCAAAAAAGAAAATGCTAATATAAGATGATGCTACAAATGTATTACAAAGTGAATCTACTGTCGTAACCAGTGGACTATATGCAGAGTGTTGAGAGTTTTTAGATAAACATAAATTTTTGACTCTCCTCTTTTGAAACAAAAACCAAAGTTTGACTAAGGTCTTACGGTGGATAACTTTGCCAATGAATTGTCTATAATGTAACGCCAAAAATTTAAGTCAAAATTGAAGATTTTTTTATTCCGAGTGAATTCAAAATTTAGGATTTCTCTGAAAATTCTTAACACTGTACCTACATAGTCCACTGATTACAGGGGTACATTAATTTTGTATTCCATTTGAAGTTTCTTTTTTGGCATTTTATGTTTTAAATCACTTTGTTTGCTTATTTATTAAACTAGATATGCGTGTTTTCAGGCGGTCATGTTTGCATTGCCTCTTATGAGAAAAGTAGTTGGGGGTCCAAGACCTTTTAAGTGGTGTGTACATTAAAAAAACAGTCTCATGAATGTCAGAAATATTGGTTTCGGAGTTTGTCGGCTAGTTTCCCGGATCTGTTTCAATATTTAATAGGAAAAGTTAAAAATTTAGTCAATGTTTATTTCTATTATGATAACCTTCAGACTTCAGATGAGACAGCTGACTTTGACAATAATTGTTGGTTGGCTAACTTGAGGGGTACCTTTGGAATGTTGCCAAGTGTAAATGTTTCTCTAGCGATCCTCGTGCGATTTTGATGTTTGCGGACCAAGCCAACAAGAAACAACATAATGTATTGATGTGCTACCATCATTTTGATGTTTAAGCGACTGTCTGAGCTTTGGCTTGATGTACGCAGGCAAGTTGATTGTGTGGCTGCGTTGTTTTTCCTAAGTTTGGCAACACCGCCCGGTTTAGGCCTGAATTTTTATGCCGCGAATTCATGCGTTTTGCGTTTTTGATGTCAGGAGTTTAAAATGGCTGCGACCCGGAATGAAGTAGTTTCTATTTGATCCTGCCAGCAACACATAATATCATACAGCCTTAGGTATGATTTATTGCGTATTGAAGATGTTATTAAATTTGGTGGCAACCTTGTTGTATTTTACGTTTTGCACTTACTGTCATGTAAACAATCCACTTATTATATATTACCACTCACCAGGATGAGAAAACATTATTTTTCGACGGTAATCGTCATCTTCTCAAAACTTGCTAATGAAGATCTACACTCCTAGTCGAACATCAATTTTTTCCTACCACAAGTGAATAAGAGATGGGTCAATGATTTCAGAAGGAGATAAACCCACAAGTTCAAAGGAAGCAAACAACTTGCTTACTACAACTTTAGATGATTTAACTTCGCTTCGGTCCTTTTGTTTGTGGAGGAAAAAGCAAAGGAAGAGGAACAAAACGACCATGCTAAATTCTTCACCAAATATAGAAGAAGCAAAATAATTATGTCTGAGCAACATAGGATGACAAAATCGAATAAATATGGCTAAGATGATACAAATAGGACAGAAACGACAAAGTTTTCATTTGTAAAACTTGTATGTATCACATAAAATGTTGACTGCGTCATTTTACCTATCTGGGTGGTTAAAATACCTTTTCTGTCGTTTTTTGTTTAGCTTTAAGCTTTTGAAATAAGACTATTATTTTATTAGTTTTTTATTTAAATACAGACGTAGAAATAAATGGACTTGCAAGTCTATTCGTTGTTTAAAAAACGTATTTTTTAATTAAAAAAAAATCACTTTATATAAACTCCCTTCCCTTACGGGGTTTTTATTGAAATAAGGATCACTTTTCTCTTTTTAAAAACAAAATAAATAATTGATTTTTTCTGATTGTTATGTAACCTTGCTGGCAAAAGAGGGAGCAAGCTCGGCAATGGCCCTGAAAAAGCTGGATGGCACCTACACGGAAGAAGAAGAGGAGAAAGCGCTGCTCCTCCTGAGCCAACACTTCCCAGGTAGTTAGCCAAGAGACCCAAGTAAAGAAGAAGCTAGCCCAAGGCGACCCACTAGGGATGACTGGGTAATGGCAAAAACAGTACTCACTGCTGGACGACTCGAATGGGCATTGAATACATTTGTACCACTCAAATCGCCAGGGGTGGATGAAATCTTCCCAGCCCTCTTACAAAGAGGAAAAAGAGAAATTTTGATATACCTTGTAGATATTACCAGAAGCAGGTATGGGATACATACCAAAAGCATGCAGAAGGGCTAAGGTCACCGTCATCCCGAAGATAGGAAAGAAGGATGGGACAGACCCCAAATCCTTCAGACAAATGAGTCTCACGTCATTCTTACTCAAGACGATGGAGAAAGCAGTAGACAGTTACATCAGATCTGCTACCTTAGAAGCGTGGCCGCTGAATGTAAGCCAGCATGCATACAGGACGGGCAGGTCCACAGGGACCGCACTGTTCCAATTGAACAGCATGATGCAAGAAACTCCAAATGCGAAAGAAATCACGCTCTGCGTCTTCCTAGACATCGCGGGAGCCTACATTAATACATCCCACGTGGCTGTAAAGACGGCACTAGTAAAAAGGGGAGTGAACGACACAATATCTCGAGGAAAACCGAAACTTCTGTAGGCAATCAGACTATTGAAGTGAGCACCACTCGAAGTACGTTACAGGGTGGAGTATGCTCACCACTAATGTGGAGTCTAGTGGTGAACGAACTACTGGAAATACTGACAGATCTGACTATTGTCATCACAGCAAGAGGACAGCTTGAGGGTACATTATGCGAATTAATTCAAGCTGGACTCAAAGCAACGGAAGAATGGTGCCAAACAGTGGAGCTGGAAATAAAACCATCGAAAACAACCATAGTACCCTTCTCTAGGAAGAGAGAACTCGCCGGAAAAGCAGAGCGTAAAATCAGCTCTCAACAAAGTACAACAGCAGCAATCGAGGCACTTGTGGGCCTCGCACCTCTGCACATTGTTGTAGAGGGAGCAGCTAGAGAAGAGAAGCATTGAATAGAATCACAAGAAAGGGCGCGGGTGAGGGAGGATGGCTTAGAAAGAGTGAAATAACATCCTTACCACATCTGGGGCTCCCCAGAGACGATATAGTGAAAAGATACATTGAAAAATACTTCACTAATAAGTAGAGAAGAATGGAAAAAGAACACCGCTTGCATTCTCACATCGCAGCGAAGTGCCATAAAATGGTATATAGACGGTGCAAGAACTGAACAGGGGACCGGAACCAGGAACCAAATTCTCCAAAGCAATGGAAAATACGCTGACATATTGCAGGCGGAAATTAATAACTAATATGAAGATGTGCACAGTTCAACCTCGACAGAAACTATAGGAAAAAAGAGATTGTCATCTTCTCAGACAGTCAAACAGCCATCAATGCGTTAAACTAAACAACAATCAGTTCCAGTTTAGATAGACTAAACGAACTAGGCAAGAATATCAAACTATCCCTTCAATGAATACCAGGACACGCTGGGAAAGAAGGAAATTAAAAAGCAGGCCATTTGGCCAAAGTAGGAGCACACAGTCCACTTTTAGGACGGGAACTTTTCTGTGGTATAGAGATGCACACCTACAAAGACGAATTCAAGAAAAAAGACCGAAACAAATGGATCAGCCTATGGGAACGCCTTCCACGGTTAAGGCAATCAAAGATGTTTCTAGGGCCCCCTCACCCAGGAAGATCAAAACACCTTTCAACACTGAGCATCCTCACCGGCTTTCTTGCGGACCACTACCGGTTGACAAGGCACGTGGAGAGAATAAAAATTGAAAGCTAGGACAGTTGCCACATCTGTGAGGAGGGGGAGGAAACCACGGAGGGCAAGGCGGTCGCGAACAAGCGACTGGCCTGCTTTGCCTGCATCATCGAACAGGAGGAACATTCATCCATAGAACCATCCAGACTACTTGTTTTTATCAAATTACTGAAGCTGGATGAGAATCACATCAACGGAAGCACCATGGAAGGGGGGCACAATAGATCTGTACAGGTCGCAGTGTATTAATACCTCCGTAGATCATTCATACATTCATCCATTCAATCTTGCTTAGCATCCAGACTTGTAAATGCTTATGCAGGCAACATTAAGTTATCACCAGTCTCGAAAAATCTGTAAATTAAACAATTTTTTTGCAGTGCCCTGTATAATTGAAATGAATAATATATAATTTTGATAGTTAGATTAATATCTCGAAACAGGACTACCCAATTTCATTGTAGTTACCCGCTAAATCTCTATAAAATATTTAAAAAAAACTGAAGTGTAGGAGTTATACGAATTTTTTTTGTTATTTTGCAACAAACAAGTTGAAAATTCCAATTTTTCCTCAGATATATCGAAATTAGTTTTAGATAAGGGAAAACAACCATTTTTTTCTCTATCCAAAAAACTGACAAGATAGTTTGATAAGAAATTTCTTGGAGAACAACTCTCTAAATGCTTCTCGGTGTCAAAATTTCGGGAAATGTTTGAAATAGTACGAGATCCCGCTGCAGAATTAGTGTATGAATCGAGTACATGCTAAAAACCTAATTTTTACGCATATTTATTATCAGAGGAATATGTATCGACTAGGGTTGCCATCAAAATGTGGCCGCTAGTATTTTTAATTAAATTATTTTTAATTGAATTTTCGGAAAAAACGTAATGACTTGTTTTTAAAATAAAATATCGCCCACTTCACGGCAATATATATAAAGACTCTGAAAAATCACGGCTGCCGTTGCGCACTTGGCCGCACCTCTTCGCAGCCAGGTGTAAACAGGTATAATTCTGATATATTTTTACGTTCATAACGTACATTTAATATTTCTATATCAAATTAAAGCTAATTTTTTTCTGATTATTATGATATACGGGTGCCTAATTTAATCTGGCCGAAAATAAGGGTTACTGGCTGCTAAAGATGGTAAATATTGAAGATAGAGTGAAAGAGAGCTAGCGCGTATCACCAGTCGGACGAGGACAGAGATTGCCAGCTGTACGACGTTTTAAAACCATTGCGCGTGCGTGGGATGCTAGTGTTCTCAGCCACCGGTTCAAATAGTAGTAGAAACGGCTTAATAAATATACTCCAAAAGAAATGTTTTTCTTTCAAAATTACAACAAAAATATTAAATTTTATTCAAGTATTTAATCGTTTGTTACATATAAATTAAACATTCAAGTAAATTAAATCTTAAAAAAATGTATCTTATATTTCCCTGACTCTCATTTAAAAATCTGAATAATCGGAACTTTCGCTTATACTGTCATCGGAGCTATCGCTTTCATCGTCATCATTATCGGAAGATTTGTTCGTGGAATCACATAGCACACTCTCAACTTGCGTTGGAGTTGAGTCTCCCAGGAACCATGTTGGTTTTAGGAAACCATCTACTAGCAGCCAGCCATTATTTTCCGCACTGAACTTGATACAATTCGGCTCAGTAGAATTTAACCACATTGAATCAACATAGATTTTCCGCAACAATTTTTGTTTCAAAGATTTCCAGCATGGTGGAATATGCGTTGGGTCGAAATCTTTAATTCTTTTCATAAATTTTTCATTATTTTGTTTTGAAGAGTACATTTTGTCAAATAATATAAATCTTGCGGCATTTACACTTTTATAATTTGGAAGTTCATACATAAGGCCCGTAAACTCCTGGACTGCGTCAATTTTAGTCTCATTAAAGATGTCATTAGGATTCGTCAAAGATGCAAAAATTTGTTGAATTTGTGGGTGCTTCATAAATGAAGTAAAGGGCCGAACTTTCCCTTTGTTGAAGAATGCAACCGTGTAGTCGCAACCCGTGTACGCGTGGAGAGCGGGAAGAGCAAGACATAGAGTCGCACCTAATTTTATTGATAAGTCCGTACAGTTAATGTAAACTTCGTCCTTATTATTACTTTTTTGATGCATTGTTCGCCAACCAAATTTGCAAATCAGGAAATTTATGCATATTACCTAATAGAATTATTAAAACGTCGGTGTCTGATGCTCTCACCAGAATTTTTGAATTTTCAGGTACTTTGCTTATGTGGAAAACAATCCTTGTATCAGTTTCTTCATGTTTACATTCAAATTCAGTTTCTTCAGTTTGCACTATGAGATTTACAGCAGAACAATATGAAAAACAATGCTCTCCAACAGTAATATATATTTTTTTATTTCCTAATACTGGAGCAAAAGAATCATCAGCCCAATGATTTGCTAAGAATTTTACCAGGGCTTCTTTAAAACGAAAATTCTTCAAGCTTTTGAAAAATCATTGGGCCTTGTTTGCAAAGGGCCATTAATAATTGTGTATGGAATATCAATTCCTTCTCGATTTTGTCGTTCGCTATCTTTAATAGAAGGCGTTAAATATCTATCAACTATGATAGGTACTTCCGAAGTTTTTTTTGAACAAAGTTTTATCAATATTGGTTTTCAAGTTAGAATAAGAATGTTACAGCTGGTCAGGAGAGAACACTAGCATTCGACGCATGCGCAATTGCTATAAAACGTCGTACAGCTGGCAATCTCTGTCCTCGTCCGACTGGTGATGTTACGCGCTAGCTCTCTTTCACTCTATCTTCAATATTTACCATCTTTAGCAGCCAGTAACCCTTATTTTCGGCCAAATTAAATTAGGCACCCGTATATCATAATAATAAGAAAAAAATTAGCTTTAATTTGATATAGAAATATTAAATGTACGTTATGAACGTAAAAATATATCAGAATTATACCTGTTTACACCTGGCTGCGAAGAGGTGCGGCCAAGTGCGCAACGGCAGCCGTGATTTTTCAGAGTCTTTATATATATTGCCGTGAAGTGGGCGATATTTTATTTTAAAATCAAGTCCTTTCCTTTTTTCCCGAAAAATCAATTAAAAATAATTTAATTAAAAATACTAGCGGCCATATTTTGATGGCAACCCTAGTCGATACATATTCTTCTGATAATAAATATGCGTAAGAATTAGGTTTTTAGCATGTACTCGATTCATACACTAATTCTGCAGCGGGATCCTAGACTAAAATGTTTGAAGTGAAAACTTCTTTAGGCGCGTTTTGCGTTTTTTCCTGGGGATTGAATTCAGTAAAACCGTCACGCGTCACGCTCGGAGCCGTCACGCTCGGATGTATGGCATGTTCTCGTATGGGTGGAGGGCTGAAACTTTCAGGGGATGTAGCCGGGGTAAAAAGAAGATCCTGGACGTAAACGGGACCCCATACCCCCCACCGTTTGGCCAGGGGCGAAGGAAAAACTTAACTAATTAATTTCGGGAGAATGGGAAGGGGTATGGGGTCGAAATTTGTATGGTAGGTGTGCTCAATGGGGGGGCCACCTTAGACCATAGAGGGGGACTGGGCTCTAATTTAAGGGGGGAATTTGGGGGGAAAACCGTTTTTCGCCCGTATCTCTGCAACCAAGGCTCGGACCGAAATTCTGACAAACGATGACCCCGCTTGTGGAAGCTTTCACTTCTATCGTGTGATCCTAAGCACACACAAATTTTTTTTTATTTTTTATCTCGAAAAGTCGTTTTTTCACTACTTCGAGAATCTATACCAAAAAACCATATTAGGATACACTTTAGAAATGGCATACATAGGGTGAGCTCATTGAATTCAAATTTTTGAAAAATTTCGAGTTAGTTTTGACACGACACATCACCACTTAATATTATTTGACTGGAAAATAGAATAATCTGAAGCAACCATTAGATAGGGAGATATGAGCAGAACGTATCAAAAAATCACATCGATGTATATAAGAAAATATAATATTTTAATATTTATCTGATGGAAATTATTTTTATACTGCGACTCAATTATTAATACACGTTATACAAATATTCTAAAGCAAACTTAACATCTTCTTTACGTTATAATTACGATACCGATTCCGATCACTAATAAAATGAAAATAAAATCATGGCAGCTATTAGTAGGTATGTTATTCTAACAAGCAAAATCAAAACCGCATGCCGTCCCCCAAAAATACGATTAATTTCAATGTTTCTAACGCTCATAGAGAAGTTAAGATCTATTTACTATTTATTAAAGTAGGCGGCTGTGGCTTTTATCTTTATTAATATTAGAGCAACAGCTGGAAGAGCTTAGTTAGTAGTTAGCCGTATCTCTACTTTAAATTACTATACTAGATTAACCCAAATTAATATCGAGAAAAACGCTTGAATTTCGAAGAGATCGACTCGAAGGAAAATGAGTGTTTACGGAAGGATTTTCAGAAATACTTATTATTAGAGGTGCTTAAAATATCTACTCTACTATGTTCCGCGATTCCATGCATAACAGCTTCCTATTTGGCAAAAATTGTGTGGGTTACCCTATATATAGGGTGTCCCACAAAAGTCGTATGTACATAGGCAGCTCGTTAAATAGAACGGATGCAGAGCTGGTTAAATGAGGAAAAAGTTACTTCCTATATCAACAATGGATTCTGTTGATTAAATTCCTTGACGGTTTGTCGTTACCTTTCTTTGGTAGTAGCTTTTTAGATCATTTATCAATGTTCATTTAATAATTCGAACGTTTCCCCATTGGCTTATTTTCTAGTTGCTACTTCATTATGGAAATTATTTGTGGAAATATATCCGTAAAATGCCGTATTATTTCGGTTTAGGTGATTTTGTTTAATGCAACATTAATTTTTGTAAATTAATTTCTTTGCGCCTGATATTTCAGGAATCGTGTCAGTTAGCACCCCGATTTGACGTTTTGCTTTGTGTCTGTCATAGAAAGCGCGTTTTGGTGACACTATCGCTCGACCAGACCTGTGTGTGCTCCGAACCATGGCGGTATCGATCCGGGATTTATAAATTTTTGTTTTTGGGTCTGTTTGTTGTGGACTAATAGGATTATGGGTACGATATGCCATCGTTGTCATAGTGCAGCGTAGTGGAATGTTAAAATAGGCGAAATCAACAGAAAGATGTGTGGCTTAGATCTAGGATGTAGTCAGAGTTCGTGGGAATAGGTTGTCATCAACATTTGAAGTGATTATTAGTAGCCCTGTTGAAAGTGTCTGCCACGAGTAGGAGTTAATTGGGAAGCACGTTTTAGTGAAATAGTGAACAAATAATGAAGTACCTATTCTCTCTGTGACCAGGGTATTTATTTAAGTTAAGTAGGATTTGTAAGAACAAAATCTTGGGCGATTATTTCGAATATTAAAAAGAAAATCTTCTTCGGTTTGGCTAGTTTAAACTTTAGAAAGGACTTCCTGTGAAGTTTGCGCGTAGTCTTCCTTCTATCCTCCCATCGCTAGAAATCAAACAAGGGACTTAGAAAGCCGGCCATTGTGTGGAGTCGCGGTAGAAAAGTTTCTTTGAAATACCCCCTTTCTTTGTGGGGATCTTCTACCCTAGCCATTTTGGAGTTTCAGGCAATATCTTGTCTTTAGTGTATTGTTTGCTTGGTCCCTGAACTCACTCCGCAACTATGATGCCTCACTGTCTTCCTCATTTGCGTCGCCTTCTTTCTTTTTTTTTGCTCTGTCATTTTGTAATTCCACGTGGATAGTACAGACACTTTGTCTCGTCCATCCTATAAGGTAGTCTAGCTGATTTCAGCGCTAGCAGATTTAAGATACTGAATTCCTTTATTGTGCTTTATTTTCTCTGCTTGTATATTTTCCCTGCTTTGGGTTTTAAGCAAGGAACTTGAATCTGTTGATGTTTTACAGCTTGTTTTTCCTTGAATGCTAAGAGTCCTTCTTTGATTTAAGAAATCCCTCGTGGTTGTCCGTCGCGTCGGCGTAGAAGAGCCCTTTTAGCTAGAGCCCATTGAATTCTCTGAGGTGTGTTTCCTCCTGGGAGTTGCCTGGAGAGCTGCCCATGAGTTCCCGTTGAAGATTATCCCGGCAAAACGAACCGTGGGGTCGGTTAATTCTTTCTCTGCTACTAGGTATAGGTACTTGCATTCCTGGTGCCCAGCTTTATATGTACCATTTTTAGCAATAATTTAATGAAACAAACTAAAATATAGTAATTAGGACTTTATTTTGATTTTTTTGTGACAAAATTGATGTTTTGAAAAAAGAAAAATATTGCACCTTCTACGCCTGTCTTACCGCTGTTGTTTTCTTTGGGACAATGTTCTGGTAAATGAATATTTTGCGATATGTTTTCTTTATCCTTTTTAGGTGGATCCCACAATAATTTTTCAATGACCGCCAACCTAAAGTCGTAGAAATTAATTTTATTTACAAAAAGCAAATTAAACAGATGATAGGCATTGATCAACATCATTTGAAATATGTGAATCCCATACCATCTTAACGTTTTCTGCTAGCAAGAATAATAAGATAAGATCTGATCGTGTTAATCAATACCTCCCATTGATTTTCTATACTCCAAGACAAGATGTGGCTTTTGTATATCTCTGGATCCTCTTTTATACGGTGCGTCTAACATATAACCAGTAAATTCATTCGAAATAACCAATACTTTTCTGCAATCCTTCCATTTCCCTATTTTTTAGTTGGAGCTTAATGAAATGGGTAGAAGTAGCCCGTGGTGGAAATTAATGCAAACGGAAGAGCTTCAGATGAGAAGATTCATATTGTAGCGTCCCAAATATTGACGAATTCTCTATGTTTATGATGATGTCGTTTAGGGAGGTAGCAATAGAGGAAATTGATGAGCAATCGGAAATGAAGGGTCTGGATTGAATTGTCGCTGATCAATTGGATATGGGGAAGCGGAAACCTCAAGCAGAGTGAGATAAATAACGCAGGATGTCGGGGTATTTTGAAGGATAGCTGGAAAATGTGATGAAGTTCCAGAACATTGAAATTCTCTTACTACTTGGCAACACTGCTCAAAACGGCGCCTCGTGAAAATTAATTCTAGAGGAGGTGAGGCTTGAAGAGTTAATAACCCAAGCGAACTGTAAATATAGATGCCTATATACAGGGTACCAATTAAAAAAGTACCAATAGAAATAATATTAAGCACATTTTTATTATGAGCGAGCTCTAATACTACTACTCATTACTATTTCTGAATGTAGGTGGGTAACTCGCATTTAGTTGTGCCCTGGAATTCGGAAACAAACAATTTAATAAAGCAAAATAAAGATTTGGGTTCTGCAATTTGCAAGAGGAAGATTTAATTTTGTACTCGTGGCAAGCGGAGGCGTAGGATATCCCAATTTAGAATCATGACCTGCACAAGGGTCTATGACATAATCGCTCTGATAGTTCTTTATACTTATATACATATGAAAACGAAATAGAGGAGTTTTCGAGAAATTAAAGTTAGATTTTGGAAAAATCCTAGAACACGTCAATTTTGTTTGTGAGGGGGACATTTTTTGCCAAAACTGGATTTTTTTTTGTAGTACGCATCCCCTCGAAGGGGTGTGTCATCCCCAGAATTTAAATAGGAAAAGTAGGTCAAGTGGTACTTTGTCTTAAAGGTATTTTGATTCTCCTTATAAACACTTTGTTTTTTTTTCCGGAAATTGTTGATTCGTTGGGGAAATTTTGCTTTCAAAGTTACCATGGTCTCATAGGGGCAATGAAAACGAAACTAGGCAGATTTTTATTAGCTAACGTTTGAAGAAAAAACGATCAGACCCGTTGTTTTTTTATTTCGAGGAGAAATTCTTTTGGAAATATTTTCAACCTTGTCACTTTCATCATCTCGGCGGAGTAAGATCGTACCTTTAAATCTGAAATGGAATTAGGGGTCAAGCGAAACCTCATTTGACAGATTAGTCACCGCTTCCTACTTTTTTCAGTTAAATAGAGTGGATATCAAGAAAAGACGTTTTAAACTTCATAACAAGTGAATATGAAGAAGGTTATGCTTAATCAAGTTTTAACTGAAATTCTTGCAATGACATTATTTTTGGGAATAGAGTCTTTTTTTAAATACAGTTTTTAGTTTCTGACCTTACAAAGGGGAAAAAATACATTAAAAATTTGTCTACTATTTTCCTTACCAACTTTTTACTTGACCGAGTGTTCAAAATGTTGGTCTTCGGCTTCATACAGTAATAGAGGTTTTGTTTAAAGCGTTTTCAGACGTTCTGGAGCATTTCACGTGTAATAATCCGACATTAATCAATAATCCATTGATGTAAATCAACTAGACATGCTGGTCTTATGAGTTTTAGTCTTAAAGTGACTCCACAAACAAAAATCGATCCGACTTAAATCTGGTGACCTTGCGGGCCACTCCACTGATCTTCTTCGGCTGATCCATCTACCAGGAAAGGTTTCACCTAAATACTGACGAACAGCAAGGGTATAGTGAAGAGGGGCTGAAATGTCCACTCATTCAAGAATGTGTCCTGTAAGATATCTTGGTGGAAAAAAATTACCAACAACACAGTCGCCATAAATTCCAGCCCACACGTCTAGCTTCCGAGGATGTTCAATATGAACTTCATGAAATAACTGTTGATTTTTGTCTGACCAAAACCGACAGTTAGGACGATTATCACACTCATTATTATCACTCTAGTCATGCATTAATTGTTATTACTTACCTTGAGCTGGTCGTTGAAAACTTCCATAATAATTACTTCCCAAACTTCTGGCACAATTTTTGAAACATGTTGCGCATATATTCTAAATAGATACTTCAAGAAATGGTAAGAAACGTCGAATCGTTGTAGCGTGGCAAGTAAAGTTATGTAATTATTATTCTTGATGACAGATTGTTTGTGCACTGTTTCTTGCACAATGTTTTAAGTGGTGGTACACGATGCCCGGAACTACTTGCCTTGGTTCCGTTCAACGTTGGTGTGAGGAGAGGTAGAAATACAAGTCTTTTTGTTGTACCGTTTCACCCAACTAACTATGGCAGAAACAACCCTTTAACTCGTTTATTGGATACAGCTAATCAATTTAATAATAGATATAATAACATAGATTTATTCAATTCAAGGCTGGTTAGTTTTAAGTCATTTTTAAGAAGCCACTTGTGATGTAACGAATATGTGATTTTACTGCTCTGATTGTTTATTACTGAAATGTGTGATTTTTATTTGTGTGACGTGTATGTGATATTTTTTAGTATGTGCATTATTCTTGTGATATTTTAAAATTAGTTTATGAATGTGCTTTAAATGTGGTTATTATTAATGTATTTTGTAAAATGGCATTGCCGTTAATAAATAAATAAAATAAATAAATAATTGGTTAGGTCCGGCACAAGAGCCATTCTAGATCGATGCTTGATATCCGTAAAAATTTTTGAATATATCCATCGGTGATTTGCCCTGCCATTAGGTCATCTCTCGGTAGGGCATTTGGAAGTTGCAATCCGTCATATTGATTCCTCTCTGAAGGTTGGGACGTATCCAAATTTCACGCTTTATTTTCTCGTTTTTTTATGCTTAAAATAATATAGGTTGCGGCTGCCAGTGCAAATTTTCTTCAGGGATGACGATTCAAAAAAAACATACAGTTAAATCCGAACTGCGCTATATATATTTGACGAGAGAAACCTTATTTTTTTGGGTGGAGAGACTTTGTTTCATTTACCCGGTCAAGAGCGACAAACTGAAACAGTTTGTGCTTTTTTCGTTGCCCTAGTGAGGACGAAATGTTTCTTGTTTCTACATTTTAGAACTGACGACAATATATAGGAAAAAAAGTTACTCTATGTCGCCTTAATAAATACTGTTTGCCAAATGAAAGAACCCGGACGAAAAGAATGCGGGCAAAAAATGTCTTCGCATATTTAGATGCTGCCACATTTTTTTCCCAATAATCCTAATTTATTTTCTGTCTAGTTTCCTATAGTGAATTTACATATTTAAATTTCCTACTTGAATACTTAATTTTGTTATTTTCCTTAATACTACTGTCTTCTATTATTTACTATTTTATTTACACAGGGAAATACGGAATACGGAATACTATATATAATATTTGCAATATTTATATTTTATTCGCCTTCAAGCTATTTAAAATACGCGACAATAGGCAACAGTGCGACGTTTACTTGGTTTTTAGCGGGAGGCAGTTTCGTGATTGGTCGCAGGATATATTAAATACACTTTGACCCTAGAACAACACCTAATTTTTTTTACATATTTTAAAATTTCGGCAGCGACTTGCTTTAGCCATTGGCGTGGAAATTGCCGATGCCGGACTGTGTGGTTATTTATATTATTTGGTTTGTACGGTCTGGTGATATATAGGTTTTGTCGATTTTGCAAATTCTCTTTTTTCACTAGAAAGGGGGTGTTCTATAGAGTAGTTTAAGCCAAAAAAGTCGGAAGATCCGCTACATTTGAACTGAAAAAATGCCCTCAAAGTTCGAGTTTTGACACAAATGTTCAGCACCACTTCACAAAAGCACTAGAAATATAGACAAAACACATCTCAACATCAATTGTCGGGTGAAAATATTAACTAGGATACATTTGCGTCGAACGAGAGACCTCCGTTTTCTTCCGGTCCTAATTTAAAGCGACTCATAGCCCCATTAGACAAAATTAAATTTTACTTGTAAATATCCATCCTCCTTTTTACTGTCAACTGTCACAATATCCAAAACAAAGATTTTTAAGAAGGCACACTGTTGCTAGACATTTACTGTAGTTTCGTTAGCAAAATTCATTAGAAAAATGGTGCGCTATAAGCGCAGCTTATTTACTACCAGCTAGTCATCTTGCGGCGGCATCCTTTGATTTGGGAAAGTCAATAACCAAGTTTTGCAAATTTTAGAAGAGGGTCATGACTTAATATTGTTTTAAACACCTGGGCATCTGAATAAAACTTTTGACAGTTCGTTTAATTTAAAATATGCTTTTTATACTACTGTGCGTAAAGTACTCACTTTACGCACTCTCTAAGATTCGTAAAATAGGCTTTTTTAATGTGCAGTGCGTAAAATAAGTTATTTTACGCACTAGTGCGTAAAGTAATTTAATAATATTTTTGTTTTTTCATATATTTTTCGGTAGTAGAGAAAATTTTGTATGCTACTCATGTGTAAAGTACCCATTTTTATTCGATTTCAATTAATTTTTTTTATCAATATTCCCTTCCATAAAAAAAGATTCACTTTACACACTTGTTGCATAAATAACTATTTTATCGTCAAAATCCGTTTAAAAATGATTTTAAAACGCACAATAATTGTACAAAAATCCGAAATTTCCGAACCTCTCAGGGCGATAGCCGAGGCTTCGGACGAATTTGTCATGTATTTTGAAGCGAAAATTCATTTTAAATTCATTTGTGGAACTGAACCGCTCAGAGCACAGTGCCCGACACACCACCTTTCCGATTTCGATAGAGTTCACTAGCTGGTAGTGAATAAGCTGTGCTATAAGTGTCTCTACTCTTTTTTTTATTTAGGTGAATGATTTTTTATGGCAGTAGCACATCCTATATTGCTAGACGAGCGGTGTGTGTGCGAAGATGTTGTTTGACACGGTTCTTGAATATTTAGTTAGGGGAACAGATGTCCTGGGAGGATATTCGCATGTAACAGGCAAGATGTCCATTCGGCAATGTCGATCGTTTCTTTATATGTGACGTGCACGATAGCATTTAGTCAGATGTCGTGACTGTTAACTGTTACATAGAATCAACAAATAAGTCTTCAATTATTTTAACACTTCATGCATGGCCCTCCGCTCGCTTCGCTCGCTACGGGGGCTCAACAAACTGAAACTAACCAAGTGCTAACCAAAACTAACCCAAAATATAAAAAAAAAATTTGGGTTAGTTTTGGTTAGCACCTGGTTAGTGTCTATTTGTTGAGTCCCCGTATAGAGAGCGAAGCGAGCGGAGGGCCATGCATGAAGTGCTTAAATAATTGAAGACTTATTTGTTGATTCTATGTAACAGTCACGACATCCGACTAAATGCTATCGTGCACGTCTCATATGAAGAAACGTTCGGCATAGTCGAATGGACATCTTGCTTGTTACATCCGAATATGCGTCCTGGGAGAGAGTTTCACAGTGATGCAGTGCGCGAGACAAAGGAGTTCTTGTAAAGCGATGTTCTAGGTGTTTCCAGTTGTACGACGAACCGGTGCGCTCTTGCCGTCTATCGTGACTGTCTGACAGGCGTTGTCAGGGGCGGGATAAGGAGGGCCAAATCCTGGGAACATCTGCCGTAAAAGTATCTGTAAAACAGGGATTTCTCGGTCACATGTTTGCGGTCTTTCAGACTATCCAGATTCCGTGTCAACTCCGGGTCAGCGAGCGGAGGGTCATGCATGAAGTGGAATATTAAATATACTTAAATAGTAAACAACACTGTTATTCCCCATAAGAAAATGTGCATCTTTTGGAAACACTGTGCCAGGTCCCCCGTGTCGGTTACTAAAATTTCATTATTTTCACGTTACAATTTCAATATTTTCACGTTACACCTGGGAAAGTCGTAGTGGAAGTTTGCCCTTCTAGGGCAATTTAGGCTCAAAACACGGATATTTTTTCCGCTCAAATGTGGCGAATCCTCCGATTTTTTTGGCTTAAGCTACTCTATAGGATACCCCTTTTCTAGCGAAAAAAAAAAAGAAAATTTGCAAAATCGACACAACCTATATATCATCAGACCCTTAATTTGATGATATCTTTGACGATTTTTAACCTTTCTTATATTTTTCTTGCATTTGGTGATTATTATACGCGGTTAACTAATTTTTATATATTTCGGATAACTCTCTTAACTGAACTCTCTAAATTAAAATTTTTATTACAAAACAAATCCGAACGTTCTATAAAGAGCGTTTTGAAACATACTTGCTTCAATATTGCCTAACTTGAACGCTAGAGAATTTATATGAATTTGAATTGAACGCTAGAGAATTTATATGAATTAGCTACGATAAACCGTTTTTTTTTTCAAACTAAGCGATGTCATCGATGACGTAAATACAAAACCTTCGGGAAACGAATTCTACTTATTATTACATATTTATGTAATGCATGATTTGATTGATTTGTAATACATACAACAAATATCATAGAATACTATCCTTATTATAAAAATGAGATATTATTATATGACATATTTTGTACTATAAGACTGTAATATAAAAAAAACTGTAATTAATTTTAACGTCTTAAACTAATCAATATTATCAACAATAATATGGTAAGAATAACCTCGTGCGACTATGGGAAGGCAAGATTTTTTACGTGCTAGTCCTCTACCCCCCTCAGTCGTCGTTAAGGTTCACTCGCTTGGCGCACTATACATACCTAAACATCTACTGTTATTAGTAAATCCCTGTCCCTGTCCATGTAACAGGGATTGACTGACACCAGCTGCTTGTCTAACTTTACTTGCCCCGTCCGTCGTCCTCGACGATTAAATTTTGTCCGTGAACATCGAAACTGGAATGACGCGATACGTACCTGTGTTTTTGCACCTTATAACTTTAGTTTGTGTACATATATTTAATATATAGCACAATTATTTACCGAAATCGGGGACGGAGCCCCGACTTGTATAGCAATGGAGGAGTCCGACGAGGACAACAACGTCTCGTTTAAATCCGTTGATATAAGAGACGGAAATTTTCAAGAACGTATTCTAACCAAGGTTAGAAGAGTAAGACAGCTCCTAATGGCAAACAAAAATAAATGCAAAGAGTGCGACAGCCATGTAGACTCTCTAACTTCTATGAACAAGCCTAGTAGAGAGATTAACAATGCCCTTGGGGAGGCCACAGACCATTTAAAGGCGAAACATGGCTACATGACAACAAAAAGGACTGAGGTCAAGCCCAAAATAGATACAGGTAGAGAGAACCTGCCTAAGAGAAAGAGGCTCTCGAGAGAAGATACACCGCCTCATTCAGTCGAGATGGAAATTGAACCATCAGTCAAAGAAACCACGCAAAAAACGCTGCAAAAAACCCTGGCGCCAACCTCTATGGGGGGCTTTGCCAGCGATTGTGAAGCGGTAGATCCGCCGCAAACTTCTACACACCCGGCAAAGGAAGGAGAAAATCTTATATTTAAAGTGCCCTGTAAAACTCTGCATTTAAAAAATAATGTAAAACATGTACAGCTAGATATAGGGGGCCCTCCCCCCATTCCCTTGAAAAACACCTATGAACCTCTAAGTGACCTTGATGACGATGCCTCAAGCAAATACTCCGGCAACTCCAATAGTGCAAGAAAACCCGTCAAAAAAAGCCTCTGAGCGCACGCAGAGGAAAAAAGCGCCGCCAAAGGCAAAACCTCCGCCGCCCCCGCCACCAATTATTCTGCAGGGCAAATTCAAGAGCCATAAGACATTACTAGAGGACTTCAAAACAATTCGTATTAGAAAATACAATGTAAAATATACTCGCAACTCCACAGTGATATATACGGAAACGGAGAGAGATTGGTTAGCGGTCAAAAAAGCATTTGACGACAGCGAGTTGCAATACCACTCCTATGCTGACCGACAGAGCAAAACTAGAGCTTATGTACTCCGTGGACTTGATGGGGACATCTCACTCTCTGAAATTAAGGAAGAACTCACAGACGCCTATAATATTGACAGCAAATCCATTTTCTTGATGAAAAAAACACGGGACCCACTTTACCTGGTCGTAGTGCCATCAGCCATAACCCTCAAGAGACTACAGCAGGAAGTCCGCACTAAAATGAGTATTAGATTGACTTGGGAACGCCGCAGGAGTGACAGGGCAATTATGCAGTGTAAACGCTGCCAGACTCACGGCCATTCGTACACCTACTGCAAAAAAGCAGTCAAATGCAGTAGGTGTGTCGGGCCGCATGATATTACCTCCTGCACCCCGGAGGCAATCATCAGATGCGCCAACTGCGGCGGAGATCACAGGGCAATCAGCCAAGATTGCCCTGTTTACTTGTATAAAGTAAACCAAATACAAGCCAACAACCAGAAACAGCCCCAACAGCAGAGAAGGAAATACGTCCCTGCTCCCCTGCCCGCCAAGCCGGCCTGGCGGCGGCAGGACGGCGAACAAGGAGGCCGGGGTACAAATATCAAGACAGGCCCTCAACAACCTCCGCCTGATAGAAACAAAAACTATGACAGGGACTTCCCTAACACAATATGGACTCGGGCCGCGCAGACTGCAAACGCGGACAACATCAATCCACAGCAGAAGAGGGTAAGTAGCCAGTCTGCAACTAACTCTGACAACATTGCATTTAGTGTCTCTCGATTGGCAAATATAATTAATGAAATGAATTCACTTATCAACCTAGAAGAGCTGTTTTTCGCCCTGGATGAGTACGTCTCGATGCTCAAGGCGTGCCACGGCGACAAACAGCTCCTAATGCAAACTTCCATTAAATTTTTTACAGTGGAGAACCAAAAATACAATATATAATATGTGCATATTGTTTAACTGTATATACTTATTGTTTTTATTATGTACAATATAATATCATTGGGTTATTATGTACAATATAATATCATGGAATTGCAATGGAATCAAGCAAAAGCTTGGCGAATTCCGCAATTTTTTGTATAAATTCTGTCCCCAGATTATTTTCTTAAACGAAACGCGCCTAAGCCAAGAATTTGTTTTTAAATGCAGGGGTTACCGGATATAACGATCCGATCGGCCCGGTGGAAGGGGAGGAGGAGTTGCCTGCCTAATACACAAGTCAGTGGCATACAAGAGACGTGCAGATCTTAATACCGCAATAGAATATGTAGCCCTCGAACTAGACGGTGGCCTGTGTATTGGGGGGGATACGCTCCTCCGAACCGACGCCTTCTCGAGCGTGATTTCTTCGCTTTTTTAGAACCGGGACGCAAGTCGCTGCTTATCGGTGACTTTAATGTACATCACACTGCATTTGGCGATAACAGGACAACACCCAAAGGCCGTGTGTTACACGGTATAATAGAAAATAATCTGGACATCCGATATCATCGCCCAAACGCCCCGACATATTATTCTTATGGTGGGAATTTCAGACCCTCATACCTGGACATAGCGATTTCCCGGGGGATGAACAGACTAGACGCGCTGAAAGTGATTAGTGACCTTAACTCGGACCATCTTCCAGTCGGAATTAGCCTGCCGGCATTAAGGGTCGACAGGCGGCCGGTAGCCTACGAGACATTTGTCTCGTACAAGAATTCTGACTGGAGGATGTACCGGGAGAGGTTGAACGAGGTCACGGTCATCCCTGGCCAATTCGACACGATCCAGGAGCTTGAGACTGAAGCTAACACCCTAACATCCAACATACAGCGCGTACGTGACGCAATATGTCCGGTAGTCAGGAAGAGGCAATTCGTGGAAACTCTTCCTGATGAGATCCTTAATCTTATCAATTTCCGGAACCGTTTGAGACGTAGGTGGCAAAGAAGCAGGAATGAGAACGAGAGGCGGCGAGTGAGCGTGATTAATGACCAGATTAAATGGCTCATAAGAGAGCACAAAAGTGCGAAGTGGATGAGCTATGTGAATGACCTAGGCACGAGTGACGGCTCACTGTGGAAGCTCGCCAGGTGAGTCCGCAGTACCCCCCCTCAATACCCGGTGCTGAAGCACCGA
Source organism: Pissodes strobi (assembly GCA_016904865.1). Classification (NCBI taxonomy): domain Eukaryota; kingdom Metazoa; phylum Arthropoda; class Insecta; order Coleoptera; family Curculionidae; genus Pissodes; species Pissodes strobi. Next base: position 52,933 of record MU182927.1, read on the forward strand.
GGTCAAGATATTCTGGATGACCAGGGGAAGGCGGAGGCATTTGCGGACTCGCTTGAGGAGATCCACAGATATGCGCCGGACTCTACGCCATTGCACAGGGAAATCACGCAGCGAGTCCATCTGTTCAGTGGCCGCGCTTACCCGATCCCCCCACCGGTACTCCAGAAGCTTCTGGTCAGCCCCAATGAGATCAGCAAGGTCTTAAGCCACCTGCCGAAGAATAAGGCCCCGGGACTTGATAATATACCTTACCTGCTCCTGAAAAACCTTCCCAGAAAAACCATTATACAATTTATGCATATCGTCAATGCCATAATTCGCTTGCAGTACTTCCCGTCTTCCTGGAAAAAAAGCAAGCATAGTACTGTTCCACAAAGCGGGGAAAGATCCGTCTCTTACGGGATCATATAGACCCATCTCACTCCTAAGTACACTCAGCAAAGTCACCGAGAAGCTCTTGTTGCCAAGGCTTAGCGGGGCGGCCATAAAGCTGGACATACTCCATAGGGAGCAGTTCGGTTTTCGCAGCGGACATAGCACAAGTATGCTCGCTGCGAAGATCGTACAGGGTATCTATGACAGCTTTAACCAAAGGCATTGCACAGCCCTGCTTCTCCTTGACATAGAAAGGGCGTTCGACAGGGTGTGGCACGACGGCCTGCTATACAAACTCTTCATTGAGTATGAGTACCCACTCTATCTAGTAGCGCTCGTCGGGTCATACCTTGCCGGACGTACGTTCTCGGTGAAAGTCTTCAACGCGATCTCGTCCACACGACCGGTCGAAACTGGAGTGCCGCAGGGAACAGTACTATCGCCGCAACTATTCAGCTATTATATAGCTGATTTTCCATCCCACCCAGATTCGTCTGCGGCCTTCTACGCAGACGATACCGCTCTACACACTAGCGCCCCTCATGCACAGGCCGCAGTCGACAACCTGAGTCGACACATGGAGCTAGTCCTTGGCTACTACGAAAAATGGAAAATTAGACTCAACGCCGGGAAAACCGAACTGGGTATCTTTTCGCGTAAGAGATCCAGACCCGAAGTACTTCCTCTAAGAATAGGAGATACCGATATAGTAGCCAAGGACCAGGTAAAATATCTCGGGATCGTACTAGACAGGGGACTTAGGTTCCACAACCATGTAGCACACGTGAGGACTAGGAACATGACGGTAATCAACAATCTAGGAATGTTGATTAAACATAGATCAGTTCTTAGCCCTACGAACAAGCTCATACTGTATAAGGCCATTACAAGACCGACTCTCTTGTACGGCGCGCCAGTGTGGTGCTCTGTGGCTGAAAGTCACCTAAAGTCAATTCAGGTAATGCAAAACCGGCACCTGAGGGCCGTGTTTTCCGCGGGCATACGGACCAGAATTCGAGACCTGCATAACTAGGCGGGCATAGAATACGTGCGCGAATTCATGGACCGTCTAGCGTGCAGGTTTTATGATACCGGAATTCGTGGCTCGCCGGAGACAGCGCATATGGCTGACTCCCGATACGACCCTGATCACCATGTATCTCACGGCCCAATTCACGGTAAAACAACCTTATTTTATCTGGAACGTAGACCCCCTTGAGATATAAATAACACCTAAATGCAAAAGCTGTATCCTGCAAAAACTTCCTTCGTTGCAAGCGAATCAATTTGTCGTTACCGTTTACGTTTAACCATTGATGTCTGTCTAAGGCAGGCTTATCCCTGGCAACATGAATTTGTAAAGCTTTACTCTGTAAATACTGTATATATTATGTAATCCTGGTAAAAATATGAATATATAGCACACATAAATATAGATGCATAAGACGAGATGCGTTAGTCGACTCAGGTTCATAGTCATTCGAAGGACGCGACAGAAACCTGGGCTCCTTGACTCCCTGCGTGGAATTATAGCTTGCGATGCCTTGCCCTACCTTGATTCCATTGCTGCTCCTCCCTCACAAGGACAGTACATGATACAATGTACCGTCCACTACATGTTTTTAAGTGTATTTGTGTTGTATATACGTCTAGATAAACCAAAGAACCGTGAAGTGGAGTTTTTGCGTATTTTTCTCCACGTTTTCTACCCACAAATCTCGCCCACAGAAATCCCAGTGTTCAGTAACACACGATGCATAATCGAGAGACACTAAAACGCCATTGAAGGGATTGAATCCCAAGTATTGTTAGTAAAACAGGCTGGTTACGAACCATAGTTTGAGGGTCGCTTTCACCGACCCCCCTTCCGTACGAAGGGATTATTATTTGCAGGCTGTGCGGCTTTGAGATGCTCCAGGCAAGAGCCAGGGCCAAAAGCACGAACTGTAAATATAAGTAATACAGAATGAACTATGAAGTAGGACATAATACTATTGTTAAATATGATAAATAAATGATTATTGATTGATTGGAATGACGAAGATTGGGGATTCGTGGAAGCGGTACATCGAAATAACAGAACAAAAATGGCAAATTAGCATACAAGCAAACCGTTTTGTACACATGCACTTTAAACCTAATTGGTCATTTTGGCCCGAATCATAGTACCCAAAAAAAGTATCCCTTAGGGGGGCTGTGGAGCACCCCTTTACTCTCTTTTTAAAAATTCAACGTATTTCTGCACAAAATCCCAGTCGCTCATTTACGATTGTGTTGTAATCATATAAATTTAATGAGTTTACGTTGAAAAGGGGCTTTTAAAAAAAATTCCACCTGGCGCCAAAGAGCTAACTGACGCGCACAAAAGCTCTGGAGAAATTCACAATTCGTATGTACGATCATTTTATAATAATTATAAAATGGTACGATCCATGCAGCGCCTAAACCGATGTAAATGAGGGCCGTTGCGTCGTTACCGGGGAGAAGGCCCTTACATGAATTCCTCCCACTGCTGCTGCCCTCCTTGCACATTAAACGGGTTAAGTATCAAACAGGAGAGAAATAAGGACGTACATTGGAGGGCACTGTAACCACCCGGCCACTCTCGGAGCAATGGGGATGTAAGAGGGTAGGGGATGGTTCTCTAGAGATACTCCGGTCGTAATAAGATTGGATATGGGCATCAATCAAGGAACTACATAGGTGCGGCTCTCAAACTGGCTGCGATTCAAATCGATGCTGTTGCCGGAAGTACACGATGCCCTGTACGCCCGCCTGCAAAGTTTGTCATGGGGATTGCCTTAACAAGAGGTGCGTTTTTAAAACTATTATTTTAGCTTTTTATTTTGTACTATTCTTTTATTTGCAGCAAGAAAAATATTGCAGCAGTAGTATAATGTTACAATGCATTAACATCTATTTGTCGTTAGAATTTAACACTACAATAAATTTTTGCGGTAATGAAGCAATTTAATGGGCGACAATAATAGTAATTTAAAAAAAAATACTGAATATAAAGGGATTAACCTCCCTAATTTTGTTTTGGATGGCACTCTTTCAAATTTATATCAATTTTGGATATTTATTAGCCGTCTATACGATTTTACAGCACAGCTCGGTGACTGGGATTTTGTTTTTTGGTACTTCGGGCCAAAATGATCAATTTGTAGTTTTTTTCGTCTACTGCTTCCACTATATATATTCTATTTACAGATGAGTTGCGTTTTTGTTCGCGCTCACCAGATGGACGCAAGCGATGTGAAGGAGACAAGAAGAACGTTTTTCTGAATCCTCCATATCTCCAAGAGCATCATTTGGAGGCGTATTATGATGTATGCTAGAATTTTATTACATGCTCGTAGAGATCTTGTTGGGTGAGGGCTGTTGGGGTTGGCTCTGACAGGGAAGCTTTGGCTGCCTGTAAGTCTCTTGCGCTGGAGAATTCGGAGGTTGTTGTGGAGAAAAGTGCGAAGAGGGATGGTGGACTGGATATGAACCCGATGATTCTACTTATAGTGCGCCTGCTGCGAGATTCGGATGCGGCTAATGGTCGATATTTGCTGGCTAGATTGAGGGACCCCTCCATATTAAACGCTCTTCGGCTATTCCTTGCCTACCTCTATAACCAACCCTCCAGTGTGTGTTTTGAAGGGCACACCAACACTAGCATCAAATTAGCTGTAGTTTGAGAGGGACTTCCTAGTGACGTGGACTCCTTGCGTAAGTTGTATTATCGCTTCCACGATGTCTACGATATTAGTTCGGCTGAGGTTGAAACGCATCTCTCTGCCTTCAGATCTTTCTTTTCATTGGAGTAACTTCAACACCTTCAGAAGGTTACGGAAAGTCATAGCAATTATTTTCCTACTAGCTCGCCGATTAGAGGGAAGAATTTTTAGGTAGATTGACGCGAGCAGAGGATCAAGCAACCTCTGAAAAATTGGATGATGGCAAGCCTAGTGTTTTTCTTATAAATATTCAGTCCTTAAGACACAAAACATATGAATTATTTCTTTTATTAGAAGAGCTTAATTTTCCAAAAATCATTGCCATAACTGAACATTGGTTAAATGTTGATGAGCCTGTGTTTGTCAAAAATTATACTACAGTAACTAGATTTAATAAAAGTAATTTATCTCACGGAGGTACTATGATAATGTCTACTAACGACTTTTCAGCAGTAACTTATTGTCTGAGAAAGTATTTGAATTTTCCATCGTCCATCATAATGCTTATGACCTCTATCTTGCTTGTATTTACAGAACACCTGACGCTGACATGCATATATTCAGTCAAAGATTACTGAGCATACTTGAGTCCCTGCCTTTATAAAGCAAATTAATTTTGTGTGGCGACCTTAATGTTGACTTTTCCAGTGTGTGTGTTACTCAAGAATCTCTTCAGTCCATTTTCGACTCTTTTGGTACAATCATGCATATTAACTCACCAACTAAAATGACTAAAACTAGTTCTAGTACTATAGACTATGTCGTGTCATCTTTTGATTCAGAATTCGTTGACTGTGCTGTCTTTAACTGGGATTTTTCTGATCATGAGGCAGTATTAACAGAATTTTTGGTAAAATCCAAATGCAAAATTGCTTCACGCAAATAATGCCGTATTTTTTCGGACAAAAATATTCATCTGCAAAGAACATGCGTTCATTATCTCACCTAAAAAAATACTGCCATGATTACGTGAAACTTTCCATGATTACGTGAAACTTTAGAGAAAAGTCTGTCATAAGACTATAAAAGCTGCCAAGGACATTTATTATAATGAGAGGCTGCCTAAATCCGGTAACGTTGCTAAAGAAGTCTATTGTGAATGACTTAAGGAATAAAACTTCTTCGTCTAGCATAATAACATTCACCTGAGAACCCAAACAATTACTTTGTAAATGTGGCTACAGATTTAATGAAGACTATAACTTCACCCACTCTCCTATGTTCGGGATAAGGGAGTAATCTCCTCTTCGTTGTGTTGTCCCAGTTCTGCTGCCACATCTCCATTAGGTCCCTTCTAGCATCTACCCTTGACATTCCGTTCTATTTTGCAGTGTTTTCTTTTACCAATAAGTGTATCGACTGTATCCCTGAGATGACTCTTACTAGATGCATCTTTCTATTCTTAGTGAGTATAACTGCTTCTGTTTTTTTAGGAGCCAGGTGTAGTAATCTCCCATTAATTAAATTTTAAATCCTTTGCAGTCCTGTATTGGCAACGTTCATTAAAGTTTCCTCGCAATCACCACCATAGCAACGTCATCGGCAAAACCTATGAGTTTAACTCCTACTGGCTGATATAAGAGTAGCAAGTCATTTATATAACACATTCCATAGTGATGGCCCTAAGACCGAAACCTGAGAGACTCCACTGTTTATTTTTAGGGCCTTTGTTTCATTCTCTGCTTCAAGGATTATTTCTCTCTTAGAAAGATTTGACGCTACGATATTCATAAGACCCTCATTTATTCCCCTATTTCTGAGTACCTCCAGGATGACTTGCCATTTTACATCAAGAGTTATGACCGCACAGAACCTCCTATGCTGACTTGCAAAGTCTGCAGCTTCCACTGCTTTAGAAATATCCTGTTTGATGGCGTCCACGGTCTGCCTTCGTTCTCTGAAGCCGTACTGACTTTCCGCCAGACCTGTGCGCTCGATTTCTCTTTTTAGTCTACCCAGTATGAGATGTTCATATAGTTTACCCTCTACATCTAGGAGACAGATAGGTCTGTATGAACTTGGGTTTTCCAGTGGCTTATCACCCTTTCTAAGTAGGAATAGTTTTGATCTTTTCCATTCTTTTGGGAAACATCCTTTTTGCGCCAACTCATTGTATATGGCAAAAACATAGTCACGCTTGTGTAATGGAATGTACTTTATGATTTCCGGGGGTATCTTTCCTAGTCCAGGGGCTTTGTTATTTTTAACTTTTGAGAGACAGTCATTATTTCCTCCAAGGTGAAAGTGTCGAAGGCAGGATTTACACTAATATTAAAGACAACATTTTCATGATGAGGAAATAGGTGATCGGCTATATTTTCCTTGGTTTCCATAATCATCTGTCTGTTGTCTAGGAGGATAGCCACTTAGTCTTTTCATGTCGATCTTGTAACCATCACCCCCATATATCTCGGTCAATATCGTTGCATAGCGTTTTGCAGCAGGCTTTTTTCGCCGTTTTAATAGCGTTTCTTAGTTCTCTTTTTGCCACACAGTAATCATCCCATAGACGTAACTTTTCCTGTAAAGAGTTTCTTTGTTTACTTCTGGTATATGTGCGTCTCTTTTTGATGCAATATTTACGAAGGTCAGCTATCGCCCCGCTCCACCAATATACCGGGCGACTTCTATTGAAGTATTTCTTTTTCGGTATGCTATCATTGCAGATCTTGTGTAAGGTTCCAGAAAGCTCATGAGGTGTTTTGTTAAAATTGCTTGGCATATTCTTGTTTGTTGTTATTTCTAATTTTTTGATGTCTAACTTTTTTATGTCCCACCACTGCTCTGCATCCTTGTTTCGTTTCAGGATATCTTTGAGCTTTTCATGAATTTCGAAGACAAGATATTTATGGTCGCTAAGGCTCTCGGTGTCATTTACTTCCCACTTCGAGATATTTATAGCAATATTAGGGGTCGTCAATGTCAATGTAAGATCTAATACAGACCCGTATCCGTGAATTTCAAAGGTCGGTTTATCGCCCTGGTTTAAGATGACCAAATCGTGCTGGGCTAGAGTGGCTACCATAGTTCTTCCCCTGTTGCCGGAGGTGTTCATGCCCCATTGTGGAGATTTCGCATTAAATTCCCCTAGTACTATTATTCTTTTATTTGATTCCATATGCTCCCCTGTTTCTTCTAGCTTAAGTTCCAGATCTGCGACGTCCCTGCTCGGTGAAGAGTAACATCCAAAGATTGCAAACTTGGTTGTAATGGCATATGAAAAACCGTGCCCACTTCCCTGTCTTTCTAGAATCATATTTGGATCCAAAATTAATAGAGCGGCGTCTATTTCAGAGTCATAGATCCAATTCTTTCTGTTCTGTATAGCACTTCTGTTTGGTTCACTAACTGCTAGGATTTTTGCACCCATTTCCTTCGCCGTGGCTAGGGCCGTATCGTGGGCCGCTCTACTCCTATTGATGTTAATTTGCAGAACCTTTATCATTTGAGTCGGTAGTAGCTCTACTATTGCTTCTCTTTTGTGGACATTTTGTACTAGCGGTCTGATGCCTTTCTACTTTGCACAAAATGCAGGAGGGGTCATTTTTACAATCCGAGATTTTGTGTCCCTCTTTTCCACATTTGAGACATAAATTTTCTCTATCCGTGCCCCTACAGGATGCGTTTGTGTGCCCGTATTTCCAACCCTTGAAGCATCTTACTTCTCTTCTCCTTTCTATTATTCTGCAGCTTGTCCATCCTGCGTTAAGTCGTCCTAATTAAAGCAATTTGTCAGCCTCTTTCTCTGGAAGTATGACGGTCACGTTCTGTTTGTCATCATGTGGGTCTCAGAGCTCTTGTTTCTATCACCTCTGGTTGCGCAGATATATGGTTGGCTATGGCGTTCCCAATATCTTCTTCCGTAGTCACCGCATCAAGGTCTTTTATATGCACGACCTTCCTGCTGGTAAGTTGTGATGTAGTTACCTCTGGCATCTTATCTGAAATATTTTTCTTAAGTTCTTCCATTTTGCTCTTTCCAATGGTTACGGTGAGAAGTAGATCTCCTCCTCTTGTCTTTCTAACAGCCCCCACTTCTACACCGATTTGTCCCGGGTTGATATTTCCCTTGGGCGTTCTAAGCAGGTCCGCATAGGTTCGGTCTTTAACTTTTATCAGCAAGGCATCTTGTCTAGGTAATCGTGTACATTACTTTTGCTTTTTGTTGGTCTACTGTTGTAGGATTTTTTTGGCTAGTTTTAGTTGGCTGTGTGTTGCCGGTGTATATGACAATTTCAATATTGGTGTCTGCAAAGAAAAATTCCACTATTCTCTTAACAATGAGTCCCTATACACCTTTCAGGTCTGATATCGCAACTTTTGTTCTGTCGTGTTTTAGCGAGTGTTATTTGATCTCTTCTAAGCTTTGAAAAGCGATTTATCTTCTAGCTTCTCTGGTCTACTCTCACCATACACGATCGGATAGTAGAGCCACCTAGTCAACGTGTCCTTGTTCATCACAGAAACCCAGTGAGTGGGTCATTATCGCCACCTCCCCTTGCTGCTTGTTTTGGCTCTCAATCTATCTATCTATCTATTTTATCTATCTATCTATCTTATCATTTCTTAAAATAGCCCTTTAGCTACTAACCGCTATATCGTGGAATATATAGCGAACCATGTCATTGCTTTCACTCAATGTGTTAAGCAAAATTATTGTTTAATACACGATAATGCCAGACTTCAGGTCGCAAGAGTTGTCAACGATGAATCAACGATTAGAATAGCCTCTAGGTAGTTCTGATCTAATCCCGGTTAAGAATATGTAGGATATCTTAGGGGGGCTACTTCGCAACAGGATCTTCGAATTCTTCTTCTTGAAGAGGAAAAACATTGCTTACAGAACAGTTGCCAACTGTGTTCAGTTCAATCCTTACTACATCACATGGCAGCTGTTATTGGATGGAGCGCGAGGAGGCATTACACGATATCAGTGTTTGTTTGTTTATTTATTGGTTATCTGTAATGTTTTTAATTTTCTTTATTGTTGTAAACTGCATAAAAATTTCTGTGTACCATAAAAATAAAAATATTGATATCAATATAAAAAGAGATATTAAGAAATGACGGGGCTTAAAAATGTCATACATAGACACATAATTTTGCCGTTAGATTCTCCTATAGATTGTTCAGAAATTTAGGACAAATTCCAACTTTTGGTTCTACACTGTATAACACCAACTTCATTAAAGCTTTTTGCAAAATCAATATCAGATAATATTTATTATAAAAGCGCCTACAACTTGAGGAAAAAAATATCAAAATCGATGCACAACTTGAACGGTTTTTAAGAGTGACTTTGTTTGTCCGGCTTTTTATGTCCGGTAGTAAAAAATCGATGATTAAAAATTATCGTGATTGAAAAAATCGATAGGAAAAAACCGATACATCACTAACTAATTTGATTATGGCATTGTTTAAGTAAATAGTTATGGAGATGCAGGCAAACCACTTTATTTTTTAGGGCCATCAAAGTACAATAATTATGTGAATTTGTAAGATATTACAAATTGGTCAATGTCAAAAAACAATTTCGAAGAACACGCTAATTGAAACTAAATGTTCATAGTCCATTAGGAAATGATAACTAGCCTTTAATTAATCAAATTAGATTAGTTCTAACCATGGAGAATAATAACAGGCATTATAGCACATTGCCATTTTTAATTAATGATAATTATTACTACAGTTGATATTATTTCAGCTTACAATTTAAGTTCCTTTTGGGTGGGCGGATTCAAGGACTGGAAGCAGAAGAAATGGATTTACACCGACGGATCGTTGATGCAGTTCCCAGGACTGCGGGACATCCACTTGACCGAAAAGGATAACTGGACCTGTTTGCTTATTGATGGTTACAGGAAGAGGTACATTTTAATTATTTAGTGCAAATAATATATTTTGTTGAAAAATCCTAGATTGATTGTTCCACAGTAAAGTTGGTAGAAATATATTTTCTTAAAAGGAACTTGAAGCAGTATTAATGAAATTAAAATAGGAGAGAGTCTGGAACAGTGGCCACTTTTTCACAAACCAGAGTTTTCACTTTTTACGAAATTTGATACGATTACGCATTAAAACACCGTTTTTTCTATCAATACTATTTACTTATTTATCGTATGGCTGCACATGATATAAAATACACAAAAGTATATAACACGGACATAGTTCAATTTTACAAACATACATTCAAATTAGACACATAGTCAATTGAAGCGTCTGTTGCATCAGGAAGTCATCGAAGTTGCCCTATATGGCCCCCATATGCCATACCCGGACATTTCATTACCATGTGTTGTACGGTTTGCTGTTCTTCCCCGTAATCACACCTTGTAGATTGCACCCTGCCCCACTTGTGTAGTGAATCCGCGCATATGCGGTGATTGGTATGGTAGAGGGGTCGCTCGGCAAGATTTTACCTTCAACACGTCGATCACAATTAATCTTTTGTGAATACTCTTCTATTTTACACGAAAATTCCTATTTTCTTCAAGAATCTCAGAATATTTCGAGGGTTGAGCTTTTGTAGATCCCCCGGTGCCTCAAGGGCATTTTCGAGATGCCTTAACTTTTGGCCTGCTGAAACATACATTGCGTTTTATCGGGAGCGTTTTAACGGGTCCTGTTTATGCGGTCAAAACGCAGCGACAGAAAGCGGCGGTAACATGTTGTCGCCAAACAGGACCCGTTAAAATGATCCCGCTAAAACGCAATGTATGTTTCAGCACATAGTTTGGCAGAATCCGCAATGTTCGCCAGTGGTTTTTCCCATTTTCTTGAGGTGGTACCTCCAGGGGCCATGTCCAGTGAGAAGATCTACGACCAGTTTTATCTCATTTCCTTTGTAGCTTGAGGAGCATTTTTGTGTAGTTAGGCGAGTGAGAATTAAGTTTTTTGGCCTGTCTCTGCCCGGGTGCATTGTCCCAATATGTCTCTTTCCGCCTTTTTTCCCAGTTTCTGAGTTCATTCATTTCGTGTTCTCTAGTGATGCCACAGAATGGTTCAGGCCGGCAAAATGCAGTATGTGCACCATTCCGTGCGAGCTGGTCAGCGGACGTTGCCTTCCACACTCTCGTGCCCTGGTACCTACATTAGGGCGAGTCTGTTTCTGTTTGCCAGTTGATCTGCAGCCATCCGATAATCCCACACTAGCCGGGAGTTAATTCTGCTAGATGTTAGGCGCTTTTAAGGCTGCTTGACTATCTGATAGGATATAGATCTTTGCGCCTCTTAGGCTTTATTTGGCACATTCAGGGATAGCTATATTACTTCTGCTTGAAAGATTGTGGGAGTGTTTCCTAAAGGTGAAAAGATTCGACATCTAGGTCCGTAAACTCGGAATTCCACTCCTTCTTTTCATCTTTGATTCATCTTCAATTACCACTTCAAAGGAGCGATCAAAGTGGAGTTTTGTTTCCATTGTATCGGTTGGTGTGGTCATCGCCTCTATCTGGATGTCCTTTTTAATTTGACGTCAGGTTTCCTGACTTCATTTTTTGTGTCTGAGAGACTCTATACGCACTGGTCCAGGCCTCCTTTTCTATGCATATGTGCAGCGGACTGAGGTCAAGTAGGGTTTCCAGAGTTGCTGTGGGATACGTTTTCATAGCCCCTGATACAAGAGCCTTTGTACTTTTGTTAGCTTTCGCTGTGTTGTTATTTCCTTTGTTTTTACTCACCACATCAAGCAGGCGTAGGTTATAATAGGTTTTACAACAGTGTTATAAGACCACCAGATGACAGAGCGTTTTACGCCCCATGTTTTACCAAAGAGTCGTTGACAGTCCCAAAGCGCTGCCCTCGCTTTTTTTGATAGTTCTTTCTAGGTGTGGGTTCCAGGTTAGTTTCTGGTCAAGAACGATGCCAAGATACTTAACCTCTTTTGAAAGCTCTGCCATTGTCCCTTCCAAGGAAGGGTGCTTTAAGTTTCAGCTTCCTGTTTTTGTGAATGGGATCACTACGGTTTGGCTTGGGTTGACATTTAGTCTTTCCTGTGTACGCCATGTGCTGACAAAGTTGAGTGCACTTTGCATATGTTATGAGAGAACGTTATCATGTTTGCCTCTTATTATTATAACTAGGTCATCTGCGTAACCTTGAACTTCAAAACCTGCTTCAGTCAGTCTTACCAGTAGATTCTCAACAACCAGAGACCAAAGCATGGGCTATAGGACCTCTCCTTGAGGGCATCCCTTTATTACTTTGACTGTGATGGCTGTTTCTCCAATGGTTGCGGTGACTTCACGGCTGGTTAGTATGGATTTTATCGATTTTGTAATGGTTGGTGCCACTCTCCTGAGGATTGTGGCACGCTGAATGGATTCATGTAAGGTGTTGTCAAATGCACCCTCTATGTTTAGAAATGCACACAGCACCACTTCTTTTTCAGCCAGTGTCTTCTCTATATCGCGGACGAGATCTTGAAGAGCATGGGAGGTAGGTTTCGATGGTTGTTTTGCGAATTGTTTTGCATGCAGTGGAGTATTAGAAAGGAACTTGCTTCTGATGCGCCTGTCGATAATCTTTTCGGTCGCTTTAAAAAGGACGGATGTTAAGCTAATGTGGCGGTAAGACTTTGGTTCCTCTTGTGATCATCGCCTTGTCTTTGGTATGAACGCTACCCTAACTTTCCTCCAGTTTTTGGGAATGTAGCCCAATGCAGAGCTGGCTGTGAAGATTAATTGATTGTGTGGTAGTAGATACTCTATACCTTGTTGTAATAAGGCTGGAAAGATTCCGTCTACTCCCGGGGATTTATAGGCTTTAAAGGTATGTATCTTCCATCTGATTGTGTTTTATGTACAGATTTTGTTGGCTAGACCTTTTACCCTTTGTGTAGGCCACTGAGTGGTTTCAATGGGCTCGTCTTCTTGCACCAACTCTTCTTTGGCTATTATGCTTGACCCGGGAAAGTGTGTTTCTAGAAGAATCCTTAGACGTTCTTCAGGTGTCTCAGCATAGGTGTCATGGATTCTATTCTTTGGTAGGCCGATTTCATTTGAGTGTTCCTTCGATAGCACTTTTTGTAGACGAATGAATAGTGCTAATTCATCTGTTCCTTCACAAAGAGACCTAACGTTCTTCTTTTGGATCTCCGAAGCTCTTTCTTATACTCTTACTTATCCCAATTACCCAGTCTTTTGGCTCCATTGAAGGCTTTCCTCGACTCAGTCTTTAGCCTGTTTAGTGTCTTGTTCCACCATGGCACATCCTTTTGTGTTGCCACCTGTTTCACAGCACAGGACAGCCTTTTTCGTAAGAGGCTATTATAGCACTTTCTAAATGTATCCAGGCTACATCAAGTTTCTCAGTAGTTAAAGCCGATAGCGGTTCGCCCTCAAGCTCCGGCTTGACATGCTCTTTGTAGGCAATCCAATCGGTAAGTTTGGGCACTCGGTTGCTAACCATTTTAGTATTTTCAACGGTTATGTCGAAGCGAATGTGCATGTGATCGAACATTGAGTGAGTGTCCGAGACATGCCCGTTGGTTATGTAGCTTATTATAAATGGAGTAGCTAGAAATCTAAAACTTATCTTCTTACCGCATTTATAAAGGTGGATTTGTCTGCTATATCATAAACACTGATTATTTTTCCTGGATTGTTCATCAACCACGTTTCGCATTATAAAATTTCTTCAAGGGAAAGCAATCAGATTTGTTCAACGGCTGCAGCCTGTGGCAGTAAGGTCAGCAGTATTATATTTTTCTCCTCTGCTAATTGTATTGTTCCCATTAAAATATTAGTTTCATGGTTGTTGGCGATTGAGGTGTTGGTTTGGTGTGTTTCGCGAAATGATTTAACCATTGCCCAAAAATGTCAGTTGTCATCCAACCTGACGATGATGCTATTCCAATAGTTCCAGGTGGAGTCCCTCATATAATCTTTGAAATATTTTCTTCCAGTACTGGTTAATTGAACCCCCTAGCTCTTCCCAAAGGTGTTTCTTTCGCGGACTTAATGGACAGCTCTTTTCTTCTTTTCATAAAACCGCTAAACCATAATCTTTCAATGGTGCAGTTTTCTCTCTATGAAGCAGGTATATTTTCTATTTGCAACTGCCACATCATAGGCCAACTTTCGGACATATTTTGGATTTATACCATGATGACGCTTGGTCATAGTTTGGAAGCATACCCTGCGAGAACATCCTCTTCTTCGGAAGAAAATATTTGGTTGGCGCTATAATTAGGAGTCAGTTTAGATACCCCCTCCTACAATGGTGAGTTACATTGTCAATTTCGTCTTCCTTCTCGTTGCATTAGTGTAGTACGGGGAATGTTGTTAGAAAGCCCTTATCTATAATATAGGGCTTTCTATAGGGCTGTATCACGGACTTTTAGTCTGTATGTGTGTATGTGATGGGATCGACTACAGGTCGCAATTTTGAAGATAGCGACTTGAAATTTGGCATAGAGGTAGAGGTCCACGAACCCTCGGAGCATGTTGATTTTCGTTACGATCGGTTAATATACAGGGTGTGAAAACAGGACAAGTTGCCAAGTTTTTTTTGGCATTTTTGTCCGTGTAAATAAGAATAAATTATTTTTTATGTCAAATGAAAGTATTCGGTGAGACACGTATTTTTGCTCCTTTGCTCTTTTGCTCTAATTGTTATACAGGGTGTGAAAAAGGGACAAGTTACCGTTTTTTGGCATTTACATGTCGCAATTTTGAAGATATCGACCTGAAATTTGGCACAGAGGTAGAGGTCAACAAACCCTCGAAGCCTAATGATTTTGGTTACGATCAGTTAATATACAGGGTGTGAAAACACGACAAGTTACGGTTTTTTGGCATTACAGGTCGCAATTTTGAAGATAGCGACTTGAAATTTGGCATAGTGTTAGAGGTCCACAAACCCTCGACGCCTATTGACTATGGTTACGATCGTTTAATATACAGGGTGTGAAAACAGGAAAAGTTACCGTTTTCTGGCATTTACAGGTCGCAATTTTGAAGATTGCGACTTGAAATTTGGCATAGAGGTAGAGGTCCACAAATCCTCGAAGCCTATTGATTTTGGTTACGATCTGTTAATATACAGGGTGTGAAAACAGGACAAATTACCATTTTTTGCCACTTTTGTTCGTGTAAACAAGTACCAACTTTTCCTTTTTTCGGTGTCAATTTATAAATAGAGATAAAAGTATGTTAGCATTTTTTGTTGACAACATGGTTACCATAGCAACCAATTAATAATATGTAAATCACTAATAAAAGATATAGTATGGTACTTAGGATTGTTTATGAAGCCTAATTTGATACTAAAAAATTGGTTGCTATGGTAATCAAAAAAAGTAAAAAATCTTCTTAATTCGTCAATCCTACGACTTAGAGATTTGATATTTGGTATTTAGGTAAAGATAAAAAAAATTAACGATTGACGTTGACAAGTCGGTTACCATGGCTACCAATTAGAAATTTATCACGGTAAAATTAGACTAGAGGTTGGTAACTCTAATTATAAGGGCTTTCTAATTATAGGCCACGGTACGGATAGGAGCGTGGCAATAATGTGTGACCAAAAATCACGAAACGAGGCCTCGCGCGTGCCGCAGGCACAGGCGGCTATGCCGCTTGTGTTTAATACCCGCAGCTTTAACTGATAGCCCACCATTTACCACATCGAGAATTGCAGTGCGCATAGTTTCTAATGAAGTTTTCCCAATCTCGGCATTTTCTTCGAAAAATCTGAAATAAGAGAAAATCTAATTAAGCAAAATTGCACCAAATAATATTTTTTCAAACTAAGGTACAGTGGCCACCTTCTACATTTAATTTAGTAGTGACTATTGTACCTACATTTAACATGGCCGCTGTACCAACAACCTCATGTTTTGAAAAAAGAATTAAAAAATTTGTCCTGCATTAGAATAAATTTCATATCAATAAATACTTATATGGTAGAGGTATAAGTCACCAATCCTAGTTTACTTTGATGATGATAATTTTACCCGTTTGTTGAGATGTACTGCAAACACAAAATTATAGGTTAGATTTATTTCTGGTTGAATAATATGACACTGCTACAGATAACTTCGTCAATATAGTCTATGTCGGCTTGCCAAACTTTATACCAGATGGCAGCAGCAGATTTTGTTTAAGATGAAAATAGCCAAACTCTCCCCTACACATATTATGTTAAATAAAACAGAAGCTATCGAGTTAAGTTACACAAAATAATAAATAATTCTCTAACAACTTACTCCACAAGAGTTGGTAGAAGTACATTTTCTTACATGGAACTTCAAATTCAAATTCATTTATTGATGCCAATATGCCTACAAAAGTATTTACACAAGTCAGTGGTCAAAAGAAATGTCAACTTAAAATTACAATAAAAAATTTTTATCTATAAATTAAAATAAACAATTACAAATACACTAAAATTTTTGAACATAACAGCTGAACACATTAAAATTACGAATTTAAACACTCGTCAACACTGTAAAAGGCAAAAGGCACCGGCCAGAAGTGTCATTTTGAGCTTTTGCTTGTAGAGCCGCATAGACAGCATTTTTATATCAGGTGGAAGTTTGTTATACGCCACCAACAAATATACCAACGGCCGAAATAGAAATACAGCCACCGTCGCGTCGTACGAAGAAACAGTGAAGGCAATAAAGAAATTGAAAATAACAAAGCTTCAGGCAGCGACGCGACGGCATACCTGCCGAATGCATAAAATCTGGCGGAGAAACACTCCACAAAGCCATACATAAGCTTATACAAATCATCTGGAGGACAGAGGCTCTACCGGATTGGTGGAAGGAAGGGGTAATCGTCCCTATACATAAAAAAGGAGACAAAAGAAAATGCACAAACTATCGTGGAATAACTCTTCTGAATACATGCTACAAGATACTCTCCAATATCCTGCTGGAGAGAATGAGACCTACCAATGTGGTTTTAGATCAAATAGGTCCACCGTAGACCAGATTTTTACCATTAGACAAATAATGAAGAAATGCTGGGAATTCGACAGAGAACTCCACCAAATGTTTATTGACTTCAAACAGGCATTCGACAGAGTATGTAGATCAAAGTTGTGGCAAGCAATGCAAGAACTTGAATTCCCAAAAAAAACTTATATCGCTGACAATAGTATAGTTCGCCCAGTCGTTGTTGACCCTCGAAACGCATGCAATTACATGCGTTTCGAGGGTCAACAACGGCTGGGCGAACTATATGTATGGAGGATACGTGATGTAAAGTAAGAGTGGGACAGAGTCTCTCCAACTCCTTCAGTATCAATAATGGTCTCAAGCAAGGTGACGCCCTCTCACCTCAACTCTTTAACATAGCATGGGAATATGTAATTAGGAACTCCAAAATCGAGAAGCTAACTGCTATCTTTCATCAAAAGGGACCCAAACTGCTCCTGGCTTTTGCAGACGATATCGATATGATTGGCAATAGCAGGATCAACCTCAAAGACTCCTTCATAAAGTTCGAAAAGGAAGCAGAAAGGATAGGCCTCAAAATAAACGAGGACATGATCAAGTATATGTACCTCAGTAGAAATAATCGGAACCGAGATAGAGTAGGATAAAACTTCTCTATCGGAGACTACAACTTTGAGCGGACAAGACAATTTAAATATCTGGGTACAAGTATTAGTGAAAACAACGACATCATTGAAGAGGTAAATAACAGGATACAGGCTGCAAACAGATGCCTTTTTGCTCTTCAAAACCTAAATCTAGAATACTTACAAGAAAAACTAAGCTGAACCTATACAAAACAATTATAAGTCCTGTCGTGATATATGTATGTGAGACCTGGACACTAACGGTTGCAAGCGAAGAACGACTTAAGGTCTTTGAAAGGAAAGTGCTATGAAAAATATTTGGACCAACTAGAGACGAAAACACAGGACAATATAGAATAAAAACCAACCAAGAACTCAAAGAACTCCACACTGATACCAGCATAATAAATGAAATAAAGGCTAGGAGACTACAGTGGGCAGGACACGTTAAAGGAATGCCAGATGA
The DNA here is from genome assembly GCA_016904865.1 of Pissodes strobi. Classification (NCBI taxonomy): domain Eukaryota; kingdom Metazoa; phylum Arthropoda; class Insecta; order Coleoptera; family Curculionidae; genus Pissodes; species Pissodes strobi. Next base: position 71,035 of record MU182927.1, read on the forward strand.
TAGAATGGTAAAACTGGTGTGGGACGAGGTTCCAGGGGGAAAACGACCATTAGGCCGGCCCCGCCTCAGGTGGAGAGATAATATTAAAAAAGACCTAAAAGCCATTAAAATCGAAGATGGCCCCGATGGGATGCTTGATGGAGAGGGATGGAGACGTGTAGTTGAGTCGACAAAAACCCACCCAGGGTTGTGAAACCACAGATGATGGTGGAAGTTTATTAAAAAATTTGATTGACAGGCACCCGAGACCATCTCGGCACCTCTCCAGACGCCGAAAGGTAGGCGCGATACCAGTTCTTTGTCGGGTTTTTTTTTTTTTTTTTTTTTTTTTATGGCAGTGGCACACACACTAAAGGTAGATCCTATGGCGCTCGACGAGCGGTGTGTGTGCGAAGATGTTGATTGACACGGTTCTTGAATATTTGTAGGTTGTAATTAGTGGGAAACAGATGTCCTGGAAGTGAGTTCCACAGTGATGCAGTGCGCCAGACAAAGGAGTTCTGGTAAAGCGATGTTCTAGGTGTTTCTAGTTGTACGACGAACTGGTGCGCTCCTGCCGTCTGTCGGGACTGCCTGACAGGAGTTGCCAGGGGCGGGATTATGCGGGCCAAATCCTGGGAACATCTGCCGTGAAAGTATCTGTAAAACAGAGACATCTCGGCCACATGTCTGCGATGTTCCAGACTATCCAGATTCCGGGTCAACTCCGGATCGCCGACGAGACGCACAGCCCTCTTCTGAATGGAATCCAGCAGCTTTAGGGTATGCTTTGGTGCGGCACCCCAGATATGTGAGCAATATTCTAAGCACGGTCTTATTTGCGCTTTGTACAGCAAGAGCAACTGCTGCGGTGTATAGAGTTTTTTGTTGCGAAATAGCGCACCAAGCTTCTGGGAGGCTGATTTTGCGATGTTAGCAACATGGTCATGCCATGACATATTGCTGTTGACCGAGACACCCAGCAGCCCGATTGACGAGGATGAAGGAATGGTCGATCCTGCCATAATGATGTCGGGGCCCGCTGTATTGGCCCTCTTAGTAAACGTTGCTGCTTGGGTCTTTGCTGCATTGAACTGGACCAAATTTCGGTCGCCCCAAGTTTGAACTTTCTCCAGGTCTTGATTAATTGCTGTAATCTGCTCCTGTCTGCGGTGATGAGTCTCAGTCGCTGGTAAGGGTTTTTCTGATCTAAAGTGGGAGACAAGGGTACTGTCATCTGCAAAACTGTAAACAGGATTATTTGTTTCGGTCAGCAGGTCATTAATATAGATGAGGAACAGAGTTGGTGAAAGTATTGCGCCCTGAGGCACGCCCGCGTTGATGGTGAATGTGTCCGAGATGTGTCCATCGACTGCAACATGTAGGGATCGGTTCTTAAGGAAACTGGCCAGCCAGCTGCAGAGAGAGGCGGGCAGTCCCAAGGACGGCAGTTTGTTGAGCAGTCCGTCATGCCAAACTCTGTCGAATGCCTTTGAAATATCCAACGCAATCGCTCGAGACTCTCCGTAGTTTTCAATTGCCCTACTCCATATATGAGTGACATAGGCCAATATATCTCCTGTCGATCTCTCTTTGCGAAAGCCGTATTGATTATCGCTGATTATTCTGTTGCTCTCGAGGTACTTGAGTAGTTGCTGGTTGACTACACGTTCCATGACTTTGGAGATTATTGGAAGCAAGGCAATCGGGCGATAGTTTGAGGGCGTGGTTTTCTTGCCTTTTTTTGGAACAGGTTGCACTCGAGCGACTTTCCAAGAGGATGGGTAAATCCCTTTTCTGTAAGAAAGAGAAAAAAGCCTGGAAAAAACAGGTGTTAGTTCGTTGGCGCAGTTCTTTAGCACGATGGCAGGTATTCCGTCCGGTCCTGATGCCTTTTGCGTATCTAGTTCTTTAAGGATTTTGCGAATATCACGATGAGAAAACTTGACTTCTGCCATGGTGGTGTTGATGTTCGGTATAGTGGGGAGAGTCTTGCTTTGGGGCACGTCTAAGGTAGAGAGCGATGAAAACATTTTGGCGAGCATGTTTGCTTTTTCCTTGGCTGTAGTCGCCGTGATGCCACGTTCGTCCGTCAAAGGTGGGAGAGACGTTTCTGTAAAGTTGTTACTTACTGCCTTTGCTACCGACCAGAAATTCCTGGAGCCACTGGGGCATTGCAAAAGTTTATTCCTGATCCTTTGATTGTGTTTGTCCTTAGTTTCGTCGATCACACGCTTGCACTCGTTTCTCGCTTCGATAAAATAATTGCGATTTTCAGCGGTCTGATTTTTGGGGGGTTATAGTTATGAATATTACTGTGCACTGTCAACTCCTGTAATTTAGATTTAATGTAGATAAGATTCTTTAGTATAAATGCTACAAAGTTAATATTTTAAGTTTTTGAAAAGCTGGGATGCAGTCTTTCCGATAATGAAGCCGGGCCAGAGTCCTTACCGTCTTCCGCTGCACCCCAAATACTCTATTGGCCCCTGAGCATGGCTCGAGATGAGCACCGCATAGATCATAACCGAGTGACACAGGGCAGAGTAGGCATTCCTCATTGAGACGGAAGAAGCACATCCCAAGAGAGTTTTCAGTGCAAACACACTGCTACAAAGTCTTTTGTCAGATGATCTGGGTGTGTATTTCATTTTAGTCCATGATCTAAGTACACTCCAAGAAATTTTACAGATTCATGTTCACCATTATCAGGATTGATATCTCTAGGGACATCTATTTAGTTTTGTCTTTAAAAAATATATGAAGATATTATCCAAACAGGAATTATTTCTTGTAGATTCAGAGTTTGTTTTTATATAGCCATTACCAGATAAGATGTCCTCAAAAGAAATCGTGTTATGCTGAATAAGTTCAAAGTGCATATGGAAGTCACCTGCACATGAATACCTACCATGTTGATCAATTCACCAATGGCATCTAGAAAGGCGTCGAAATGACCCGATGGGACCTGTAAACACACAATATATGCAAAATTAGTTGTTTCAAAAATATACCACATGCTTCTATAAATTTTTCAATATTACAACTACTCAATGACTCCACCGGAACCACCCCTACAATGTCTTTAACAAAAATAGCAGATCCACCTCCGACAGAGATTTCTCTAGTGGAATAATTAACACAGATTAAACTACATATCATCATATTATTTATTTCATCTTTAGTCAACCAATGTTCTGTTAGACAGAGAACGTCTACCTGCTTATCCACCAATAATGCTTCCAATTGGTTTTTCTTGGACTTCAGTGAAAGGACATTGACATTTATTATCCTAATCTTCGTTTTCTTGGATATTATGGGCTCTCGAGGTCCCTAGGCAACAGGGGTCTTCGGCGCTGCAGATTCATAAAACTATTTACATAAACTCCTTCTGGCCACAGTTGTGGTGACATTATGGCCTCCTTTTGGTTAGTAGGTACTGTTAGCTTAAATTAATGAAGCTTGTATGCGGTCTTTTCTTGTTCTCATCTTTTCACAGATATAACTTTTGTTTGGGTAGTTTACTTCGAGGTAATCTAGGAGATCCTTTGTGTCAGTTTTCAGATCCAGGCCCGATATGAATATTAGGGATGTCTTCTCGAGGGTGTTATTCCCCTTACTGCCATCTCTTGGAGGTATTCGAAGCTCTGCTGGCACTTGCATCCGTGGTTTTTGGCTGGAATGCTGAGAATGTGAAAGTTGCATACCTAGTGCATTTTTCGCATTTTCGAATTTTTCCTCTAGGAAACTGGTTTTTTTAAGTAGACTCACGTTTTCACTGAGTACTAAGTTTTTCCCGTTTATTTCATCCACTAGTTGCCTCAGTAGACAGATTTCTATGCCTTTCTGTGACTCTGTTTGCGACGTTAACTGCACCTGAGGTTGTTGTACATTTCATGTACGCAATTTGCGCTATTTGCTTGCTGCTTGAGTTAGATACGATGGGTGAAAGAACGCGTTACATTTCACACACTTTACAAACCTTTCAACAGTCTTTTTACAGTGAAAACAATTTAATTTTTCACTTTTGTTTCGGCGCCTTGGCATAAAGTTGAAACAGTAGCAATGAAATTAAAACACATATTATATGATATTAAATAAAACACAAGCTACCGACTTTAATTACACAAAACAACAAAAAGGTAGCTGGTGGTAGTCCAACCTCTCATTTTCCAACAAGTTTACTCAGCTAAAGGTGATAAATTTATACTTTCTTAAAGGGAACTTGGAACTTCGAACAAAACTGAAAGTATCAAAAAATCTCTCAGCATTCTGACCAATAATTATTTAGATGTAACAAACACAAAAAAATTATACAAAAGTTTGCAACTTTTCGATATAGACGAATTTTTATAAAATTTGTAGGTATTTGTTTACTATCCTGTACTTACAAAATGTGCACAAATTAAAAACAACCGGTAACCTAGTCGATACGCCCTGAAATGTGCTCCAATATTTTAAAAACTTCATTTAACCCTATATTTAGAACTAGACTAAAAATTTTCTTGGGTTTCAAGTGAACAGTAGTTTATTTTTATCTAGATGGAGCGCGGAAAATTGTATGGAGAGACGGTCATTCATCTGCGAATCCAAACCTATGGCTTCGGTCGTCCTGAATGTTGTCGATAAGAAAGTGAAGAGAAAGATTACCATAGACGAGTGTATCAGCAACACAGAGTTCCTGACCAAAAAACAAAGAAAAAAATGCCAGAGAATGTTGGACGGTACGGACAGAAATCGAAACGTCTACAATGAGCCAGCAGCAGTAAGTGAGTGATAATAATCTTATTAGTTATTAGTTGTCACCGTGTACTTGATTAAGTGCTTTTCTAGCTTGACTCAGAAGCAGTTAATAGACTTCGTATGTACAAAAGTCGAATACCAACAAATATTATTATTTTAAAAACCATCAAGACTGGACTGTAATATCAACATAAAACCTCGATAATTTTCCGCTCGGATGATTCGCTCCTAACTCCAGGTAACAATAAATCTAAATCGCCATGTCATCTCAATATACTATACGCGACATTGCATTAGTTTATTACATGCACAGTTACATAAAGTTTGTCATCCGAGAACAGGGCGTATGCAATTTTAGATCGTAATTAGAGATATACCGATATGCACGATGTTCTCTTTAATTAGCATTTAAAAGCGACATCGGAACGATCGAACAATTGTTAATGGATGTCTCTAATATATTATTTTCCTATGTTGGTTGGCGCATCAATGACATTTTAGCCTTGCACGGTACTGCATATTATGACATATCAATAGGTTATTGTTGTTGAGTAGTAAACTATCCTTTCTTTACAGCGCCAATCTTCGATGCTTATCTGCCTAAGAAACATCTATAAAGTAAAATAAATATAGTAGAATAGAAGCAACATATCAACGAAATTGAATATTAATATTTCCTACGGATATATCCGAGCATTTTAAATATCTTTTCATGATTCTTAATGCTTCAAATATTTATTTGATCTAAATTTTACTTTAAATTAAACAATTTTTTTTATCAAAAAATTATTTTTTTAAACTTAAATTTTACAAAAAAAAGACAGTAAAGTTGGCATTGGCTAAGGAAAAACAAAATGGCCAAGGGCTTCTGACTTTTGCATATGAACCCAGATACACAGGTACTAGCCTAACTGCCAACTAGTTTAGGACATAGGTGTACTGGAAAACAAAACTTAACTAATATTCTTTTATTTTTAAATGACAATGGCGTGTTCATGTGGAAGATTTTTATCATAATTTAACAAACTTTCTAAGAAGTCTTGCAGGTGTTGATATTTTTTTGGCGAAATTCTTAATTTCGCAATATTTGATAGTACTGGAACAGCATCAGGAAGCACTAAAGCCTTTCGAATATTTCACATTATGTTTCCTTAAACGCTGGGCAATCAAAATTGGATTTGTAAAAAACGTTTCCTAAAAATTTATTCTGAAATTGCAGATGCACCATTCATAATAATTGAAAATCTTCGCTTTGCTTTCTATTAACCAGAGCGGAATTATGTGTTTTTCCTAAAAAATCAAATTGAAAAAAATCATTTAGCCTGATTTCATACACATTATAAGAATTTTTGTGACACGCAGCGCACATTAATTGAACAACGAAGGCGTAAAGACTTAGAAATTTAAACTGGAACTTCGAATTTGAAACTGGAAACTCTAAATTCCAACTTCAAATTTGAAATAAAAATCATTTGTCTAAACGAACGTCTACGTATCCGAAGGCCAACAAAAATCTCTAATTTTAATTCTAAATCTGAAGTTCAAAAATTAAACTCCGGATTAAAATGAAATAGGAATCCTACGAAGGCGTAAAAAATCTTATAGAGAAGTTCGAATTTAAGCAGTGAATTTCGAATCTAAAGTAAATCTCTGATTGTCAAGTTGAAAGTCAAAAGTCGGAGATTGAAGAAATGCTATTCAAAAGTCAAACGATTTAATTCGGATTTTCAACTCTAAATTTGAAATTTCGAGTTTAAACTTTGAATACCGAGTTAGACCTCGAAATACTAAGAATACCATTATGGGTCCCTGAAAGCCCCAAAATTTTACTCTGAATTCCGAGTTCATCAGTTTTCCAGTTTTTTTTTTTAATTCGGAGCTCAAATTTAGAATTTTAGTTCGAAGTCGAAATTTGTAGTTCAAAGTATGAATTCTACGTAGACGCAGAAGGACCACAAAGACTAACCTTTGAATTTCGACTTAAAACTTCCGAACTTACACTCTGAGAATTTGTTTTTCAGTGATTTATCTACGCCTTTACATAATTTCAAGCTTAAAGTCTGAATGTGACATTGAAAATGGAATTCCGAGTTCGAATTTCGATTTCCATAAGACTCTACGAATATTTTAGACTTGAAAGAGTCGAGCTTCAAACTCGAAATTTTGTAGTTTTAACTCGAAAGAAGAGCTACGAAGAAATTTAGAAAATTATTTCGGAATTCAAACTTTGATTTTATAAGTTATAATTTAAACTTTAAACTCCGAGTCTGAAGTAGGAATTCTATGAAGGCATAAAGAATTTTGAATTTAAACCGAAAACTCTGATTCTAAACTCGAAATTCCAACTTCAAATTTGAAATGTCAAGTTTAAAGTCAGGTTTGGAGTCGAAATTCCTCAGCCAAGCTTAGAAGTATGAATTTGAAATCAAACATTTTTATCTAAACGAACGTCTGCGAATCCGTAAGTCACAAAAAATATATCTAATTTAAATACGAAATTTAGAGTTTAAAACTTAAACTCCGAATTTAAAAGAAATGGGAATCTTACGAAGCCGTAAAAAACTTACTCAGAACTCAGAGTTTAATCAGTGAATTCTGACTCTAAAGTCAACCTCTGATTTTAAACTCAAAATTTCAATATTAACTCAGAATGACGAGCTGAACGTCAAAAGTCGGACTACAGGCTTAAATAAAAAAAATAAAGTTTGAAATCAATTTTTTTGGAAAGAACTACGAATTCTATTAAGACGAAAAAATGTAATTAAGAAGTCGAAAAATCTAATTCGGATTTTCAACTCTGAACTCGGAATTTCGACTTTGAACCTTGAATTCCGAGTTTGAGTTCAAAATTCCAAAATTCTAGGAAGTCCCAGAAGGGTCCCTAAAAGTCCAAAAACTCCTCTCTGAATTCCGTGTTTGATATCAGATTTCTATTATTTTTTTCAATTCGGAACTCAAATTCAGAATTTTAGTTCGTAGTCGAAATTTGTAGTAGTTGAAGATAAGAATTTTACGATAATGAAGAAGGACCATTGAAAGACCAAAAAGTTATTCTAATCAGAATTCAGAGTTTAATTTGGAATTCTGATCTCATGCTTTGTCTTTCAGTGGCACTTCTAGAATTTTGAGCTTAAAGTCTAAATTTGACATTGAAATTGGAATGCCGAACTCGAGCTTGGATTTCCATCTAGTCTGAGAACTCTGAGTAAGATTTTCTCGATTTTCGGAGACTCAACGAACATTTTACTCTTAAAAGAGTCGAATTTCAAATCGAAATTATCTAGTTTTACCTCGAAAGAAGAGCTACGAAAAAATAAAAAAAGCTGTTTTGTAATTCAAACTTTGAATTTATAAGTTCTGATTTAAACTTTAAACTCCGCGTCTGAAGTAAGAATTCTACGAAGGCGTAATGAATTTGGAAATTAAACTGGAACTTCGAATTTGAAACGGGAAACTCTGATTCTAAACTCGAAATTCCAACTTTAAATTTGAAATGTCAAGTTTAAACTCAGGTTTGAAATCGAAATTCTTTGGCCAAGCTTGCAATTTTGAATTTGAAATCAAAACGTTTTGTCTGAACGAACGTCTACGAATCCGAAAGCCAACAAAAATATCTAATTTAAATTCGGAATTTAAAGTTCAAAAATTAAACTCCGGATTAAAATGAAATAAGGATCCTACAAAGGCGTAAAAATCTTACAGATAAATTTAAGTTTATGCAGCGAATTCCGAAACTAAAGTATATCTCTGATTGTCAAGTTGAAATTCAAAAGTCGGAAAGTGAAGAAATGCTATTGAAAAGTCAATCATAGTTCCGATTTTCAACTCTAAATTCAGAATTTCGAGTTTAAACTTTGAGTACCGAGTTAGACTTTCGAAATTCTAAGAAGACCCATATGGATCCCTGAAAGTCCCAAAATTTCACTCTGAATTCTGAATTCATAAGATTTTCCAGTTTTTTTTTAAATTCGGAACTCAAACTCAGAATTTTAGTTCGAAGTCGAAATTTGTAGTTCAAAGTATGAATTCTACGTAGACGCAGAAGAACCACAAAGAGTATCCTTTGAATTTTGACTTAAAACTTCCGAGCTTATACTCTGAGATTTTGTTTTTCAGTGATTTATCTACGCCTTTACAAAACTTCAAGCTTAAAGTTTGAATTTGACTTTCAAAAAGGAATTCCGAGTTCGAACTCCGATTTTCATCCTATCTGGGAATTCTGAGTAAAATTAACTTTCAAAGAATATGAATATTTTAAACTTGAAGGAGTCTAACTTTAAATTCGAAATTTTGTAGTTGTAACTCGAAAGGAGAGCGCTATGAAGAAATAAAAAAAATATTTCGGAATTCAAACTTTGAATTTATAAGTTCTAATTTAAACTTAAACTTCGAGTCTGAAGTAGGAATTCTATGAAAGCATAAAGAATTTGGAATTTAAACTGGAAACTCTGAACTTCAATTTTGGATATCAAGTTTAAACTTAGGTTTGAAGTCGAAATTCTTCGGCCAAACTCAGAGTTTTGAATTTGAAATAAAAAACTTTTGTCTGAACGAACGTCTACAAATTCAAAAGCCAACAAAAATATCTATTTAAAGATTAATTTTTAAACTCCGGAATCTAAAGTAAATCTCTGATTGTCACGTTGAAAGTCAAAAGTCGGAAAATGTAGGAATACTATTGAAAAGTCAATCAAATTAGTTAAACTCTAAATTCGGAATTTCGACTTTAAACTTTGAATACCGAGTTAGACCTCGAAATTCTAAGAAGATCCAGATGGGTCCCTGAAAGTCCCAAAATTTCACTCTGAATTCCGACTTCATCAGGTTTTCTAGCTTTTCTTTTAATTCGTAGAAGCATAAAGATTAACCTTCAAATTTCAACTTAAAACTTCTGAGCTTATACTCTAAAAATGTGTTTTTGAGGTGATCTATCTACGCATTTACAAAATTTCAAGCTTAAGGTCTGAATTTGACTTTGAAAATGGAATTCCGGCTTCGAACTCCGATTTCCATCTTATCTGGGAATTCTGAGTCAGATTTTCAAAATTTTCAAAGATTCTACGAATATTTTAGAATTAAAAGAGCCTAACTTTAAACTCGAAATTGTGTAGTTTAACTCGATAGAAGAGCTACGAAGAAATAAAAAGTTATTTCGGAATTCAAACTTAATTTATATGTTCTAATTTAAACTTTAAACTCTGGGTCTGAAGTAGGAATTCTATGAAGGCATAAATAATTTGGAATTTAAACTGGAAACTCTGATTCTTAATTCGAAATTCGAATTTTGATAATTTGTTTTTCAGTGATCTATCTACGCCTTTACAAAATTTCAAGCATAAAGTCTGAATTTGACTTTGAAAATGGAATTCCTAGTTTGATATCAAATTTTCCAGTTTTATTTTTAATTCAGTGCTCAAGGTCAGAATTTTAATTCGAGTCGGAATTTGTAGTAAAAAGTAAGAATTTTAGGAGAGTTTAATTTGGAATTCTGACCTCAAGCTTTGTCTTTCAGTGGCCCTTCTAGAATTGCGAGCTTAAAGCCTAAATTTGACTTTGAGAACGGAATTCCGAGTTCGAACTCCGAATTCCATTAAAATTGGAAATTTTGAGTAAGATGTTTTTTAAATAAATTTCTGCGCCTTATACTTAAAAGAGCCATTACAAAATAAAATTAAAGTAAGAGTTTCGAGTTGAAAATCAGAATTCCGACATCAAACTCGAACTTTTGCTGTCCTGTCTCAAAATGTTAAGTTTAGTCTCGAAATTCCGAATTTAAACATTTGAAATTTAAGTTTTTGAAGAGTCGATGTGGAATTTGAAAATTGAAGACATACCGTGAGGAACGTATAATATGCCATACTTTAAAAGCCAATATTTCGAAAACTATTCAATTTAAGTATAAAATATGCTTAGAATTTTCTGTAGAATTTAAATATTGAATAAAAAATTAAGTATTCCAATCGGCATCGATGACATGGAACTGGCGATATATTTTTTACATAGAACCAACAGATGTAACAAAATGGACAATCTGACAAATTTCATATTCATATTTCAAAGTGTGACAACGGTTTTTAATGAAATTTTTACAACACTTTATGGGCGCATACTCTATGTTTCATGAAAGTTCTCTCATATTTTAATAATATTATTTTAAACGAGTTCTAAACCGTTTGATGTTTGTCCTTTAATGCCATACGATGCCAAGAAAAATATAAACTGCTTTTGGGCCTTTCCGCGAACAAAGCTGATTAAATTAAATGACTATATTTTCATGCAAAATTTCACCGTAAATCTACGATGCGACACTACAAAAATACGGTAAGTTCAATGATTCAAGGCGATTGTTACATTATGTAGTTCAAGGGAAATCCATTTTATTACTGACAAGGAATGCAAACATCTAAAATGTTTACTATGTGTCATAATATCCATTGTCGACTGCGAAGATATAAATTGCTTCTGGCCTTACATAAATCAATATTTGGTAAAAAAACGGTATTAGGCGAATAGGTCAGACCTAATTATATTGTTTTGATGCTGATAATACGATTAATTTCGTTTAAATTGATCGGAAAATTGTGGTTTTTAATGGGAAGCAATAAAGCATTATTTATTCGTTCTGGCGATATATTTTTTACATGAGGCAATTTGCTACCTTTTTTACTATTCAGAGACATTTGCATAGTTTTGGAATAAAATAAATTTTTCTTTAAGCAAAGGCGTACAATTTATAGTAAAATAGTTGCAACTTCTTCAATTAATCAATCGATCATCATTTTATTTAAAAAAATAGAGTTTCATGTCACAATCTAATGCCTGTATCTATTTTGCCGTAATTTTCTTCTGTTTCTAATGTAAATTGTAATTTTGATTGGTAACTGTTGAAGACTAAGATTCTATTTTATCGTTCACCTGCGTCAACGAAGCGACTGCAAAAATTATGTTTACATCCTAATTTTTTAAGATTGTTTCCTCCACATACTCCATAACTAGTTGGGCAATAGTGGAGGATATAGGGAAACCCATTGAGCAGCTATCTAGCTGTTGTTAAAAATTGTTTTTATATTGAATGTAATTGCTGCCTAAGGTCAAATTGATTGCTTAAAATTTTATGCAAAAATTCCGAAGAAAGCCGCTAAAAGATTCATGATAAATTTTGGTCTTTAAATACCTGTAATCAAAGAAAATAATTTATGTGTTCGGCAGTTAAAGGTAATGATATCACAAGGAATCCTCCCAGAAATAACAAACAAGAGGGGAGGTGCAAAAATACCTACAACTATAATTTAAATGTAAATAATGTGGCTATAGTCGTGTGAAATTAATGTTCTTAAATACCCTATTATTAGGTGATTTTTTTTTAATAAACAGCATTAGCGGTGAAAACTATATTGCTTCTCCAGGTAAAAGGCAAATCTTCTAGAGTTATATCCCTAAAGGCTAAAGATATAGAAAATACACATATTGAGAGCTTTCAAATGGCGTCGATCCTAAATACATTTTAAAAGAATCTTACTACCGTTACATATTTGTTTCATAATATAATATTCAATTTCAAATTTCAAATTCAAATTCAAGTTTCAAATTTCAAATTCAAATTCAAATTCAAATTTCAAGTTTCAAATTCAAATTCAAATTTATTCAATAATACAATAGTTCAAATATAATACACATATGCCTAATAAAGAACCCTAAGTCACAGGTGACTTGTCTGGACTTAAAGAGTTTAATAATAAAATGAAATCAACAAATATACAAAACATTTAAAAAATAACTAAATAAATGATTTAAAACATCTAGACATTAATTTAATATTATACAAATGGAATGCAATTAGCTATGTTGAAGATATAGAATTATAAAAGTACATCACAGAGTATTATCACAGTTACTCTAGGTCCACCATGATACAATTGAAAATATAAGAGACACAGTCACGGGTCAAACAATAGGAACTCGAAGCGTTCCACCACTGTCAAAGTAAATCATCTTAGGATGGGCAACCTTGACAGGATAAGTTCAAGACTATTTTTTATCCATTCAACTATGGCATCACCAAAACGTTTATTCTGATGTATAGCTTTATAATTTACAGGTAATAAATTAAAATTTCCTGGACCCACAAAAGAAACATGTCTTTGGCAAGCTGTAAAACTCACTTTAATTAGAAGAAGATGTTCCTGTGCCACAGATTTTGTAATATTAGGCCGCATTGGCAACCGATTATATTTATTACATTTTTTTCATATAAATGAGTACATTTTTAAAATAAAGTTGTCTTATTGTGAGAGCCCCACTTTCGGTAAACAAAATATTAGACGGGTATCTTTTTGGATTTTTATTTATTACTTTCAGAATATATTTTGTGTTATTATTAAATTTGATAAAGTTGTGCTACAAGCACTACCCCATGTTCTAATGCCATATCTTAAGATAGATTCCACCAGAGCCTGATAGACCATGTTTAATAATTCATGAGGCATAAACTCACGAAGTTGATAAAATTTATAAATAGTTTTCTAATTTTTTTACTTATGTAATCAACATGAGGGTTGTATTTTAGATTCTTATCAATATAAATTCCAAAGTACTTAATTTTAGTTACAGATGATATTTTGCAGTGACAGTTACAATTTTCCATTTCCCTGGTTAGGCACTCATAATTATGTATTGTTATTTCTGAACGCTCTTCTTGGTTTGTGTTAGACATAGAGAAATTAATAAAATGTGTTTTTGCATTATTTAGAGTCAAAAGATTTTGATCCAACCATAGTTTAACCAGTGTCATGTATTTTTCTGCCAAAATATGCACTTCCGACCAAGATTTTGCTTTTACCAAAATTATAGACTAAAACAGAGTTTTATCCACTATACCTAAACAGAATATTTCCACTCGACGCGCGTTTCGCTAACCATGTT
>MU182927.1:84778-105677 GCA_016904865.1 Pissodes strobi
TTCACTAAGGTTTTTACCAATATTACAGTAGTAGTGAAGAAATTTTTCTGATATTTCCTCTATGTCTAATATATCTGTATTATTTTCTTTGATAGAATTTATGTTTGCATTTTTATTTAAAGTTTCATTAGTTGCCTCCCTGACAGTTTCCCAGACTTTGTTAGAATTATTTATGTCCCTGCTTAGTATATTTTTATAAAATGAATATTTTGATCTCTTGACCAGCTTATATTGGTTTTAAACTTCCTAGTTTGGACACGTACCATGATTATGATAAATATAAACGACTTTAACTAGATGCCACGGAAGAAGAAAAAGAAAGAATACAGAATGGAAGAGATTTACATATTAACGAGTCAGACGAGAAATATAAATTAAAAGAAGAAGATAAACCTAGGTCTATGTTGATTCTATGAAAATTCTAAAAAATAACATGTTCCGTTTATCTTCAGAAATGCCTTTGAACAACATGTCTTACTAATGCACACATTTTTTAAAAGCTGAAGCTCTGGACTCTTAATTTTACCATATGTCATGTTCAAAATTTACGTTTTATGCATGTTGTGGAATGAAGCCTTAGGTACTTCCGACCACAAACTTATTAGAACGGTTTGCGCAAAATTTAAATTTTAAATTAGAACTTATAAATTCAAAGTTTGAATTCCAAAACAGATTTTTTTTCGTAGCACCTCTTTCGAGGTAAAACTACATAATTCGATTTGAAAATAGGCTCTTTGAAGCCTAAAACGTTCGTTGAGTCTCCGATATTCAAAAAATCTTACTCAGATTAGATGGAAATCGAAGTTAGAGCTCGGAATTCCAATTTCAAAGCTAAATTTAGTCTTCAAGTTCAAAATTCTAGAAGGGCCACATGAAAGACAAAGCTTCCCTGAGTTCTGATTAGCATTTTTTCATCTTTCAGTGGCCCTTCTTCATCATGGTAAACAGTTTTTTAACTACAAATTTTGACTTTGAACTAAATTTCTTAGTTTGAGCACCGGATTAAAAACAAAACTGAAAAATCTAAGATCAAACTCGGAATTCAAAATTCAGGAAACGTTCGAGGCCTTCCTAGAATTTCGAACTCGAACTCGGAATTCAATGTTTAAAGTCGATATACCGAACTCAGAGTTGAAAACCGAATTTTCGACTCTTCAATGTTTTTTCTTCGCTTTAATAGAATTCCTAGTTTGTTCCAGAAATTTAGATTTCAAAGCTGGAATTTTTTATTTAAGCGGGAATTACAACTTTTGAGCTGAAACTTGACATTCTGAGTTATTATTGGAATTTTGAATTTAAAATCAGAGTTTTACTTTATAGTCGAAATTCACTGCTTAAACTCAGACTTCGGAGTACGATTTTTTATGCCTTCGTAGTATTTCCATTTCATTTTAATCCGAAGTTAAATTTTTAAATTCTAAATTTCCAATTTAAATTAG
Source organism: Pissodes strobi (assembly GCA_016904865.1). Classification (NCBI taxonomy): domain Eukaryota; kingdom Metazoa; phylum Arthropoda; class Insecta; order Coleoptera; family Curculionidae; genus Pissodes; species Pissodes strobi. The sequence continues at coordinate 86,218 of MU182927.1, forward strand.
ATATTTTCGTTTAGACAAAAATTTTTGATTTCCAATTCATAACTCTAAGGTTGGCCGAGGAATTTCGACTTCAGACCTGACTTTAAACGTGACATTCCAAATTTGAAGTTGGAATTTCGAGCTTAGTTTAAATTCCAAATTCTTTATGCCTTCGTAGAATTCCTATTTCAGACTCGGGGTTTAAAGTTTAAATTAGAACTTATAAACTCAAAATTTGAATTCCAAAATATTTTTTTTTATTTTTTCGTAGCTCTTCTTTCAAGTTAAAACTACAAAATTTCGAGTTTGAAGTTAGACTCTTTTAAGTCTAAAATATTCGTAGTCTTGAAAATTTAAAAAGTCTGACTTAGAATTCCCATATCAGATGGAAATCGGAGTTCGAGCTTGGAATTCCATTTTCAAAGTCAAATTTAGACTTTGAGCTTGAAATTTTGTAACTGCGTAGATAGATCACTCAAAAACAAATTTTCAGAGTGTAAGCTCGGAAATTTTATGTCCAAATTTTAAGGTTATTCTTTGTGGTTCTTCTTCGTCTACGTAGACTTCATACTTTGAACTACAAATTTTGACTTCAAACTAAAATTGTAAGTTTAAGCTCCGAATTAAAAAAAAAACTAGAAAATCTGATACCAAACTCGAAATTCACAGTAAAATTTTTGGACGTTCAGGGACCCATCCGGGTCTTCGTAGAATTTCCAAGTCTAACTCAGAATTCAAAGTTTAGAGTTGAAATCCGAATTAAGTTGTTTGAATTTTCAATAGCATTTCATCACTTTCCACCTTTTGACTTTTAACTTGACCATCAGAGATTTACTTTAGAGTCGGAATTCACTGCTTAAACTCAATCTTCTCTCTATGATTTTTTACGCCTTCTTAGGATTCCTATTTCATTTTAATCCCAAGTTTAATTTTTAAACTTTAAATTCCGAATCCGATTGTTGGATTTCGGATTCGTAGACGTTCATTTAGACAAAAGTTTTTGATTTCATACTCTCTAAGCTTGGCCGAGGAATTTCGACTTCAAATCCGACTTTAAACTTGTTATTTCAAATTTGAAGTTGGAATTTCGAGTTTAGAATCAGAGTTTCCAGTTTCAAATTCGAAGTTCCATTAAATTCCAAATTATTTACGCCTTCGTTGAATTCTTACTTCAGACGTGGAGTTTAAAGTTTAAATTAGAAGTTATAAATTCAAAGTTTGAATTCCAAAACAATTGTCTTTTATTTTTTCGTAACTCTTCTTTCGAGGTAAAACTACATCATTTCCATTTGAAATTAGACTCTTTTAAGTCTAAAACGTTAGATTAGATGGAAATCGAACTTCGAGCTTGGAATTCCAATTTCAAAGGCAATTTAGACTTTAGAATTCTAGAAGGGCCATTAAAAGGCAAAGCTTGAGATCAGATTCGAACTCAGAGTTGAAAATCCGAATTAGATTTTTTACTTTTCGATGGCTTTTCATCGTTTCAATAGAATTCCTAGTTTGTTCCACAAATTTTTATTTCAAACTTACAATTTTTTATTTAAGCGGAGAATTTCGACTTTTGCGTTGCAACTCGAAATTTTCAATTAATATTGGAATTTTGAAGTTAAAATCATAGTCTTACTTTAGATTCGGAATTCACTGCTTAAACTGGACGTTCAGGGGCCCATCTGGGTCTTCCTAGAATTTCGAAGTCTAACTCGGAATTCAAAGATAAACTCGAAATTCCGAATTTAGAGTTGAAATCCGAATTAAGTTGTTTGACTTTTCAATAGCATAACTTCACTTTCCGATTTTTGACTTTCAACTTGACAATAAGAGATTTACTTTAGAGTCGAACTTCACTGCTTGAAAAAACTAAAAAACGCGGTTCGAAGTCAAATTTTTGGGTGTCCCGCCTTCGGAGAACTACGAGTTGAAATTCAAAATTTAATGTTTAATGTCAAAATTTTCAATTCAAAGTAGGAATTCCGAATTAGATTTTTAGGCTTATTAGTGCCATTCCTTCTCCTTAGTAGAATTATTGGTTTGTTCCAAAAGTATTTTCTTCAGACTTTGAGTCTTGTATTTAAGCTTGTAATTCCGACTTCGATCGGGCTATTTGACTTTAAACTAAATGTTCAGAGTTTATGCCGGAGTGTCGGATTTAAAAACAAAGTTTTTAGTTTAGAATCGGAATTCACTACTTAAGCTCAGAATTCTCAGTAAGATTTTTCGCATCTTCATAGGATTCCTATTTCTTTTAAATCCAGAATTTAAGTTTTAAACGAATTTAAAGTTGTAATTCATTAAATTTTTTTCGTTTTCGAGTTCGAAGAATTCTTAGTTTAAACAAAAAAAACCGATTCGAACTTAAGCAAAATTCGGAATCATGAGACTAAACTCAAAATATCGGGGCAGTATTGCAAAATTTTGAGTTTGAATTCGTAATTCTGCTTTTTAACTCAAAATTATTACATTCATTTATTTTTTCAGAGCCTCTTTTAAGTCTATGACGTTAAGAAGATATTGAAAAAAATCTTACGCAGAATTTTCAATTTAAATGGGAATTCGGAGTTCAAACTCGAAATTTTGTTCTCAAAGTCAAATTTAAACTTTAAATTCGAAATTTTAGAAGGGTCACTAAAAGACAAAGCTTGAGGTCAGAATTCCAAATTAAACTCTAAATACTGATTAGCATTTTTTGGTCTTTTAGTGGCCATTCTTCATTATCGTAAAATTCTTACTTTTAACTACAACTTTCGACTCGAATTAAAATTCTGCGGTTGAGTACCAAATTAAAAACAAAACAGGAAAATCTGATAACAAATTTGGAATTCAGAGTAAAATTTTTAGACTTTCAGGAATCCTCTGGGCCATCTAGGAATTTCGAACTCAAACTCGGAATTCAAGGATTAAAGTCGAAATTCCGAGTTCTGAGTTGAAAATCCAAATTGTGGTCCTTCTGCATCTACGTATAATTCATACTTTGAACTACAAATTTCGACTTTAAACTAAAATTCTAAGTTTGAGCTCCGAATTAAATAAACTAGAAAACTTAATGAACACGAAATTCCGAATGAAATTTTGAGGCTTCCAGAGACACATCTGGGTTTCTTAAAATTTCGAGGTCTAACTCGGTATTCAAAGTTTAAACTCTAAATTCCGAATTTAGAAATAGCACTTTCCGACTTTTGACTTTCAACTTGACAATCAGAGATTTACTTTAGAGTCGGAATTCATTGGTTAAACTCGAACTTCTCTGTAAGATTTTTTACGCCTTCGCAGGAATTCTACTATTTCATTTTAATCCAGAGTCTAATTTTTAAATTTTAAATTCCGAATTTAGATTAGATATTTGTGTTGTCTTTCGGATTCGTAGACATTCGTTCAGGCAAAAGTTTATAATTTCAAATTCATAATCCAAACTTGACTTTAAGCTTGACATTCCATATTTGAAGTTGGAATTTCGAGTTAGAATTTCCAGTTTCAAATTCGAAGTTCCAGTTTAAAATCCAAATTCTTTACGCCTTCGTTGAATTCCCACTTCAGACGAGGAGTTTAAAGTTTAAATTATAACTTATAAATTCAATGTTTGAATTCCGAAAAAATTTTTCGTAGCTCTTCTTTTGAGATAAAACTACAAAATTTCGATTTGAAGTTAGCCTCTTTTAAGTCTAAAACGTCCGTAGAGCCTCTGGAAATCTAAAAAAGTCCGACTCAGAATCCCCAGACTAGATGGAAATCGGAGTTCGAGCTCCGAATTCCATTTTCAAAGTCAAATTTAGAATTTCAGCTTAAAATATTGTAAAGACGTAGATAGATCACTGAAAAACAAATTTTCAGAGTGGAAGCTCGGGAGTTTTAAGTCGATATTCGAGGGTTAATCTTTGTGGTCCTTCTTCGTCTACGTCTCGGTTCACGTAGACACAAATTTCGACTTCGAAATAAAATTCTAAGTTTAAGGTCATAATTTTTATTAGGAAAAAAAATCTCATTTTAAACTGGCGATTTGGAGTAAAATTTTTAGACTTTCAGGAACTTTCCTTGGCCTTCGTAAAATTTAGAATTGAAACTCTGAATTCAAGGGTTAAAGTCGAAATTTCCAATTCAAAGCAGGAATTCCGAATTTAAATTTTCAGCTTATCAGTGCCATTTCTTCTTGTTTGTTCCAAAAATATTCAGACTTGGAACTTTGCATTTAGGCTCGGGGTTTCGACTTCGAATCAGATTATTTGATTTTAAACTGGGCATTCAGAGTTTATGTTAGAATTTCGAGTTTAAAATCAGAATCTTTAGTTTAGAATCTGAATTCACTGTTTAAACTCTGAATTCTGAATAAGATTTTTCGCATCTTCCTAGGATTTTTATTTCATTTAAATGCGAAGAATTAGAAATTAGGTTTTTTTTCGCTTTCGAGTTCATAGGATTCTTAATTTGAACGAAAAGTTTCGATTTCAAACTCATAATCCTGAGCTTAGCCATAAAATTCGGACTTCAAACCTGATTTTTAAACTCGACATTTCGAGTATGAAGTTGATATTTCTAGTTTTGAATCAGAGTTTCGACCTTCAAGTCGGAAGTTCCAGTTTAAACCCAAAATTATTTAGGCATTCGTAAAGTTCCTACTTCAGACTAGCAATTTGAGGTTTAAACTGAAACTTTTAAATCCAAGGCAGAATATTTCGGCGTCGATGTGGACATTCTGCTTTAAACTCAAACGTTTGAGTTGGAAGCGGAATTTTAAGTATATCAAGATATCAAAATTTGTAGAATTAAAAATTTGGCCCTTTAATGGCTCTACCTGGATGTCCTTCAGAATTTTAAGGTGACCAGTCAGGTCTCCTGACTTCAGTTTTTGTGTCTGAGTGACTCTGTACGCACTGGTCCAGGACTCCTTTTCTATGCATATGTGTAACGGAAGGAGGTCAAGTAGAGTGTCCAGAGGTGCTGTGAGGCCCGTTTTCATAGCCCCTGTTATATCCAGACAGGCGAGCCTTTGTATCCTTGTTAGCTTTCTCTGTGTTGTTATTTCCTTTGTTTTTACCCACCACACTAAACAGACGTAGGTTATAATAGGCTTTACAACAATATTATAGAACCGGCGCCAGATGATGAAAGGTTTTAGGCCCCATGTCTTACCAAAGAGTCGTCGACAGACCCAAAGCGCTTCCGTTGCTTTTTTGATAGTTCTTTCCTACTGTATTAGGCCTTGAGGATTACGTTTATATACCCCTGCATTCCACTGTTCTAAGAATGTTGATTTTAAGTTCTTTTGTTAGATAATAATTTCTCCTTCTTGTATATTTTTCAAAATTGGGGATGTCTAATTTAGTAGTCCATCATGAATCAACTTTCACTAGTTATAATTTTTTTTTGGAAATAAGTAATACAAAGTTTCTAATACGTTAACTGAATCTGAACATCTAGATTTATCTAAAATTATCGCTATGCGTATAAACGACTACTTAAAATAAACAAATTCATTATTACCACAGAAATCTATAATGTTATTATGTAAACAACTAATACATATTAGTTTATTTAACCTTCGTTATTAAAGAAGTCATAAAAAGGCAATAAAAATTATTTGATTGAGAGTAATCAAATAAACATTATTTGTTTGATATATGCATTCATTCGAAAATTAGTCCCTGGAGCGTTTATTTAAATTAACATCTAATTTATATGCTCCTATTTCCTAAGTTTTAGCTTCATCATCGTTTAAGCGCCGCTCCTTCAATCTTCTATTTCTTTTCTGCTAATTTATTCGAATTAGTAATTGTAACCATCAATTGTGTAACGAAGCCAAATTAAACTATGTTGCAAAGGTGCAAGAATAAACAGAGATGGAAAGAAGCGCTAAATTTAAAAAAGTAATATTTTTATCTTAATTCTTGTATTATACAGGGTGTCCGGAAATAGCATCGCCAAATTACAGATGGTGATTCTACATTAGAAAACATGAACATTTTTTCATATGAACACGGGTCCGAAAATGCATAGTTTCCAAGATACAGGGTGTCAAACTTTTTATAAAAAATCAGTTTTTTGTTAATATCTTAAATATGATTTTACTGATTTTGTTGAAATTTGGCAGGGTTATCTGTAGTAATAAGGGGCTCATTTAGCTTTAATTAGATTAAAAATATTAAGTCCAGTAGCGTCACGGAGGGCATCATACCGAATATTATTGACAAAAAAAGTGTGCGCCGCTGACTTTTTCAAACATTTTATATTTTTTTCGTATTAAGCAACTAAAAATACAATATTTTTGATTCTCGAGTTGTTTTCGTATCTTGCTTCGTTTTCGATAAAAAAAAAAAAGGAAAAACCAGTTTATTACATTTCCAACCTTTTTTGATAAAATCGATATTTTTATTCATATCTTAAATATGCTTTTACCGATTTTGTTGAAATTTAATAGTGTTATCTGTAGTAATAGGCGGCTCATTTAGCCTTAATTAGATTTTAAATATATATGTCCAGTGGCGTCCCGGAGGCATCATACGGAATATTATTGACAAAGAAATGTGCGCCACTTACTCTTTTAAACATTTTATATTCTTTTCGTATTAAGCAGCTAAAAATACAACAATTTTGTTTCTTGAATTGTTTTCGTATCTCACTTCGTTTTCGAGAAAAAAAAATAAAAACCAGTTTATTACATTTCTTTAGGGCACCAAATTCTACATCAAACGCTGTAATGAACTGGTTTTATTTTTATCTCAAAAACGAAGCAAGATACGAAAACAGTTTAAGAAACAAAAATGTTGTATTTTTATTTGCTTAATACGAAAAAGATATAAAATGTTTAAAAGGGTCAGTGGTGCACATTTCTTTGTCAATAATATTCCGTATGATGCCCCCAGGAACGCCACTGGACATTATATTTTTAATCTAATAAACGCTAAATGAGCCGCCTGTTACTATAAATAACCCTATTAAATTTCAACAAAATCGGTGATAGCATATTTAAGATATAAATAAAAATATGGATTTTATCAAGAAAGTTTGGAAATGTAATAAACCGGTTTTTACTTTTTTAATCGAAAACGACGCAAGATACGAAAACAACTCGAGAATCAAAAATATTGTATTTTTAGTTGCTTAATACGAAAAAAATATAAAGTGTTTGAAAAAGTCAGCGGTGCACACTTTTTTTGTCAATAATATTCGGTATGATGCCCTCCTGGACGCCACTGGGCTTTATATTTTTAATCTAATTAAGGCTAAATGAGCCCCTTATTACTACAGATACCCCTGCCAAATTTCAACAAAATCAGTAAAATCATATTTATGATATTAACAAAAAACTGATTTTTTTTATAAAAAGTTTGACACCCTGTATCTTGGAAACTATGCATTTTCGGACCCATGTTCATATGAAAAAATATTCATGTTTTTTTATGTAGAATCACCCTCTGTAATTTGGCGACGCTATTTCCGGACACCCTGTATAAAAATAAAATAATATTCTTTTAATTGATCAACTAAACTTAATGTTTGATACTTTGACTTCGATGCTTCGCACTCCTCGCCACTCACCTAAGTTTGAAACGAAATATTTGGAAAGTAAAATGAAATAGGAGATGCGGATTTTTCTCACTCTTGGGGTCTGAAGTTATGACTCAAAAATGCACTATGTCCGTGATTTTAAACTTTTTTAAAAAAACATAGATTTCAAACAATTGAATATAATTGACAGATTTTAAATAGACTTTAAACACGAAAAATTATGTAAATTCATACTGAAGTGCCCCTAACCGAGGCACATTTGCTGTACCTAAAGGCAAGACTATTTGGACGTGATCGTAACAATGTTAAATGATTTATCGCCACTGTCGGCTAAGACCCTGTTCAATTGACGTTGTTTGCTAGTAGGATCTAAAGTAGATGTTTGTGAAACGATTATCTTGAATAATATTACAATTTTTTAAGTGACCAGTCAATACTGGCAATAAAACACAAATGGTCAATCTTTTTACATCTAGTTTTTTTACTTGTATAGTTTAAGGAAAACGCAGTATTAATTTATATAAAATCATCGTTAACATATACTAAACATGAATACAAAATTAAATTAATTTATCTATTACCAAGATGTAAACCGTAACCGTTTAACAAAAAAATAACACATCCAAAGTATGTGCCCTTATACTGTGCTCTACGCTCGATACATTCACATTACTCATACGGGAAATATATGCAGACCACCTAGTATATATGCACCTACTATAGAAAATTCGTAACAATTTGAGAGCGTAGCGGATAAGATCTAACTAGGACGTATATAATAGTTAAAACGGAGATTACGTCATCAGAGTCTTTTGCGGGCTTGTCGCGAAGGAATTTTTGCGTGCCCCGTAGGCTCTGTTCTTGTCCCGTAGGACTATTGTACCCTTTGCTGTCTTCTTTAGGGACCTTACCACTATTAGGCCAACTTATTATTCGGTTGTTAATCGGAGATAAGAAGCTTAAGGTTTCTTGAACATATTTGGCCACAATCACCTCCCCGTCCAAAACCGAATAAAAAAACGCGCACCGTAAAGTGAGGAGACTTTGCACCGTAACAGGTAACATTGCACCAAATGCGGAAAATAATTAAAGTTGCTACAGATACCTTGAAAAAAATATAATTCATCAGGTCCATGCGGTAATTAATAGAGGGCGCCAGTGTGACTTGATTCACACTGTTTTGTTCATCCGGCGCCGCGCGCAGTATTGCATATTACTATTACTCAGTCGGTACCGCACGGGAATTTTGGGTTCCCACATCGAACAGAAAACTCCTAGTGTCTAGTGATGACAGGAACACACCAGAGAAAACTGCGTAGCCGAACATACGTCGATTATACCCTTGAACAACTAAACGCCTGCTTGACAGCCATAAGGTCCGGTATGGCACAGAGGATTGCCGCAAAAACCTACAAAATACCCCGACGAACTCTTAACAACAAATTAAAGAATTTACACTGTAAAAAATCCGGATCTCCTCCTGTTTTTACCTTGGAAGAAGAAAGACAGTTTGTAATATGTATTCATTATTCATAAAATAAGTGTGTTCGGCTTCCCAATAAATCACTTTGATTTAAGATGTATAATCCAAACATATTTGAATCGACAGGGAAGGAATAATAATAATAATTACTTACCTGGAAAGGAATGGACAAAGTCATTTATTAAACGACACAACGATTTAACAGTTCGACTTGCTAAAAGTATAAAACGCAACAGAGCGGCTGTAGATGATCAAACTGTCAGCCACTTCATTAAAAACTTAAAAATTACTTTAGAAAACATGGTACCAACCGAAATCTGGAACTACGATGAAACCAATTTAACCGATAATCCTGGGATGAACCGAGTTATTACCAAGCGAGGCACAAAGTATCCGGAGAGAATTATTAATTCATCTAAAAGTTCAATCTCCTTAATGATGGTATAGTTCTGGAGCCCGTGTACAAAAGTGCAACGATTAGCGGGTACTTTCTTCATATTTTTATTCGATTGTACCCACATTGTACAGATACGTTTGGGGTGTCAGCTGGCTTGGTGGTGGTGGGGGTAGTGGCTTAGGGGATGCAAACACATGAAAAAAATTGTGAGGGGAATCAGTCCCGGGCTGCACGAAACTGTTCTGAACGGAAAATTATGTTCAATAATGAACATTGAACATTGTCAGCTAGCCAGCTGGTGGGGTACTTGTCAGCTAGAGGTGCGAATGAGTCCGAAAATGCGAATTTTCAAAACGATGTCGGGCAACTTGAAATATGGGTGGCTACTAATATTTTATATATTATTCACGAAAAAAAGTGTCAGCTGCTCGTATGTCGGTGGAAAAGTTGTCAGCTGGGGTCCTAAAAGGTTTAATGCATCAGCTGACAATTTTTCCACTAACATTTTCCACCACTTTTTTTCGTAAATATTACATTAAATATTAGTATCCAACTAAATTGCAAGTTTCCCGAAATCATTCTTGATGATTTGATCATGAAAAACATGCAGGGTGCGATCTCGACTTAACGACTTCAGTTCTACATAATCAGAAATTCACTTAATTTTCAATGAATAATTATTTACTGCTTAATTATAATGCATTATATACTGTACTACATAAGTTAATAGTAAACAATTTACTATACAAAATCGTCTTATTTATTATTAAAAAACTATTAAGTCATCTTAACATGTCGATAGTCTCAATCTTCGTCATCATCTACTTCGTCATCATCAGAGTCATCAATCTCATGTTCGAATGGTAAAAGATCGTCATCAGGCGGTTCATTGACATCTGAAAAAATAAGTAATTGATTGTATACAAATTATTAATATTTTATGACATGACAAATTCAAATAATTTAAATAAATACCTTTAGTATTGTCGGCGTCTTGAGTGATCATTTTCACAGTCGGGGGTAATTGGTCGCCATGAAACCATTTGCAGGTGTATTTACCTTCCTCCAGCTGCCATCCATGATCCAGTGGGTTCAATGTGGACAGAACTTGCTTGTGCGCGTTACTCCAAATCCTCGGTATGTAGATGGTCCTCAATAATTGCTGTTTTAATTCAGAGTATGATGATGGCAAGAAAGATGCGTCGAAGTTCTTATCAGGCAATGTAAATTCGTTGTCATCTTTACCTAGTTTATATATTTTCATGAAGGTCACCATACGTTCATCATTAACTTTTTTATTGTCGTAAAGCCATATATGGTCCATACAAATTCAGATATTATTGCAGTATTTTTTGCTATCTGCGACTTATTGAAAGAAAACATTGCCAATGCTATGCCAGGCATCGAAAAATTTGTGTGTACCATGTATGGCTTTACGACAATAAAAAAGTTAATGATGCACGTGTAGCGACCTTTATGAAAGTATGTAAACTAGGATAAAATGACAACGAATCTACATTGCCTGATAAGAACTTCGACGCATCGCTCTTGCCACCATCATACTCTGAATTAAAACAGCAATTATTGAGGATTTGGAGTAATGCACACAAGCAAGTTCCGTCTACATTAGACTCACTGGATTATGGATGGCAGCTGGAGGAAGGTAAATACACCTGCAAATGGTTTGATGGCGACCAATTACTCCCGACTGTGAAAATGATCACTCAAGACGCCGGCCGACAATACTAAAGGTATTTATTTAAATTATTTCAATTTGTGATGCCATAAAATATTAATAATTTTTATATAATGAATTACTTATTTTTCCAAACGTCAATGAACAGCCTGATGACCATCTTTTACCAATCGAACATGAGATTGAAGACGAAGAGGATGCTGATGACGAAGATTGAGACTAAATACCGACATGTTAAGATGATTTATTATTTTTGAAATAATAAATAATACGAATTTGTATAGTAAAATTGCTTACTATTAATTTATTTAGTACAGTATATAATGCATTCTAATTAAGCAATACTTAAATAATTATCCATTGATAGTTAAATGAATGTCTGATTATGTAGAACTGAAATTGTTAAGTTGAGATTGCCCCCTGCATGTTTTTTTATGATTAACTCATCGAGAATGATTTCGGGAAACTTGTAATTTAATTGGATACTAATATTTACGAAAAAAACTATCAGCTGCTCGTATGTTGGTGGAAAAATTGTCAGCTGATGCAGTAAAGGACGTGCGAGCCAGCTAACAGCGCGCCTACGCCCGGAACGTTTTGTGACCCCAGCTGACAACTTTTCCACCGACATATCAGCAGCTGACACTTTTTTTCGTGAATCATATATAGAATATTAGTAGCCACCCAAATTTCAAGTTGCCCGACATCGTTTTGAAAACTCACATTTTCGGAATTATCCGTACCCCTAGCTGACAAAGTACCCCACCACCCCCCGGCTAGCTGACAATGTTCAATGTTCATTATTGAACATAATTTTCCGTTCATAAAAGTTTTGTGCTGCCTGGGACTGATTCCCGTCATGATTTTTTCTCATTTGTTTGCAACCCCTTAGCAACTACCCCCACCACCACCTAGCCAGCTGACACCCCAAACGTATCTGCACAATGTGGGTACAATCGAATAACAATATAAAGAAACTGCCCGAAATCCTTGCAATTTTTCTACACGGGCTCCAGGGCTAGTAGGTAGTGCGTCGGGAAAACTTTTGCCGCCTTATGTAGTATATAAGGCAAGTCATCTGTGGTATGCATGGGTGCAAGGCTGTCCAAATGGAACAAGGTACAGTAATTTTATTCTGGTTTTGGATGGTTTGAGTCTCACTCGTTTTCAGATTGGTTTGAAACAATTATGTTACCAAGGCTGATGAAAAGCAATGGTAAAAAAGTTCTTATTGGAGACACTTTATCAACACATATTTATTTATTTATTTATTGATACTCTTACAAACACAATCATGATTGTAATTAAAAGTAAGAGAATAAAATCAGAGGAATAAAATGATTTAAATTAAGGATATCACCAAACTATGAATAAAACAAACAAGTATCACATAGAAAAAAAAACAGGTACAATACCAACGACACTTAAACTATAAGCACCTAATGCCTTAATAATTAAATAATTTAGCCTGTGAGAAAGTAGGACCTTATTTCTTTGGTGTAGCATATTACATTGGTACATCATATGTCTAAAAGGCGAGCAATCAGTAATATCAATATAATAAACCTTCCTATATTGCATTCGTAAACTAGTTTTAGGAACTAAAAATTGTATACTGTTTATCAACTGTGCATTTCTGAATTTCAAGTTATTAATGATGAAATATACAAAAAGAACACTTTGAAGTGATCTCCGCTTACGTAAAGAGATCATTCCAAAATCCTCGAGCATGCCTCTGTGGTATATCATATAAAGATAGATATGATTTTTTTTTTCAAAAAAAGAAATCTGAGAAACCTTTTTTGCACCTTTTCTATTAGATTTATGTTGACTTCAGCCTGTGGTGACAACACAACAGAAGCATACTCAAGATGTGATCTCACAAGTGCATTATATAGTTTAATGATACAGTTAATACTTTTGAAATAGCTAGTGTATCTCATAAGAAAACCTAATACTTTATAAGCTTTATTTACAATATATTCATAGTGTGTATTGAATCTGAAACCACTCTCAAACCAGACACCAAGATCTTTACACTCAGACTTACGCAAAAGTAGTTTATTTTTGATATTATAAGGGGCAGCTATATAGCCTATTTTTCTAATGAATGAAATAACTGAACATTTTTCTATGTTTAGAGGTAATTTGCTATCATTCAACCAACTACACACTGCATTCAAGTCAGACTGCAATTTATTGCAATCATCCAAACACGTAACAGATTTAAACATCTTAAAATCATCAGCGAACATAAGGCATGATGAATGTTTAATACAATTGGGTAGTTCATTGATGAATATTAAAAAAAGAAGTGGACCCAAGTTACTGCCTTGTGGAACACCTGAAGTTGCAGTAATCTCTTGAGATAGATACTGGCCGACCCTAACCTGTAGTCCCTGCTCAGAAAATCCAAGCACTCCCAGTCTTTGCAGTAACAGGTTGTGATTAACCTTATCAAATGCCTTTGCACAGTTAGTCATAACTGTATCTAGTTGCTGTTTATTATTTATTGCTGTGGCAATAAAAACTACTATAATATAAATAATAGTTTCAAATATCTTGGCAACAGAATTTAAAATACTTATTGGTCTATTGTTTTTAATTTGTGATTTTTCGTCTGCTTTGAAGATAGGTGTAATCATTGAACTCTTAAGAGCATTAGGAAAAACTTTGGTTTGAATTGATATATTAAATAAAAAAGTTAGAGGTTGCACCAGAAAGTCCGCACAGCCTTTATAAATATAAGATGGTATGTTATCACCTCCAGTGGATTTCTTTGCTTTTAATTTACGAATAATTGCTCTAACAATGTCTTCAGAGAGAAATTAAAATTACCAGTGTTTGTAAAAACATGATCACAGTCATCAGTCGCATAGACAGAACTGAAGTACTGTGCAAAGGCATCAGCTATACTTTTAGGATCAGATTTTATAGCATTATTATGATATATAGTTTGGGGAATACCACTCTGTTTACTTTTAGAAGCAATAAAAGACCAGAAACCACTTGGATCCTCATTTGCATTTTGCTCCACAGCCCTCTGAAAACTTTGATATTCAAACCTAGTTTGCTTTTTAATATCCCGCCGCAGACTTATATAAGCCAGATTTAAATCAACATTTGCCTTATTAGTTTGTAATTGCTTATGCAGTTTATTTTTTTGTCTAATTTTTCTAATTAGTTCAATTAAGAAATATTTAGGATATTTACAGTTATTTGAACAGTTATTAAATTTTTTGGGTGTCGCTATGTCAATGCAAGAATATAGTTTTTCATAAAAAAGCTGAAAAGCATCATTTACATTTTCGCTTTGTTCCAAATCTTCCCAGTTCAAAATTCTAAACAGTAAGTACAGCAAACAAGAATCGCCCTTTGAATAATTATATGTGTATGATGTTTGGATATTATTAAACGAACATGGTTAGTTTTAAGTTGCAGCTTAAAATTTAAAGAGGGATGATAATCATCTTCTTTAACTAATGGAACAGTACACCTACAAAAATCTAAAATATTTACATTACCTAAGACTAGATCCAACCTTCTACCCATAAAATTCATCACAGTGTTATATTGCATAAAATTACACATACTCGTTTAAAATCCTACTTTTCTCACAGCTATTTGTTCTGTAGTGAGGAATGTTAAAATCACCTAGCAACAATGCATCTACATTCTTGCAAACTAGCTCTTCCAATGACTCAAAAAAATCAAAAAAGGAGTCATTACAGGTATTAGGTGGTACATATATACAAAATAGATACATTGCAGATTTTTTAAATTTAATTTTTAAAGCCAGACATTCAATATCACAATTAGATTTAAAATTAATAACCTCCATATGGATATTCTTTTTCGCTGCAACAACAAGCCCTCCGCCTCTGGTTTTTCCATTGTCTCTGTCCTTTCGGAATACATGGTACCTACAGTCAAATAGTTCTGCATCGCAAAAGCCCTCAGTCAACCCAGACTCAGTAAGCACGATGATATCATAAGACTCAGATAATACGCTGGTGTATAAATCGTGCACTTTTGTTCTCAGGCCACGAACATTTTGGTAATACACAGTAAGATTAAGAGTTTTATGTGAAGAAACACTTGAAATTTCTATGCTTGAGGGTCCTTCTCTGTTGATGGCACCTCTTCTGGAAAAACTTCGATACTATAGCCCCATTAGGCCATAACCCCATAAATCTCTCCTCCATGCATTTTTTAGATCCTCTGGCCTTACTGTCACTTTGAATGAGGCATAAAGCTCTGGATTCTTAGATGGATGTAACGTACATTTGACATCCTCAAAATGCGGTTGAAGGAATTTTTGAAGATCATCAGCTGTGGTTTGGGGTGCTAACCTTGTGAGGTGAAGAGAAGAGTACCTGGGTACCGTGAGTAAACCATTGCAGCTTTCCTCATTTTTGCCAACAACAAATCTACGACGCCTCCTGTTTTGCACTTGTCGCCACTCATTTTCACCTTCTGTCTGAGAGTTTAATCCATCCGCAAGATGAATTACCTCATTCATTTTACTGACAGTCGTTGCTTCTAATATGCCCAAATTGACTTGTTTTGCAGAAAATTTCCCCGCAAAATCGGCAATGGAATTTGTTGCAGGATTTCTGCTTTGTTTATGGTTCTTTAGGACTGTATCACTGACATTAGTGTCATTAACAGCTGGGCTAGCGACGTTGCCATACGTCCGGACAGTGCTGCTAACTGTTTTGAGTTTGGGGAATTTTTGTGAAACCCCAGTGGTAGAACTGGAAACCAAATCTATTGGGTTGGCAACACTGCTGGGTTGGCTGCCCTGTTGCTGACTGGCTGTCAAGGGGCTTTTCACAGGGTTGCCAAATGAGCTTAATTTTACCTCAATATTCTGGAGTTTTTCCTCGAAGAGTTTAATGTTGTTATACAAAAGAGCTTCCTTTGCTTTCAGCTCTTTGATTAATTCATCCTTGATGCTAATAACTTCATCTTTGGCTTGAATTAATGCACTTACATCACCTGATGCCGAATTAACGGGCGAACTTTTATCAGCGTCTGACCTAACCTCAATTGGCGGTGAACAACATTTGACCAGATTATTTTTCCCGACGGCGGTTAATCCCGGTATCCTTAAAGCACAGGATGTATGGAAAACTGCGTCACACAAAGCACATTTCGCGACAGATGTAGCAACGTTACTTTTGCAATATTTGCAATTATTTCCTGCACCAATATTTTTGACCTTCTCGTCGCCGGCCATGTTGGCATATTAATCAACATGTGCTAGAATTATGTCGAAAAAACGATATTCATTTTCTATGCTTGCCTCCATATAGTACACATCTTACCCAACCCTTAGATGTAACATTCTTCGCGCCCATGAAGAAAGCGTGGCGTGAAATTCTGTCCAACTGGAATGAAAGTTCTAGTGCTGCTAGTAAAAGTACTGTACTGGAGGAACAATAATCTCCCTATCTTTTGAAACAACTGATGGATAAGTTACAAGCAAATGCAAAACAGAACCTGATTTCCGGTTTTAAAATATGTGGCATTCATCCATGCGGTGCATCTCCTCTTCTTCGAAGACTGCAGTCCTCAAGTGGCCCTAATAAAAGCAATGAAGGCACTATTGTTACTGATTCTTTCATAGAATATCTAGAGAAGAAATTTTGGTGAATGGAATCGGTCCAGTCTCTAGCCAAAGTGAGCGAATTTGAAAATATGTGAAAATTTGAAGAGAGAATCAGTCTCAAGCCTTTCGCGAGTGGAAATAGAACCAGTCTCTAGCCAAACCGAGGGGCTTTCTCAGATTCCTTTCTCCTGTTTTCTGCGGCTTTTTTATATGAAAAAGTCCCCATTTAATGTGTGAGTGCGACAAGAAGCTATTAAAATTCCCATGTCACACATTAGAAAAATGTATTAAAAAGATACCTAAATAAGTGTACCTAATATTTCCAACGCTCCGCTCGATTCTCTTTATCTGCTTCTCGAAGGTTTATATGTGAAAGTACGTTTTAAAAGATTTTTTATAATACCGAGTGTATTCAAATTTTGTCTGCGCATTTTATTATTTTTGAACTTTGCTTTGTTAATTTGCATATCTAGGGTCACTCTCCCCTGCTTGTCGAGAACGGAGGAAAATGTTTACATTTGATTCTAGTGAGCGACAATATAACCCTATATTCTCTCAGTGAAGTAGTTTTGATCAGATTCAAAAAACCTGTAATAGAAAATAATAAGCCTAAGGAATAAATCTAAAAAAATCAAGTTTTAACAACTAGTTTCTTATGTATCTTGGATCTCTCCTCTACGTTGTTGTTCTGGCTTAGATGTACTTGGCGTCTGTATCGGCCGAGTCCTCGGTAGTGGCGTCGTCTTCCCTTATCAGTGATCTGGCTCGTAATTGTCTTAGTCAGCTCAAAACCTTAGTGCCAAAAAGGATGCGTGGTTCCTTGAAGTCTACGGCGGAGACCTTGGTCGTCTTCCCATCCCATCTGCTAACGGTCCGACCGGGTGTCGCTTCCCGACGCCTGACTGAAGTTCAGTGGCGGCACAGCAGAATAATGGCGGTCGAGGCTAAAACGCTTGGATGGTATTGTAGCTTCCGGTTTTTGTGAGGCCATAATATTATCTTGTTGGCGGAGAAACTCGGTAGCGGCAGCGATACTTTTGTCAGGATGGAAGATCCAAAGTGATTGGATATTTAACGAAAAGTGCTTGATAAGTCCTGCAACAAGTAGGTTGTCAGGTATGGGACTGGTGAGCAGTCTTGCTTGGCCCACGTAATGGGTGAATGGGTCCTGATTGCAAATGATGGTTCGTGATTTGACTACGTAACTAGATTTGCTCTGGTTCAGACCAAAACTCTGTAGCAAGTCGCAGCGAAAATCAGCAAACGCTGACCAGGTTACTTGGAATATACCAGCCCAGTCTTGGGCTTCTGCTTCCAGTGCCTCGAGTACAATGTCAAACTGCTCATGTGGTGGAACTTTCATTTTCACGAAGTATCTGTCCAACTCTTCAAGGAACTTGACGGGATGCTTGTTTAGAAATTCCGGTATAGTTAGGGCAGAAGAAAATAGAGCTGGTCAGAAGACGCCTGAAGACTAGCAGATGTTAGAGCGAAAGTTTAGCGATTGTCCAATGTTGTCTAAGCGTCAATGAATTTCCTTCATGCTAGTTTGTTGTTGCTTGTAAGCTGAGACGAGACTTTGTCCAATATGTAGGCGGAGACGACTTTGCCAGTCCAAAAGTTGTTGGATAGTGGCGGCAGCGCGGCGAGGCGATCAGATGGCTCATGGGCAGCAGGAGGGGCAGCACTGCAGCAGTAGGCGGTGACTACTCATTGGAGATGGTTGAGTGCGTAGTGGTTGATAGTAACATCGAGTGTGTAGGCATCTCTGTTGCGCTTAAGACCTCTTTTTCAGCGGGGATGGAGTACGGTAATTCAGGTTGCTCATTGGATTCAGTCAGGGATCCTATTTGTGAGGAAGGTATCAATTAAAAAAAACACAAAAAAACTTTGCACAAGACATCATTTTAAAGACTTTATATCCCGGCCATAGCACCAATGAAACGCCCCTGCCCCGAGACACATTTGTTGTATACCTAAAGGCAAGACTCTTTGGACGTTATCGTCCGTGAATGGTTTATCGCCACTGTCGACTAAAACCCTGTTCAATTGACGTTGTTTGGTAGTAGGTTCTAAAGTAGATGTTTGTGAAATGATTATCTTGAATAATTACAATTTTTTAAATGACCAGTCGATACTGGCAATAAAACACAAGTGGTCATTCTTTATACATCTATTTTTCTTTACTTGTACAGTTTATGGAAAACGTAGTATTACTTTACCTAAAATAATCGTTAACATATACTAAACATGAATAAAAAATTAAATGAATTCATCTATTAAAGGAAAAATGTACAGAAGAAAGAAAGTTTAATTTACGAGTATTAAGTTACGGCATTTCAATCAGGCCCTCGAACTACCGTTTAACAAAAAAAATAACACATCCAAAGTATATGCCTTTACACTGTGCTCTACGCTCGATACATTCACATTACTCATACGGGAAATATATGCATACCACTTAGTATATATGCACCTACTATAGAAAATTCGTAACACAAGTTGAGAGCGTAGCGGATAAGACATGACCAGGACGTATATAATATATGTAAGATACCCCCACGGAAATTACGTCATGAGGTTCCTTTGAGGTGTTGTCCCGAAGGAGTTTTTTCGTGTCCCCTACGCTCTATTATTGTCCGGTAGGACTTTTGCATCCTTTGTTGCGTTCTTTAAGGATCTTACCACTATTAGCCCAACTTGTTATTCGGTTGTTAATCGGAGATGAAAAGGTTAAGGTTTCTTGAACATATTTTTACTTCCCCGTCCGAAACCGAATCAAAACGCGTTA
>MU182927.1:105687-152998 GCA_016904865.1 Pissodes strobi
GAATTTACCTATTTGTAAGGAAGTTGTCTCGACTTCCCTGCGAGTTGTGCCAATGGCTGAGGTTTTAGGACTTGTTCTTAATTTCATTTGGCTCAGGAAAATTTCTTGTATAATTGAGCAACTATACAAGCTGTGTGAGAAACTCGTCTCTTGATGGATGTCAGAATATGTGGCAATTTGAATGAGAACCCAGGCTTAAAATTTTGGCGATTGGAATCGGACTAGTCTCTAGCCAAAGTGAGCGAATTTGGAAATAATATGTGGAAATTTAAGGGGGAACCAGCCTCAAGCTTTTAGCGAGTGGAAATAGAACCAGTCTCTAGCCAAAGCGATTGGATTTCTCAGACTCTTTTCTGCTTTTTGCTGCGGCTGTTTTATATGAAAAGTTCCCATTTGAAGCGTGGGTGCGACAAGAAACTATTAAAATTCCGATCTCACACATTGGAAAAATGTATTAAAAAGAGACGTAAACAAGTGTGCCTCATATTCCCAGCGTTCGGCTCGACCCTTTTTACCTGCTTCTCTAAGATTTAGATGTAAAGGTGCGTTTTTAAAGATTTTTTTCTAACACCGAGTGTATTCAAATTTTGTCGGCGGATTTTATTATTTTAGAACTTTTCTTTGTTAATTTGCATACCTAGGGTCGGCCTCTTTCACTATTTAAATAACTAGTCAGTATCCAAAATCAAAATGTAACTCTCAGATTAGAATTTTAAACTTTAAACTCTGTCTTTAAAAATTGAATCCAGAATCCTTACCTCAGACTACAGTCTAAATTCAGACGATAAATACAATTCAAGAACCATTACCGATTTCTACGATAGGGAATCACTGTTATTTTTGTTACATTTCAGACTTTAAACTCTGAGTTCGAGCATTGAACTATAAATTAAAAGTTCAATATCTAATATCAGATTTCTAACTTTAACATAAATGTCAGAATTTTGATTTAAAACTATTTAATCTACACTTTAATCTCGGAATTCGGACTATTAAAAATTACATTTTTAAGCATGACTTCAATATCTGAATTCACAATACTGCTCTGAATTCAGACATTAAACTTTAAAGTCTGAGTTTAAAAGAGTCTGAATGTCGATTTGAGTTAAATTTTTAAATTCTAAACTTTTGCTTTAAAATCTCAGTTAAGTCTTTAAAGGCTGAATCTATAGTAAAGAAATATAATACTCTTTTTACCTTAGTTTGAATTCATATTCTAAATTCTGAAATAATACCTTTAAGTTTAGGTTAAAACTTTGAAGTTATATTTTTAAAAATGAATGCTTAGTTTCAAATCTTAATTGTGACTTTAAAGTATACATTTAAAACAATGGATGAAATATAACAATATATAACTCATTTACTGCCCTTTTTAAAAGATAAATTTATATTTCAATGTCTACCTTAGACAGAAGTCTGAATTCAATCTATGAATCCATAATCCTTACTTTAAAATCTTCAGACTACACTCTGAATTCAGAAAACATAAACGGCTCACTGTTATTGTTCGTTACATATCAGATTTTATACTCTGAATTTAAACTATGAATTCAGATTTTATTATCTAAATGTACACATTAATTTCTGAATTCGAACTATCAAAACTTAAATTTGTAGAGCTTGACTTCAACATCTGAATTCAGAATATACTCTGGGTTTTTCCTATAAAATCTTAATTAAGACTTTATAGGCTGAATTCAGAGTAAATAAATGCATGTAACAAACTATAACATAGCTATTTTTTACTGTACTTAGAAGTTTAAATTCGTAGTCTAAAGCCTGAAGTTTAACTTAAAAGTTTAAAGTCTGATTTGCGACTTTAAACTGTGAATAAATTATAAATTCATAATTCAATATCTAACTTAGGACTTCTGATTGATACTTAAGCTCTGAATGTGGACTTCGATATCTAAATTTGCGCTTTAATTTCCGAATTCGAACTATGAATCCAGGCTTTAAGTCTAAATTCAAAAGTCCCTCAGACTTTAAATCTTAAATTTAGACTTAAAATTATGTTCAACGGTTCTTAAATGTACTGTTTGTTATATTCCGAATTCAGATTTAAAATTTTTATTAAGATTAAAGTTTAAACTCAAACATTGATCTGTTGATCCATATTTTTTGTATATTCATACTTTACAGTCTAACAGGGAATCAAATTTCTGATTTTAAGGATTTAAGTTTTAAAATCTACATTATTAGTTTATAGTTTAGCCATTAGCATTGGTTGTAAACTTGCAAAAAAAAAACTTTCATCTTTTGGTAGAAATCAAAGTTAGTTTAAAGTCTAAATTATGACTTTAAAGTGTGAATGTAAAGTAACGTCATAACAAACTGTAAGAGTGGCCCATTTAAAAGATAAATTCAATTTAGAATGTCTAGCGTCAGACTTCTAGCATAGACAAAAGTCTGAATTCAGTCAATGAATTCCAACTACAGTAAATATGCAAACAGTTCAACAATGACTACAAGTACTCACAATAAATTTCTCCATTATTTGCTATACCTATATCAGACCTAAAATATTAAATTTAGACTTTGAGCTACGAATTCGGAATTCAATACCTGACTGTAAAGTGTTACAGCTTAGTTGCCTGATTTCAGACTTTAAACTACGAATTCAGGCTTTGAAAAGTTCAAAAATAATTAAAAAAAATACCGATTCTTTCCAAAGCGTCCATTGCTCGATATATTTCAAACTTTAAACTTGGAATTCGAAATTTAATAAGATCTAAATTCAAAAGGTTCTCAGACTTATCTTCAATTCAGACTTTAAAATATGTTCAACAAAATTTACTATTTTCAACAAAATTTACTATTTTCATATGTCGACTTCTGATTTTAAATTCTTATTTGTTACTTTAAAGTTTCAATTAACAGCTCAACTTGGAATTAAAGGTTTTAATCCAGGCTTATAATTCTAACTAGTTACTATAAAATCTAAATTAAGACATATAAGTCTAAATTGAAATTTTAATATCAGATTTCATACTCTTCTACAATCATGCTTTAAGGTTTGAATTCACGCAGAAATTGAGATCTTAATTAAAATATTACAGTGTGATTCACAGACTAGACTCTGAATTCAGAAAAAAAAACAATTTGAATTAATAATATTATTTTAAAATTTGAATTCAGAGATTTAGTCCTAAATTAGAACTATACTCTCTGAACTCACGCTTTCTCGATTCATACTTTAAAGTTGGACTTGGTAATTCAAAGATTGAATTCATATACTGAGTTCTGAATTAAATGAAGTAACGTCTGATTTCCAGATTACCGCTTGAACTCAGAGCTGATTATTTAAATACTTAGATTAAAGTCAAAATTAAAACTTTCATCTGTAAATTCAAACTGTTCTATGTTCACACTTCAAAGATTGGCTTAGCATTTAAAATAGGAATTTAGACCAAAAATACTGGAAAATCTTAAAATCTGAATTGATTTCTAGATTTAAAGTTTAAATGTGGACTGATTTACCTTTGTTCAGGCCTTAAGCCTAAATTGGGAGAAGTTCTGAAGTCGGAGATTTGAAATCTTCAACTTCATTTTTGAACTCATAAGGTTCAACAATCAGACTTTAATGTCTAACGTGAGAGTTAAAAATCTGAATTCATACTTTATATAACAGATATATTTACATACGATCTTAAAATCTTAATTCATAGATTAAAGTCTAAATTGAAGCAATAATCTCTAAGGTTATCTAAAATTAAAATCTAAAATCAGATATTAGAAAATTCACTTAAAGATTAAAGTCTGAGTTTGAAAAATTAAAGTCTAAAGTGAAATTTTGATATGTGGTATCAAAATTCTGATATCTAGAATTTAGAACTAAGTATCTAAATTCGTAGATTAGAAATGATAATTTTCTAATTTAATACTACAAATTTTGACTTACGGTTTAAAGTAGGAATTCAGAACTAAAATAGTGGAAAATATCTAAATTCAGTTCTATATTTAAACTTTAAATATGAGCATTTTTATCAACAATCAGACTTTAAGGCCAACTTTGAATCTTGAAAAATCAGACTTTAACGTTTAATTTGAGAGCTAAAGTGTGAATTCATACTTTATATAATGAATTCAAAATTTAAGACAGCATCTTAAAATCTAAATGTATAGATTAAAGTCTAAATTGAAGCAAATTTAAGCAATAATATCTACAATGATACATTCGTCTGACTTCTTAATGTCTGTATTGAAAGTGTAAGGTCTAATTCTAATTGAAAGATTTAAATCTAAAGTTAAATTTTGATTTGTAGAATCAAAACTTTTATATATACACTACACGGTCTTAGTTGAGATTTAAAAGTTTGAACTAATAAATTGAACTTTGAATTCAGTGACCAAAAGCCCGATTTCGAGATCTGAATTATTTTATTATAGAGTCAAAATTGAAACTTTAAAGTAATAATTTCCTAACTGACTTCTAAATTCAAACTGTAATTTCTGAACTCAAAAGCTTCAACAATCAGACTCTAACGTTAAACTTGAATCTTAAAAGACTGAATTCGGATTTCATAAAATGAATTCGGAATGCAAAGTGTGATAGAATCAATTCAAAAATTGACCTTGAACTTGAAGTAGGAATTTGGATCTAAAGAACTAAAAATCTTCAAAGTCTTTAATGTATAAACTCTCTTCTAGTCTTTAAGTTTAAATGTGAACCCTTTTATCGATATTTAGATTTAAAGTTTGACTTGAGAGATAAAATATTTGAGTTGGATTAATAAATTAAACTTTGAATTCAATGACCAAAATCTCGATTTCGGGATTAGAGCCTAAATTTAGAACTAAGTATCTAAATTCGTAGATTAGAGTCAAAATTGAGTCTTTGAAATGGTAATTTTCTAATTTGATACTACAAATTTTGACTTAAGAGTTTAAAGTACGAATTCAGAACTAAAATGGTGGAATATATTTTAATTCAGTTCTAGATTTAAACTTTAAACATGAGCTCTTTTATCTATATTCAGAATTTAAGCACGACTTGGGGAGTAACAATTTGAGTTTAAGCTCTGAAATCAGAGATACGAAATTAAGGGTTAAAAATCTGAATTCTAAGTTAACTATCTAGATTCGCACATTAAAGTCAAAATTTAAACTTTAAACTTTGAACTGATGCTTTTTTACGTTTACACTACAAAGTTTGACATAAACTTGAGGCTAAAATGCTGAAAAATCTTCAATCTCCAAAATTAATTTCTAGATTTAACTTCAAATATGAGCTCATTTATCTGTATGTAGACTTTAAGTCTGACTTGAGAGTGAAAAGATTGAGCTTAAAGTTTGAAGTCAGAAATTTAAAGACAAATTTATATATTAAAGTTCTAATTTAGACTATAAATTTTACATTCAATTTTTAATTTCACAACTCATTATCCTTAACAATCCGAATATAAAGATAGGTCTAAGCAACTGAATTCTTGCTAGATTGAAACTTTAATCTCTGAAGTTATGCTTCTCTACATTAACATATTAAAGTTTGAAACATGAAAGAGAATACAAATATCACACAATTAGTCATGGCTGTAAATCTGCCCAAGAAATAATTTTTAAGTAGTTCTTTATATTTCAGATTTTAAAAGTTTCAGTTTAAAGTTTACAGGCTGAAATCAGAGATGCAAAATCTGATTCAGAAATTGAAGTTCGAATTCAGACCACAAACAATTCAAACTCTACCGTCTGACCTCAAAGGCTTCAACAATCAGACTTAAACGTTTAACCTGAAACTTATAAAATATAATTCAGATCTTATATAATTAATTCAGAATATAAGGTGTTATCTAAACACTTCAAAGGTTGACTTACAGCTTGAAGTGGGACTTTAGACCTAAAGTACTAAAAAATCTCTGCAAACTAGCCTTTAACTTTTAATATGAACCCTTTCATCTATATTTAGATTTTAAGCATGACTTGGGAACTAAAAGACTCAGTTTAAAGTTTCAAGTATTAAGTCAGAGATTCAAAACATGATTCAGCGATTGAAGCTTGAATTCAGACCACAAATTCTAAAATCATATTTCTGAATTCGTAAATTTCAAACCAGATTGTAATAACAAACTCAGCATTCTAAAGTAAGATCGGAACATCTGATTTCTTGCCATAAAACCTGAATTCAGAGATCAAAATCTAAATTGAAACATAAATCTCTGAAGTCATACTTTTTGACTTTGACAAATTCGAGAGACTTCTTAAAATCTGCTTTGGGAGTTAATAGACTTTTAAATCTAAAACCTTATTCAAAGATTAAAGTCTAAAATCAAGCTATGCTATTTTATATTTACACTTTACAAATTGAGGGCTAAAAATCTGAATTTTTAAGTAAAGTATCTAAATTCGCCGATTAAAGTCAAAATTTATACTTTAAACTTGGAACTGAGGCTTTTCTACATTCACACCACAAAGTTTGACATAGACTTAAGGCCTAAAATGCTGAAAAATCTTTAATCTCGGAACTCACTTTTAGATTTTAACTTTAAATATGACCTATTTTATCTCTATTCAGACTTCAAGTCTGACTTGAGAGGTAAAAGTTTGATATTTAAGGCCTAATTCATAGCTAGAAGTTCTAATTTAGACTATAAATTCAATTTTTAATCACTGAACTCATAAGCTTCAACAATCAGAACTCAAAATAAGATCCTACCATCTGAGTTCTTGCTAGATTGAAACTTTAATCTCTGAACATAACACTTTCGTTTGACATCGTAACTTGAGAGCTAAAAATCTATAATATCTGATTTTGATAACTAAATTCAAATATTTGAAACTTATTCAAAGATTAAGATACTTTGATCTATAGACCCATATTTTTGCATTCAAACTTTACAGTCTAACAGAGAGTTAAGTTTCCGGATTTAGGGATTAAAGTTTTAATTTAAGTTTTAAATTCAAAATTGAAACATCAATATAAAAAATCACACAATTAGCATTGGCTGTAAACCTGCTCAAGAAAATAATTTAATTTTTAAATAGACTTTAAAACTATTCGCTCTATAAACTATATTCACGATCATCATATATTTTACTAACTCTTTAGTTTCCAGTGCAGTACGCGAAACCGGCCTACCCAACTCAACCGACCGTGTTCAGGGCGATAAGCCATATCTGCCCCCAGAACTGGATGTCTTTGGGTAACCAGTGCTATCTGTTCAGCAAAGAGCGGGTCACGTGGTCGGACGCTCACTTCAATTGCGGCCAAATCAACGCGAAACTTGCCATGATCAGGTCCAAGGTGCAGGATCAGAAACTGAGAATATTTCTAAATGGATTTACAGGTAAGAAATTTAAACGTATGGCGCTAGTACCGGTAGCAATAGTTGAAGATGGAACGAGGTTTTCGCTTGAAAGACTGGGTCATTCAGTCGTTCCGCATTCAACTCTGAACTGCTTGGACTACGTAGGTTCGAACTTGTCTGATCTTCTGATGAAAATTAAGGAAGTTTTTCTTCCTTTTTCTTTTTTTATGTTTTTATCATTTCCTTCTTCTCATCTTTTATACCTAATACCCCCACAAGGGCCATAAAGGTTTGCTAACCTTTGATTTTAGCTGAAAAGTATTTGATTTGTCTTGTATAAGTGTTTTATATTCACTTCACATTATCAAAGCCCTCACTCAAATCCAAGGGCACCAAAGGACAGCAATTACTTCCAATATCAAAGTTTATTAGCAGCTGCATTATCAGTGTCTTCGTATTTTGCCATTTTAACAGACAATCCATCCAAACCATTTCTGTTTTTTAGAAAAGCAGGAGCGGTGGATCGGAGGAAGATACAACGGTAGAACGAGAGAATGGATATGGGCCTTGAACGGGAAACCGTTGAAGTATAGGGGGTTCGTTAAGGAACCCGCGTTCAACGCTTCCGAGACCTTGGATTGGCAAGCCATTGTGATGGATCCACAGCATGGATATAGGTAAGTGAATTGATAAAACAAAAGTTGACGTATGCTTATAAAGTTTTATAGATATCGATTGGAAAGCTTAGAAATAATTTTCTGGCAGTTTTAGGATGCAATGTTTACTTTGACGCACGAAACTGATTAGCCTATTGCGGCATTAGAACTAGCTAGGGTAACATTTCAACAGAACATTTATAAAACATTACTTTGAAGAATATTTTCAATAAATGCGAAATTGGTACCATTTTATAAGTCGAGTGTTTTCTGTTTTTATCCTCTTTTTTTGGGTTAATTAGGGTTTCCTTATTTTTTGCTAGGGTTATTTTGCTTTCATGTTTTTATACTGTTATACAGACATTATTGCAAAAGAAATAACTACCACATAAAGTAAAAAAGTGTGAGCTTAGAACCACACGACAACGGTGAAAAATTAAACAAAGGGATATTAAAAACTAAATAACATTAAAAAATGTTCCTTTCGGGGCGCAGCGCTTCGTTTACAAGGCGGGACAGAGAGCACCATCCTGTTAACTTGTGCCGACCATCCTGTGCCGATATGACGCGACCGGTTACGCGCAACCATCAAAAACTAACCAAAACTAACCCAAGGCGTGCCCAAAATGAAGAAAAAAGAGATAAGAAAGATAAGAAAATAAGAGACATGGACGGGAATGAAACAAATTTGGCGACGCCTTCGGCGATTCTGATTGGCTCTATGCTGGCACAGCAAGCTTGGCTAATGGATGGCTAGCTGTGCTAATGGATGGTGCTAAGAAAGCATTCTACTATCTGAGCTACGTGGCCGATGGGAATACGTGTGTTAAAGGTGAATATAAGATACAGACCGGCACATAGGTTAGTTTGGGTTCAGTTGTTATTATTTCTATTATTTGGCAATTAGGTAGATGATTATTCGAATTAATATATTACAGAGACTGGCAAGTTATACATGGTAATCTGAATAAGACTTTAAGTGCCTGATATCTCTTGTTACGGTCTGTTTATCTGTCTCTCTCGCTTGGTTCGAGCCGACTTTATCCGAATGAGCGTAAAATAGCCGAGCATAGACAGCTTTGAGCTTTAATGGAGATGCTTAAGCTCTTTGAAGTACTGACTGTGAATGCTCCTGAAATAGTCAAGAAAACTAGGCTTGGAAAGAAGAACAGGAATGTGTTTAGATCGGTTAAAATTACGTTATCAAAGTATTGGCCTTATTAAAAATCGGTCACAGCTGAAGGTTACTAAGGATTTAACTCCAAATCAGCGCAAAACAAGAGAGGACCATTTGTGATGAGCTCAAGGCACGGATTGGTCGAAAACCGCGGCGTTCCTGTTAGTAGATCAAAAAAAAATCATTAAAGTGCCCAGTTTCACATCCTAAAAAAATTCAATGTATTTTCAAAATGTTATAGCCTTTCATATCGTCTGGAATCAGACCAACCTTGTAACAATGAGATCATCATTTTTGTGAAAACCTTGCTAAGTGAGATTGCGCCGGAGAAGGGATCGCCCTTCGCAGACTAGCAATAATTCTAAGGGAATACACAGTAGATAGAACTATCAAGAGCAGGAAACTTAAGGCCGACAAGAACATTGAGTACTTTTTTGTGATTATTGAGGAAGGAAAGAGATCACTTCTCCTGGCTCGCGCATATTTTCCTCCACGTTCATCCGCAAACACCTACGCATCATTTTGTGAAAATGGTAACCACTGCTCCGACATTTGCCCCCCAAGCAGAAATAGGTATTTTCGGGGACTTTAATCTTCCTCATTCGCTGTGGGAGAGTGGTAGTCTTAGTTTGGCAGTTTGTGCTTCCTCCGCTGCTACGCCATCCGAAGTAGAAGCATTGGAAGTGATATTTAACATGTTTGCATTCCACAATTTATATCAGTTAAATTCTGTGGCAAATATCTTTAATTCTCTTCTGGTACTTTTTCGGAACTGTGCTTGCCTGGTTCGGGAAGCTGACGAATGCATGTTACTCTGGATGTATACCACCCACCATTGGATGCTTCGGTGCCATTCCTCCCAGTTTGTAAAAACATTTCTTATTTAAACTCTACTATCTACTATAGAGATTTCAAATCTGCTAACTATAACTCATTAAATCAGTGGTTGGATGGCGTTCGCTGGGATAATGTCTTTGCGGAGGCCAGTGAGATGAAGGTGTTTTATTGTATTGCGTTCTAGGCAGTTGAGTTGTATTGTAATGAACCCCGATTTCACCCTTTTATATACTTATTATATTTGCTCCAACTCCGGTTCATTTTCTAAGACCAGATTCGCAGTAACAGTGTGTTGACGCCCTATTTCGATGAAAATACCTTACCTAAACACCATGGGCAAACATCCTCTTCCTCGCGCTAGTAGTTAGTACTAGCATATCAATTTTCTGTACTGCAATTTATTAATAAAAAATTAATTAATTATTATCACATAGGTCAAACCACTTTCCTTTCAATTTACTATTTGAGATTTTGAATTTTTAAGGGAGCAAACGTTTAAAAGGGACCATTTCTTTCACTTGATCTGTGAAACGTAAACTAATTATCGCGCTTGAAGATTATTGTCACTATTATTCGCGTTTTAAGACTCTTGCCGTACTGCTCTTTTTTCAGAGCTATCTTTCTTTTTATGTCTTCTTACAAGGATTGTTTTTTGCCTCGAAACTCTGGAATTTGCAAGTGTCCGGTTTATTCAATTGTATTCACTAAGAACATTTAAGTCGCCGCCGATTTAATGGGCAATTAACGTTTGTTTACATGTTTTCTAAATTTCAATCTCGATTTTATTATGCCACTCTTTGATATTTAGGCTCATTAAAAGTTAATTATTGCTGTTAACATGATTTTTAGATTTCGAGTTTAGCTTTGCTACCGCACTTCTTAATAGGATAATTAAAATTGTTTTGTGAAATGGACAGGAGTTCACATTCCAAACATTGGCTTCTTATTGGCTGACTTTTCGAACCGCCCACCTTCCAAGGTTTGGAGCAAGAACCCTAAACTCGATCTAAATGCGCAATTATTTGTCCAAGAGTTTTGCAGGTGGTTCATTCGATTACTCGTTATAATGCAGGCGGACGAGAATTAACTTGCCAGTTATTCGAATTATTTTTCCATAGTAGTAAATTCATATTAGGATGGCTTATGCATCTTATTTTGGCACGTTTTCTGGCTTTTCCTTTTTGCATAAGTTAAATTAACTTTAGCCGGGGTCGAGCATTTCTTAACTAGCGTTTTCATTTTAAGTGTGAATCAACAAAGGTGTTACTTCTATCTTTTCATGTCTGCCATTTAGTTCAAGACTTAGTTTAGTAATTTTTATTCATCGGCGAGCTAGAACGGAACTTAATATATTTTTTGCTTGATTGTTGATTTATTAAATAAATTAATTAGAATTACTCACGAGCCCCCTGATCATTATAGTATTTCCTAAATGGTTTCTTCTGAACATAAACATCACATAGTTGAAAAAAGTAAGCACATTAGCAATATAAAAATTATGGTCGTCAAAATGATTATCACGAATTTTCTATATTAAGGTCTCTGGGCCAGAAATTGTCAGTGGAACCTCACAATGCCTTTGTTGCATTCACAGGCAATTCTTTGACAAAAAATCACGTCACCAAAAGCCAACAACACAAAAGCTAGAAGCACTCTATATATCAAAAATATTGTGTATACCTCATCAGTTTTTACTGCTCTAAATGGTCCAGATAAGACCATCTTTGAAATACTGTTCCCATATGTGGAGTTCGGCACCCAAACACTTGCGCAATATATTTGGTTCCATACAGAGGAGAGCAGTCCGCCTTGTAGATCACTCAGATTGACTAAACACCTTGAAAGCTTTGAACATCGAAGAAAACTGGCAGACCTATCTCTTTACTACAACTAGGCGAGGTGTTCGAACTTATTATTCCTCCCACGGCTATGCCAAACACGAACACCCGTCAGACACAAGCTGTTCATCAACATACGATTCAGTTGCAAACACCTAGGACGTCACTGTTGCGGTACTCCTTTGTCTGGATGACTGCCTTTCAGCCTTTCTCTGGAATTGAGTTCCGAGTAACGTCTTTCCCGAAAACTACAACCTAAAGTGCTTCAAGTCTAACGTTCACCGTCTTTTCCACACACGCACCTCTCGTTGAGTGGTATACGATTTTCCTTTTATGGGTGTGCCGAACATAAAAATAAATCCAGTTCAAATGACATCTGTGATCTAAAGCCATATCGATGTTCTACTAAAATATTATTTTGTGTAATAAAACTGCAAATTGCTCGTTTAAAAACCTCTGACACTGCTGGAAAAAGTGAAACTGTCCTGTAGTTTTTGATGTTGTGTCGATCAGCTCCTTTAAATACAGGAATCACCTGATTTTATCAGTGCAGCTGGTAGCTGGGTATATGCCTGTTTCAAGTTATAAATTAATAAGCTTAGAAAGGGGTATACTCAGGGATTGTGCAACATGCTATAGGATATAAACAGCTATCCTATCCATCCAGAATATTTATTGAGAAATACCGTAATTATGTTGAAAACTTCCTGTGGGATAACTGAAGGATGAAAAATAATATTCGTACGAAATTTCTCACATAAGTTCAAAACTATCGGGGTCAGTTATGTCAAGATTTGGGCCAGTCTTCAATGTGACACCACTAGTGAGCATATTTTTATTTGTCTAAGAAGTTAATAGAGCCCATGCAAAATTTTAATGATTATTGGAATTTATGATGTTGTTTCTGAGCGGTGCGTGTTGAGATTTTTCTGGAGATTCTCGATTTTTACTGGAGGATAGAGTTGAGAATCTTCAGCATATTGTTGAAGTTTAACATATTTTATATTTTTCGACATATCCGGGGATAGCATAGAACCCTGCAGGACTTCTCGATTGGCTGGTTTTAATTCTGCCCCGAAAATACTTGATTCTTTCGAAACCATTGCACAGCTCAAGCGGTTACCGAGATAATTTCCCAAAAAAAAATATCACATTTTGAGATAATCCAAAGTAATGCAGTTTTGCTAATAACATTTCATAATTGAAAGTATCGAAAGCTTTGTTGATGTCTAAAAGAACCAGACAGGTGTAATTTTTTTGTTCTTATGTAACATTCTAACGCTACGAAACCCAGAAATACAATTTATTTCCTTTCGTTGGTAGATATATGTGGTTGATATTCTCTTTACGTTACGTTAGAACTTAACATGCCTATTTTGAACTTAGAATTTATATAGTAATATTTAAAACATTAACTATTTCATATACTTTGTAATATTTGGAAACGTACCCAACCGGTATCGCCGGTACAGCTCCGAAGTGTTCTGTCACCTCTCATTTTCAAACGTTCTCTTCACGGATGTCAAGGATAACTTTTGGCAATTGCCTGGGTTGTCAATGTAGTGGAGTGGTCTTCCCTTTTTGATTGATGAACGTGTAGGGAGAGAAAATTAAATTTTTCGAAATCGAGATGTTATCGTTGTACAGGTCCAGTATTTTTAATAATTTGTCATGAGATAAATTGGCAAGCACTCTGCCATTAATATTTCCACGTAATATCTCCAATATCGTTGGTCGAGATAAACAATTATTTCTTTAAATTATTTATGACCACAAAGGCGGGGTAGTAATTAACTGTATAATTAACCACATTAATTAGTGGACTGTATCAAAATAAAGAGATGGGGGTTTTATACATAGGTTGTGAATTGAAACAGGTGTTTTCGGTGTTACGTACTTTAATAATGCAATGATTAATTTGCATTAAATATGATAAATATATACAATTCCTAACTAATTTCACGCATTCATTAGTTCACACATAAAGCTAAAATATATACAAAAGGTTACTTATTTATAAATATCTACTAAAACGTCTTTCTTTACTGAATTTAATTAACTTCTTTCTGTATCTAAAATTTCAACTTTCTATTCACACTAAAAATACCTTGAGATTTAAGTCTTCTTCGATTCTCTAAATTTAACTTAACCAGGGATAGGTCTATAAGATTTCGAACATTTGATTCGATTCTTGAGTGCCGGAATGGATTTCTCTACCGCCAATTTCCATACGCCATTTTACAATCTTCTATCTTTATCAGGGGAGACGCTACAATTCTATATTGTCTCGAAATTGCGTTAAAACGCCCAAAAGAGTTCTTTGTCCAAGCTTGGACAAAGAGAACAGAGGTACAAGATATTCTCTAAATATCTGTGCAAACAAAATGAGAAAATGGCCTAAAAGGATTTGACCTTTGGCGCGAAGGAGCTACAACACTTTTTACTGCTATTCGAGTGAACGCTTGCACTGCACCAAAATCTAATTTTTCCTACCAGCGCGGAGGGAGAAATAAAGCCGGAAAATACGCGTAGGTGGATGCATTTCAGAGGGTGGAAGCATGTTCTTTCTTTCTTTGACATATTGTTGTTTACACAACACTGACGGAGACAAGGATATATTAAATTGAGAACGATTAAGAACAATTTTCTTGACGAAGTGTCACCGTGCTGTTGCATATAACGAAATATATTATACCAACAATTCAGGTTCGGACTAAGGAGTAACTGAAATACAATGCTTTAAATGAGCAAATATCTGTTAACCTGGGGTTAAGAAAATATATTTGGAGTTTAATTATGGCACATTCATACTACGTATATACAGGGTGTTAGCACCAACTATACGTTGAAAAACGACAAGTTAATACACTTGTTGGGGTGTTTCCCCAACAATCGTTTAATAAAAGTATTTTCTGTAAAGTGAGCTTACCCTTTTAAAGGTATGTTATATATTTGTGTTTCTTTATTAGATTATTAAAATTACTTATAATTGAACTAGGGTCCTTCCTTTGCATGGTCTTTCAATAGCCTAGATAATTTATCAAGGCTAATTCTTGCCAGTTTGAGACCCCTTTTGTCGCACTGATGTTGACCCACGTGGCGTGACGTTCGGCTTTACATGGCGCAGTAAAGCACTAATTGAAGCCAGCCAGCGGCTAGCAAAGTTGGCTTATGAGTGAGGGAATATCCATCAACCACTGTCAGTACATTGCACCTCCGTATGACCTTCATATGAAAATGACATATAAGTAGACCGTATAATTACTTACTTTATCTTAAAAAACCACGATTTACTGCCTTTTTATTGTTTATCTTCTTTTATCCTATCTATTACCCTTTCTTACCGTTATTTGATTAATTAGTATCGAATGTCTTCATTACCGTATACGATATTATCTTGGTTAGCAAATATTTGCTAATATCACTGTAATTATCTAATTTACTTTTTGTATTACGTACATTTACTTAAATGCTACGCACTTACTGTAATTTATTGTAAGCTTTATGGCAGTAGACCGTTTTACATAACTAAAACTTTAGGTTTTTCTCCATAAGCTGATTACCGAATTGAGCTCACCTCGATTTCCCCTGTATTTTTTCATTGACTATATATTTCCTTCACTGGTCAATTTAATTTGATTTAATATATATTTTTTAACTGTTTAGTTGACCACAGATATTATTGCTGCCTTGGGATTAATTTATAATTGATTTTTTGTTTACGGGATTAATATTTATTTAATGAGTTTTATTTAGGGCGTTCTAGGTTGGAGGCCTAATTAATTTTCAATTTTACTTGTTTTGTCTGAGAATATACTTACTATTTAAATAAATAGTTTAATTAGGATTTTTGATGTTTTGTTATGCTGAGGTCAAGGTCAAGTTAAGTTTATGTAATTTATTTTGAGATTTCTCAACTTTATTAGCTAGGGCATTTTTCTAAATTTTACTACCCTAATTTCAATGCTTAAAAATAATTGATATATTCTTATTAGAAAATTTAATGGCGCCTTCGCCCAATTGTCTACTCTACGATCCACACCTATAAATATTATCACCGCTGAGTGAACCAGGCATATGAACCCGTTTAAGCAATTAACTAAACGCGTTATTCGGCATAATATAATAAATTAGCATCTTGGATATATTAATAAAATCATCGCAGAACATTTGAATTATCAAACAATTTTGCTGTTTGGGTGAGACTTTATCGATGATACATAATGAGGCGACAAAATCAGTGCGCGACTAAAATTGTATATTATTTCAGGTGGACTCACCGCAACGAAATGGAAAAACACTTCTATATTTGCCAAGTGAAGGGAAGGGCGGTGAAAAGGCTAAACTACCCCAGAAAACCGTCGGCCACGATAGAAATCGTTCCCGACCGAAGATACCAGAGACGGAATCAGCAAGATAACCGGCTCGGGAGCAGGAGCAGCAGAAGGGCGAATCGAAATAAAAGAACGTAACGTGCAAAGACTCGTTTTAACTCGACCAGATATCTGTACCATTTAGCACTAATACTTTTAGAAGCGTTTAAGGAAAAGATACTTCTGCAAAAGCCATAAAAGCGCCCAAATTCTTTGCAGATTAAATTTAAGGCAAACAATCTATGAGCATTTTGTCAGTATTAACATTTAAGGCCCCACCCCGTTTGGCAATTATTGTCTTGTCAGGCCTTAGATCCAAAATTTTTGTCAATGACCCGCATCAAATTCAAGCGTCGCGTGTCGTCGTGTCACCTTTTGTACGTTTGCATTACCATTTGTAGAATAACAGGCGCCAATCTCATGTGTATTATTTCATATTATACGATTCGTCATTGACAAGAATCTCGGACTATTATTACTCTAATAACAGGACGACCGATTAGACCCTTTAGTTAGATTATTTAATCAATTATTTGGCTTTTAGCTTATAAAAAATTAAGTACCTATTGAATGCTTTTAGGCGTCACATCCGAATCTTAATTTAAGCGATGTTAGATGATAGTGATATTTATTTATGTTAAATAAGTGAGTGATGCCACAGATAAGTTTATAAGGCTATTTTACTGTTGTGATAACCTAGACTTGTAGGCGGTTGTTTAATGTGCTTCTGATTCCATGTTTAAATGTAATCGTCAGGTTATTTTGTATTTTAAGCAGTAATATATGACGTCTCGTTTTACTCTTTGTTCAATTTAAACATCACAGCTTCAATATTTTTCGGTGGTCAAGATATGAACAGCAACACTCAACAATTTCAACAAAATTCAATATGCTACAACTTTGATATTTTTTATTTAACCTTAAATCTGCTGCTGCTGCTTTACGCGTGTGCTTCGCTGGGCAGCATTCACTCAGAAAGTATGTTTGAGATGTTTCGGACAGCCCTACTAAGAGCATCTGACCAGTCATAGTTCACTGTTCCATTTCACCGTCCTCTTGCAGTATATAGGCCGTATAACAAGTTGAAAGGAATGTTGGATCGGTGGCACACAAAACGCGTGTTGACTCGACTGAAGACCAAGCGGAAGTCCAGCCTTAAATCTGTTTTCATCTGTGGATAGGTAATTTCTTGGGGAATTAATAAATGGTTCAAATCATAGGAGATAGACAAGCCAACGTATACTTTACAAATGTTTACCTTTTTCTCCACCTCTCCTCAGAGCATACATGGCGTGGGGACACACGCCAGCGGTATGGCAAAGGGCAAAAGTCGTTTTTTTTGCAAATAAATAGCAAGACACCTAACCAAACCCCAAAGTCATACAGACCAATAAGTCTAACTTCATTCCTGCTTAAAACACTGGAAAAACTAGTCGATAAGGTATATCCGTGACAACATTCTCTCAACAAAACCCCTTCACGAGCGTCAATATGCGCACCAACCAGGAAAGTCTAAAGATTTAGCCACCTTTCTGGACATAGAAGGTGCCTTCAACAACGTTCCAGCCAAATCACTGGTTAAGGCATTCAAGCACAAAGAAACTCCCCCAATCATCTGCAACTGGATCCAAACAAACCTTAAGTATAGGGCAATAACTGCCACCATAGGTGTGGATACGGTTACGGCGCGGGTGGGGAGGGCCTGTCCTCAAGGAGGGGATCACCACTACTGTGGGCCAGTCTGGTAGACAGTCTACTATACAAGATGGAAAATGAACGATATTTCTGCCTATGCTACGCAGGCGACTTAGTCATAGTAGTCAGGAGAAGGAACATGGGCTATGTTTCAACAAGAGTTCAAAAGGCCTTGAACATAGTAAGCAAATAGTGTGAAGAGGACGATTTGTCAATTAATCCGTTGAAAACCACAATAGTTCCGTTCACAAAGAAAATTCCATTTTCCCCGGAAGTCAAATACCTATAGATGTCACTTTTGGCCAAGGTATGACTTTGTACAAAATGGTGGTAAGGCCCATGCTAACCTATGGCTCTGTAGCCTGAAGCATAAGGGTCACGCAAATAGGTGCAATCAGGCAACTAGAATGCGTACAAAGGCTGACATGTATGTGCGTCTCGGGGGCGATGAGAACAACCCCAACTGCAGCACTGGAAGTCCTGCTAAATCTATCTCCAATACACATCCTGATACAGGGGAACGTAAGAATGGTACAATACTGGCTCAAGCAAGGCAACAAGACCATCATTGGATGGGAAAGGCCCGCAAGCTGAAAACTAGAGGACAGCGAGGAGATCAAATATCTCTTCTAAATTCCATCATACGAAACAACCCCATCCTTTGGATTTGATAGACCCTTCTCAGTAGCAATTATAGGCAGAGAAGAATGGGAGGGGGAGTCTCCTATATAAGCGGACCAAGCATGGTATACCGACGGCTCTAAGACCAGTAAAGGGGTGGGACTGACCAAGGTCAAATATATCCTTAAACATGGGCAGTCAAGCCGCAGTGTTCCAAGCAGCGGCAATTCGACACTGCGCCATGGAGATAGAGAAATTGAACATTAGAAAAAGGAGGGTAGTCATATAGTCCGACAGTCAAGCTGCCTTAGTGAAGACAAGGTCAGATCTATAGACTAATTAAAGATTGCATAAGTGCTCTTGAAGAGGTCGGTCGTAACAATAAGCTCACCATTGCGTGGGTTCCGGGACATGAAGGCCATCAAGGCAACGCAGAAGCCGCCAAGCTTGCAAACCGGGCGCGAGTAGGGTTTCGTTGGGACATCACCCTTACCGTGGAGTAGCAGGAAGAGTCTTCAAAACAGCAGTTAAAAGCTGGATAGATAAACAAGCTCTAAACTGGTGGTTACAAACACCAGGGCAATTACATGCCAAACAGATCATAAAACACGGCTTCCCAAAATTCACGGCAGATCTACTTAAGAAGAGTCGCAAGACGATAAGAATATTGGTGGGTCAGCTGTCGGGG
The DNA here is from genome assembly GCA_016904865.1 of Pissodes strobi. Taxonomy (NCBI): domain Eukaryota; kingdom Metazoa; phylum Arthropoda; class Insecta; order Coleoptera; family Curculionidae; genus Pissodes; species Pissodes strobi. The sequence continues at coordinate 124,817 of MU182927.1, forward strand.
CCTCAGACACATGGAAAAGATCGGCCTGGCAGATAATAGTCGTTGCAGGTTCTCTCAGAAGGAGGAGGAAACTCCAAAACACGTCTGGTGCGAGTGTGAGGCTCTCTGCAGGCTAAGATATGCAAGGCTAGGAGAGACCAAACCAGGACCTGCAAGGTACATGGAGGAGCCGGTACTGTATTTGTGGAGTCTGATTGGGAAGATCAGACTTGAAGAGGTCCTCTTAACATGGTTTGGAGTTCTACAATAAAGCTCTGCATAGGTTGCCGTGGCAGAGGCGGGTACCGGCGCCAACTCCCTTCAACTATTTTTCTTCTTCTTAAACTCTGTTTACAATTCTTTCGAAAATAGAGCCGCTTTGGCTCTAGCTCCAGGGTGTATCGTTTTATAAAAAGCCATAAATACCTCACACCATATAAATTCCATGGGCCGCTTCTATATTCCTGATAAAAGCGGCCGCTTTTAGCACCCTTATTGTCTCTCGCAGCCTTCGCACGGAGCCCCAAAATCAACGGGAGAGCTGCCTTAAGCGTTTGGTCTGAAAACTACGCTTATACGAAACCGGTAATCTTTCTCCGTTTCTGCTACACTACTACAAATGCTCCCGTTTCTCCACCTTAGCCTTAAAATTGAGTCTCCCAGAATAGCTCCAACTCTCCCTCGCGCAGGCAGGCAACCTGCCGCTTCTGTTTTCCTGGTATAGGTAGCTGAGAAGCTGCTGTTTGTCTGCAATATAGCAGCCACTCAACTTACTCACTATTTTAAGCACATTATAATATACACTCCAATCGAGGCTATTTTTAACACTGAAACAATTTGAAGCTTGAAATAGTTTTAGCAAAACATTCCACGGTCTGGAGAATTAAATATATAATAGAAAACTTTCTTAAAAGAGCGTTTTGATCGCCTATGGTGGTGATAAAGCACTGATACTTATTCTAGCTTCTAGCAAAGATTTATATGTTAGATCTTGAGGGTTAAATGCATTATAAGGCTTTGGGAGAACGACGCGATTTTATTTATAATATGAAGGATACATGTACAAGATCGGTAAGTGACATCCGGTGCTAGTAATTGGAGAATCCAGTAGCAGCATTTTGGGAGGAATATAATAAGGAGTCACCGTGGATGATTCTACTGTCATGAAAATTGAGAGGATCAGATGTTCAATAAGTAAATTCTAGGAGAAAACTCTCTGAAGCGTCTCTGCTTTGAAAATGTTGGGAAAATGGACTTTGGGGGAAAAGGTAAAATCATCAATTTCAAGGTGAAAAAAAATTAGTTTTTTTTTTATGGCGGAAAGCATTTTTTTAGAAAAGTAGATTACTTGACGAGAATCTACACCAAAAACTGTATCAGAAAACACGTTAGGAATGATGATGCATGTTATGCAGTGAGCCAGATAAATTGAAACTTTTCGCCATTTTGCTACTGGAAATCCGAATAATCTGGAGCCACCAATCTTGTGTACGTTAAAGAGAGAGGATCCGAGCATATTGATTCAAAATTCAGAATTGATGATAGTTTTGATTTTGCTATGCCAGCCAACATTTTTAAGAAATCAATCTCAGATTCGTAAACCTCGTGATCTCTGCTATAAAAATGATCTACACCAATTTTCTGTCCGAGATCGAGAAATACGAAAAAATCGGGGTTAAATTGAAACATGCAGACGATCTCAAAGAGTTTCCAAAATTTTTAATATCTCGGCAATTTTGCGAGTCTGAATAGATAGCTTTGCCTTTGATGCACTAAGAAAATTTGAAGGAATACGTTATTCAATATTTTGACATGACGTGAAATTTTATTTTTGTTGTCGTTGTTTTTTTAAGGAAAAGTTTTAAAACATAATGAGATAATGGTTTTTTAGCCACGTTTAAATATTGTGATTTCTTTGGTAGGAATCATGTTTTAAAAAATATCTGGGAGTATCACATTTGAACTTCAACAATTCTAAATGTGACACTTCAACAGTTTAATGGTGGCATATTTTTCGAATCTTTATATTATGTATGTTTATGGTAATAATTTTAATTGTGGTGTCACAAGAAAACTACAAATTTTATGAAGCAAGAAAGAATTTTTTTTTAATAGAGTATCAAATACGCTTTCTTCTACTATGTAGCAGCAACAAAAACCTAAAAAAACTATTTAGAACCAGAGGAACCCTCAAATAATAAATGATATACGCATATATGATAAATTATTGTATATTGAGTCCATCAAACTTAAAAATTAATTTTTCTCTTCGTCCCTCTGTTCAATATGCAATATATGCAATTTTTTTTGTTGTCCTGCTCATTTTTTTTAAATTTCACCATGGCAGATTCATCTTCTTGTTCCAGCACTTTACCAAGAAAATGCTTCAGTGTTTTCTTTGTGGCGTAAGATACTATAACCCAATCATATTCATATTCTTCAATTTCTTCAGCCCATACTAAACCGTGTAAGGAAGAAATATTTTCATATCCATCTGTATCACTTACATTATCGTTATTTTCAATTCTATTCTCCTGCAATGTCCATGTTCTTTCATTTGGGCACTTCTTTTTCATTTTAGATGACATGGACTCTTCCAGGTGCTTTGGATAATCATCCCTAGTTATAACGTCATCGTCAGCGCAATTAATGTTTAGCACCTTTTTCTTCTTTTCTTTATTCTTCAAACGAAGCCCTTGTGTTTTTGTTATTGGAAGTTGATGGTTGCAAATCGGTTACTTGGTGCTGTGTAATTGAATTATTATTCTGCTCTTGGAAGTCGATCCCTCCATATTGGTATGATTCTAAATTGCACAACTTGAAGTTGGAAATCTTAATGGCATTTCTATTTATTGAGCTATTGTTGAGTCGTGATTCTTCAAAAAGTCCTGTTACTTGAAATGATCGTTTAAGCAAATGTAACCCAAACTTTCGCAAGTAAAATGAAATGCCTTCTTGACTCATAGACACTTCATAATGTCCCCTTTGCATTTTGCTACTTCTTCATCCCACTTTTTCTTAAAAGTTCCAAATGGTACCGCATCAAGTCGCTATAATACGTAGGTCGTACGAGGTGAAAATTTGAATAGACAAATGCCAACGTAGTTAGATCAATGGAAACATGAGAAAAAATATCATCAAATAAAAGCAGAAAGTGTCTTTCTGCTTTTAGTTGCTTTTAAGTGCTAGTTTAGTGACCCTAACGAAGCTGAAAAACCTAAAAGAAACTTGAAAGCGGTCGACGTTTCGAGGAACAAATCTGCCCCCGTTGTCAAGAACGAACAAATCTAAAAATGAAAATGGTTAGTAAATGCAAATAACCGTAAAAAGCTAGTGCAAATTGTCAAGTTTTGAATTGACTTTGCGTTATTAGGTATATAGGGTAAACTATACAGTTATGGACCACCTGGCAATGACTGGCCATAAAACGTTTAAATGTTTAGATTACTTTTAAGTAATTTGAATATGCTGCTAGTTTCGTGTCGTTTTAATTCCTAATCTTAAAATGTTTTTGACGGTTGTGCTAAGTCGTGTCAGCTTTTAGTAATTTTTTTAAGGTAAATTTTCAAAAAGTGTTAAGTGTGACGGTACAAAAAGGCAATATAATTCACAAGATATCAAACTAATAATTTCAATGAACACGAATTTTGATCATTTTAAAACCTAAATTTGCCATAGGAGGCCAAGTTGTACTAAATTTAGGTATGCCAATCATTGTAAAGTGCCTTGAATGAAAATCCATGATTGGCTATTCGGCCAATAACTGGTAATCCTATTGAATACATCGCACATAGTTATTGGCAACTAATTTTATTTTACAGTCAGTTTCTATATGTCAAAAATAAAGTTTCTAGATTAACCCCTGAGGATCAATGCCTTAGCAACTAGTCTAGTCTAACTCCGCCTCTGACACCAATTGAGAAACCGGCGCCCTAGCTTTATTTTCCAGATACAAAATATTCAGGAAGATACAAAATATAAAAAATATATATACAAAGAAGCAGATGCCAGAATGGCTCTTGAAGCTGTCGAACGGTTGCGATACCACTTAAGGTATGTCAAAAGTTGCAGTTTAGAAAAGGTGAAAAGTTTACGAGTAAGTCTAAAACCAGTTTAGGCCGAGGCACAGTTCTTAGTATGGAAGCGAATAGAAAGTACATTGAAAGAGTAGATACTAACGAGCCTCAAGAAAGGCTTTCCAATAAGAAAAAGTGATATTCAAGTCTCGGCCAAGGAATTTTTGGATGCCTACCACCTTTTTTGATGCCTGCAACCCTTTTCAAGTGAACTTGGACTGGCATCGGGTGATACATACCAGTGGCGGCTATTCAGCGGAAGTAGGGGAAGTGCCACTTCCTCAAGAAAATGTAATTTAAAAAAATAAAATTAATTCATTCATCAGTAAAATAATATATTTAAGATTCAATGATAAAATTTTCTTAGTTTAGGAATAATCTGTTTCCCGTTACCCCCCTAATAACTAATAATTCAATTATTTTCAAATATTAAAATCAAAGCTTCATCAAACAAGAATCTCGCCACCTGCACATTGCCCGTTAACTCCACTATCGAATAGAACAGAGGTGAACCCACATGAAAATGTATATTTCTTTTCGCGTACGCGCCGATAGCATTGACAATCACATTATCATTTGTGTAGACCTTTAAGGAAGAGATATCGCTCGAGAGCCGTCGAGTCATCAAAAGTATAAGCGCAACTAGTTCGTTGCCATGACAACGATGACGTCGTAATGGTCGTACATTTGTTTGGTTTGCAATGATTGGAAGAGCTGGCGTGTAGCACTTCCATTCTCAGATCAACGCGAAAGCACGTTGTTTCGTTTATTGCGAGTTTATTAGGGGAGATTCCGCCGTGAATTCTTGGAATTATTTTTTATTTACATTCCACGGTTGATCCATTGTAGTATTATACAAGAGATATTTTCTATATATTCTAGTTTTAGTGTATTTTTCGTAGACATGTGATTTGTATTAGCAACAAATCATTTTGTTGCTAATACAATATGAATAAATTTTATTTTTTGATGATTTACCTAGAAAATACCGGTAACCCAACTAACCCAAACTAATTTTGGCAGTTTGGGCGTGAACCCCAAAAACTTTTCGCCTGCGGCGCTGTTCCTTGCATGTCGGTAGCTCTTCCCCACTTTTCAAAGCCGCGAGCCGCCACTGATACATACGGTTTTTAAACCTCCATCCAGCTCTTACTTACAGAACGCCAGAAGGAGGTATATCAGCCGGATATTCGTAAATGGTTTTCTACAATAGAAGAACATTTGATGAGCAAAGGATGGGAGGACATTTTGCATGATCCGCAGATAATATTTAACGGGGATAAGACCTGTTTCTTCCTCTGTCCTAAAACTACCAAAGTCATTGCTCTTCGTGGTGCCAGAAACATGTCTAGCCAGGCGAAAATTCACATTACCGTCATGTTTACGTTCAGTGCAGCGAGCCAGGTAAAGGTAACCGAGCCCATGATAATTCACCCATGCAGAAGGTTGCCCATCACAGCTATAACAAATTCTGTACCCAGGACCTGAGGAATCGGACCCAGTGACAACGGCTGGATGAAAGTGGAGTTATATTACGAGTATATTGGAACTGTTCTCTATCCATATTTTAAGAAACACGGCGCAGTATTTCCTATAATTCTTTTTGTGGATGACCACTCAGACACGTCAAACTTTCAAAGTCAGTGAGCTATGCATGAACCTAGGAAAACGCTACACGCATTTTGCAATTCAGTTGGCGAGGCTGCATTTAAACCTTCAATGTCAGGGTGGAAAAAAACATGTTGGAGTTTAGAAGAACTAACCGTCATGAAAATTTACCCTAAGAAAAATTTGCTCTTCTGTAAAAAAACCACTGTGGATGTATCCCGAGCCATTGGTTTATTTCCGTGAAATTCTTCGGCAATGATTTTACCAAATACTTACGACAGCAAACGCAATATGTGGATAAAAGCAATAATCTTGAGCTAGAAGGAAAAACTACTGCTTGGTGGTGGGCTGTTTATTATGGGATGACACCTTATCTCAGAATCTACGGAGTGTACCAAAAAAAAATTAATACAAAAGATGTGTGGATTTATTTACATTTTTAAAATAATAAATTTTTATATATACAGGGTGTTCATATTTTCGTGGAAAAGTATCAATTTTCTTATTTTAAATAGAATACCCTATATATTAAGGCATTTTTGAATTCCTTAGAAAATTCTAGATATATTTTATATACAGGGTGTTCCTAAATGACATGCTAATATTTAAGGGGGTGTTTCTTGGACCCATTTTAAGAAAAAAACTTTATTGAGCCTATGTCTTAAACGTCTTAACTTTTGAGATACAGAGTGGTAAAGTTTTCAGAGAAAAATCCATTTTATATGATAACTGTGATACTATTGTAGATATCTGTATGCAAATTTGGTGCATATCTTCTATGCACCAAGACGCATTTTCTGATGTACAAACTAATTGATTATTTCTATCAGTGGCGTCCGTACGGGTTTTGCTTTGAATATTTTTGAAGAAAAAAATGGTACGCCACTGCTTTTTCTTAAAGAAAAAATCATTTTTGGAATTATCATTCATTTCTGTGCAAATTTAATCTCTTGATTCTCTTTTGTCCGACGCATGGTTTTTGCTTAAAAAAATTAAAATCGTGTTTGTGCAAGCTGAAATCTTCGCTGAAATTCTAATGTGGTAATCATTATTGGCACGTGTAAGATTTATTTTATTTTTTCCTACAGTAAAATCAATTACTTATTTCTAAATTAATTAACAATTGATATTAAACGAAGTCAATAGCTTGAAAAAAAAACTTCCACATAACACTTACCGCATCAAATTTTTAGCGATTTGACCCTGATGTAAAACAATTTTAATTTTTTTATGCGAAAACCATGCGTCGGACGAAAGAAAATCAAGAGATCAAATTTGTTCAGAAATTAACGGGAATTTCAAAAATATTCTTTATTTTAAGAGAATACACTAATGTACCATTTTTTTTTTCAAAAATATTCATGTTTGTACATCAAAAATACATCTTGATGCATAGAAGACATGCACTAAATATCATAAAGATATCTACTATAGCATGACAGTTATAAAACAAAATAGATTTTTTTTCTGAAAATGTTACTACCCTGTATCTCAAAAGTTAGGACGTTTATGACATACGTTCATATGAAGTTTTTTCTTAAAATGGGTCCTGGACCCTTTAAATATTAGCATGTCATTAAGGAACATCCTGTATAATACCCTATATATAAAAAAGGGATTTTTCGCGAATTGGGTTTAGATTATGCTAATTTATGATGAATTAACCTTTATACGTCATATACCTATCCCCACCAACATAAATGTATGATACATTGGAGATACTTCGGTTTTGTTGGCGAAAACGCTAGTTTCTGTCTGATGCAAATGACATAACCCAAGCAAAACCTGCTCCAGACCGGATTATGCTTGGCTAACCTAACGATGACGTCATCTACATTTCCCCTGCTTCAGGTTGTGTCGCGAAAACGTTAGATTATGTTCAAAACCTAAACCGTTTATGCTGGATTAACCTCGCGAAAAATTGCTTTAAGTCTAACCGTTTTTAACATATTTTGAATTTTATGTCAAAAATGACGTTTGCATGTCTAAATACAACTATCAATTTCTCCTATTGAAAGCCTTTATTATTTAATTGGAGTTGGTTTCCTTGTAGAAGGGGATCTACTTTAGTAGTCTGTGTTGGCATTTTTATGATAAATAAATACGGGGTGATCAAAAACTAACATTAAATATTTAAATGAAAAAATCGTTAAAAGTCTTTTTTTTCAAATGAAAACCCCCTAGTTTTATAACTTTTTATAAAGTTGTCGTAAAACTTGTAGTTTTTGAAATATTGGCAATTTAACATATTTCTATTGTAAAAATGCTATACAAAACTTAAAAGTTTTGTTATTAGTTGGTCATTACGGCGACGCGTGACGAAAAAAAACAATCGAGCACTACACAGAAATGATACTATTTCTTGTCGTTTGACAATACACCTACTTATTACCCCAGCCGGACGATTAAGTTATTAACTTTTCGTCGGGCGCAGTTCTTCTAGCAGATACATATATGGTAACTGGTAACCTATAGTGTTAAAATCCCCACCGCATAGGTAGCCCCCTATTTTTAAACCAGCTATCGATACGTCTGTGGCAGTTTGTGTTAGAAGGTTTGATGCGCACGTAGCAAATATTTTGACCTCTTGGATACACTGTATCGCATTTTAGCATAGAGAAGAATACTACCATTGACCAGCGTTTTACATTTCTAGACACATTATAGGAGGCTACCTATGCGGTGAGGGTTTAAACACTATAGGTTACCATACACGATGCAAAAGAAAGACTGTTGTATCTGCTAGAACAGCTGCGCTCGACGAAATGTTAATAACTTAATCGTCCTGGCTGGGGTAATAAGTAGGTGTATTGTCAGACGACAAAAAATAGTTTCATTTCTTTAGTGCTCGATTGTTTTTTTTTGCCACGCCTCGCCGTCATGACCAATTAATAACAAAACTTAAAAGCCGTGTAGCATTTTTACAATAGAAAAATGTTAAATTGCCAGTATTTAAAAAACTACAAGTTTTTCGAATTCGAATTTTTATGAAAGAGTCGCCCTTATTTTTAATGCTTAATAAGAGAAAATTATAGTGGATTTCAATTTGAAAAAAATTACTTTCAACTTTTTCATTTAAATTTTCAATGTTAGTTTTTGATTACCCCGTATTTATTCATTATAAAAATGTCAACACAGACTACTAAACTAGATCCCCTTCTACAAGGAAACGAAATCCACTTAAATAATAAAGGCTTTCAATAGGAGAAATTGATAGTTATATTTGGAAACGGAATTTTTGACATAAAATTCAAAATATGTCAAAAGCACTTAGGTAAATATGTCTAGAATTTTCTGAGGAATTGAAAAATGTCTTAATATACAGGGTATTCTATTTAAAATAAGAAAGTTGATACTTGTCCACGAAAATACCTTGTATATATAAAAAATATAATATTTTAAAAATTTAGGTAAATCCAAACAACTTTTGTATTAAACTTTTTTTGGTACATCCCGTAGATTTTGAGTTAAGGTGTCATCCCATAATAAACGGGCCACCCTGTACGCTTTTTGTATAATACAAAATATAGTTTAGGAAATGAAATACACTTTATAAGTACAAGTTGAGGTCATATATATTACAAACCATTTTACAAAAATATAACACACACTTAGAAAAATAAAATAAATAATATAAACATGAGATACATTTTAGATTAAAGTTTATAAAACATTGCATAGCAGAGCAATATGGTCAAAACATATCATAATATTTTAAACAACTATTCAAAAAGCAAGGAATGCAATGTTTCAGTAATTACGCCTGGCTCAAACAGGATTTATTATTATATTCAATAATCTAAAAGCCACTTAATTTAAGGAATAATATAATTTAATTTAGTATAGTGTTTTACCAATGAAACGACGTTTATTGGCGTACGACTTTTGTCAACTATCAAATCAATTAAAAATGATGAAACTGTCAAGAGAAATTTAGTTACATGTCAATTGTCATCAGTGTTGACATATACCAATCATGCGCATAGCGAATTTTGACTTAATGTAATTTAGTACTATAAAACGTAAATATCTTGTCTCTAATGACTTTCCTACCATATTATTGACCTTTTAAAATTAATCGATTATTTCGATTACTGAAATTAATTGTTACACATATTTCGCTATGGCGTGAAAAGTTTTTCAGCTTGGCCCGAACTATAACAGGTACTCAAAAATGGGCTTTAGGGAAGAAAGATAATATTTAGTTTTATATGCATCGTTAGGATTTACATATTTTGTTATATTTTACATGGCGTTGCCGAAAAAATCAAATTAAATTAAAAATGATAAAAACATCACGAAACATTTAACAGAATAACTAGAACAAAGGTTATGATATTTGATTCAATGTATCTCGTTTTCTGAATGTCAATGTGAACTGTCATCAATTTTGACGCATACCAACCATGCTCATAGCGAATTTTTACTTAATTTAATTTAAGAAGATAAAAGTTGTCTGACGGGTTTTCTTCCATATTATTGACCTTTTGAAATTAAGTTATACCATCTCTAAAATCCACCTTTATTTGATTACTGAAGAGGACTACATTAATTGATATACACATTTCGCTATTGCGTGAACAATTTTTCAGCGTGGCCCAAACTCTAACAAGGACTCAAAAAGTGAGCTTTAGATAACGCAGGTAATACTAAACCAATAACATTGCATGAAATCCAATACTTATTCTCATCATAGTTAGTCAAGGCTCATTTATATATACCAATAATAAATACAATTATAAAGTATTTCCTACCGAATAAACATTGAATTTTAAAAAAATCTTAATTAGAGAATTACATATTTACAAAGTAATAAATTAAATATTATTCTATTTATAGGTTTTCACGAAAACAATCGTTCCTCATAACGTCCATTTCCGCTATAAAATTAATAGTAATTGCTAAACCGCAAAAGATTCACAAAAAAACACCAACAATGCGCATATTGTAAATAGCCTTATTCCACGAAAATACATTATATTTGTTTTTAATTTTCACGAAATTTCGAGCTATTTATATTCATTATCGAGTGAATGGTCAGTTCAATAATTGCGTAGAAGACGATCTACGCTATAAGGTGTGACACATAATTTTGAAGAAGAAAATGTGAAAATTGAAAATAAAGAATACGATGAGAAAGCGCGCAAAACGTTGGCTCTGTGATTCCAATTTTCGTCCTCTTCAGCCTGCCTTGGCGAAGTTGTATTCCTCCACTATCGGGCTTGGATGCAACGGGTGCTTCACGCGACCGGTCTCCTTGTACGTTTTGTAGTACATTGGAATGCGGTTTTGTCCATTCTCGTCATCTTTTACTAAAAAAACAGATAGACTAAATCAAAATTGATTAATTAATCAACACTTTTAACTAATATTGCGTATTTTCAAAAATATAGGTTCACTTTAGAAACTCTGTAATATTTTTCTGTCATTATTGATTCCAACGGCTTAGTATGTGGTGTCAGGTTAAAGCTGATTCCGCCAGCTCTTCTTCAAAATTACAGATAGTAAAACAAAGCTATGGTTGATATTAAGAGTGCAAAACGGTTTACATACAAAGCGCTTTATTATTTTTGAAGAAAATCGATATGCCAGTGACGTCTATAGGCAAGTTATTTAAATTAGTAAAATGCTAAATATTATTTTGACAAATGTTTATTATGGATAAATGAATAATGAAAAACCAAAAACGGCCTTTTTGCTAAACTGGATTACCAAAAACTAAACAACCATTTCCCCACCATTAAATTTACTTATGAAGTCGAGAACAATGGTCAACTACCATTTTTGGCTCCTTTAGTGATTAGGAACGATAATAACACACTAGTATTTGATATTTATAAAAAAAAATACTGCCACTAGACGATATATTCCTAATGACTTCCTCCACCGCGACCAACACAAAATTGACAGCTTTCATTATTTAGTAAACCGTGTGGTTAATTTCCCTCTGAGCAGAGGAAGAGTTAATAATGCAAAGGAGACTATTAAGAATATAGTGAAACTTAATGGTTTCAATACTAACTTAATAAATAGACTAATTAATAGGCATTTGTTTAGAAAGACCATTCGTGATTTCACTTTTTTCGTTAATCAGGATGAAAATACAAAATATGTCTCAATACCATATAATCCTCAGTATACTATAGGACTATAAAAAGTTTTTAAGGAAGTAGGATTAAAATTAGTATACCAAACTCAGTTTAACATTAAGAAATTATTGGGTGGTCCAAAGGACAAAATTGAAATATCAGAACTCTAAAACATTATTTTGACTGATTGCAGCGTTGCCCAGTTATGATTTATTTCTCTAATGTTTCCAAATTTGAATAGACATGGCAAATAAGTCAAATTACAGCATGTCAAGAAAAAAATGTAGACAACTGTATTAGGCCCCTACAACATAACTAAAATATTTTTAGGATACGCTTATCTACAGTATGCTTAAGCTTTACCGTCAAATCTTAAGAATAAAGGATTTTTTTTCATTTATTTCATAGCAATATGAAGCATCTACTTAAGACCTCATCTAATCCAAAACTATTGTTGTAATAATCCTTTGCGGTTTTGCCATATTATGTTTCTTCTCGCAAGACAATGGAGTCTTAGTAGACGTTTTCATTTTTGATAAAACATTCAAAATGTGCCACTAAAAACACCACATTTCTCATTAAAACTTGAAGTTAAAGGGTCATATCGTGATTAATTTCGGATAGATCTTAGTGAAAACACGTGAATCTAGGTTAGGGTATGTTACGTAATATTTTAGGTTAAATTGTAGGGTGTTCCATCAAAAAGAGTATCTTTTGCTGTTGGGCTTTGGTTCATTTTTATTCAATTATAGGCACTACTATATATGAAACGAGCCCTCACTGACTAGTTTTGTGCATGCTTCAAATATATATTTTTTATTAATATAAAGACTTTACCTCTATTTCTTCTCCTCCTATAGGGCTGGTCGTTCAGCACCATTGAAGGTTCATCATTTTCATACACCGTCCCGTTGGCGAACTGCTTTATAGCCGGCACGGGCCTACTCTTCCTCTTTTTCTTCGACTTCCTTACCTTCTTCGTGTAAGCCGGCTGCGCGTCCAAAGACAGCGGATAAATTTCTATTTGAAAAGGATCCGATTTTTGCGGTTGAATTTTCTGTTCCGACTTCAAGTTACGGTCGTCCTGGAGGACGTCGTTCGGAATGTCCGGTATCGGGATTTCGTTGAGCTTGTTCGTGTTGTATTGTTGCATGAGCTTCTTTCTCGACTTGTTGCTGGTGATCGTTTGGATTTTCTTGTGGCATATGAAGTGTCTTTCTTCTAGACAGCTACGGGCATTCCATCTGAAAAATAAGAAAATGATTGCGTTTATATGGGTCTATTGTGTTAATTAGTCCTTGATTAAAGGTCCTTTATTTAAATCGTCAACAAATATTATTACTTCGACCGTGTCAGCAAATACTCAACAAGCGTGATTTTTTTTTTTTCAATTTTAACATCTCGGTCTGAACAGCAGAAACTTATATGGACATGGCTTATCATAAATGAAGCCGGGCATAAATAGAGCAAACTAATAATAAAGTAGAAACTTTGGAGTAAGAACTGTACGATATGAAGGGAATAAACTGGTACCAAGCAGAAGGGAGCAGGCAACGATGGAAACGAATCAAATGAAACAGCAGGTCCATATCAAACGATTACTAGAAGACAGCTAAATTAAATGGAAGAAGAGGCAGAAATAGAAGATGTTCATGATGCTAAAGCGCCTGTAAATAAATCAAAATTATGGATAAACCCCAATATTCCCAAATTGAAGGTGAGGTGCTAATAGGGATAGTGGAAAATAAAAAAAATAGAAGAACTGTTAAACAGGGATGGTGCATGCGAGGCAGTTTTAACTGGTTTAGGTTTTTGATATATTTAAAAATATATAAAATCTTGCATTTTACAAAATCATCTTATTACTGTTTTATTAATAGGATTTTTTAAAATCTCCTTATTGGATTTTACCTGCTTTAAATGTAACATTCTTTTAGCGTTTCAGCTTTCAGCTAATACATATAGCAAAACAAATTTTAAATTTAGTTATAAAATAAAAAATATTACTTTACAGTAAAACTGGCAACATCGCACGATAAAGCACTGTAAAATAATATTTTTAACAGTAGAATGTTGTTTTTGCATAAACTAACAACGAAGTGAATGCAAAAAAAATAACAATTACAAGAAAGTGAAGCTTTAATGCTTAGAAATAAAAATACAAAATAATTTTGCATTAAAAATACTTTTTATGGTAATTGTTATTTATACAATAAGCAACAAAACATAGAAGATTTAAAGAACTAATAATAAAATAACAATTGCAAAAAAGTTTTAATGCTTAAATATGAAAGTAATATTTTAGCATTCACTAACTTATTATTATTTATTCTAAGCATTTTGGTATTTGGTTCATTATTTTATTTTAAATTTTTTATGTCATTATATTTATGTTGCTTAAAAAATATAAGCAAGTAATTATGGCTGATGAGTTTCATCATTTTACTGTTCATCCCGGTACATATAAAAATAAAACAAATAACGTAATATAATTATTATTAATGACATAATATATTAACAATACAATAAGCAACGAAATGTAAAACTTCGAAAAACTCATAATAAATAACAATATCAAAAAAAGTTAAGTTTTAATGCTTAAATATTCAAAACTTATTGTTATTCATTATAAGCTTCGTTTCGTTCATTATTTTATTTTTAATTAGTTATGATATTAATTATGGTGTATTATAATTTTTATGTTAAAAAGAAAGCGAATGTGTAAGCGAGTGATAATTATTAATGGCTTAATATATTAAAAATACAATACACATCGAAATATAAAAGGTTTAAATTATTATTATTTTAAATAGCAATTTTAAAAAGATTTAAGTTTTAATAGATATGACAGTAGTATTTTAGCATTCAAATCTATACCTATTATTATTTATTATAAGTTTTTTTAATATTTTGTTTTCTAATTTTAATTTGCCTTGTTATTATTATGGCGTGTTATTATTTTTATGTTGAAATTTAAGCGGGTAAGGATGGCTTATGGGCTTCACGCTTTTAGTATTCACCTCGGTACAGACAAAAAGAAACATAATATAGCTACTAATAACATAATATATTAAGAATACAATAGACAACGAAATATGAAAGGTTTAAAAAACCAATGATAAGAAAGTTTTGAGAAAATGTCTTAAAACTGATATTTGCAAAATTTGGAAGGATAGATTAGAAATTATTCGTAAATGATTAAAAAGGATCCCAAGCATAAATTAAAACACTATTGAAGTGCTAAAATTATCTATTTTTTTGCAATAACAGAAATACTTCTTTTTTCTTTTTTCATTAAATCTTCAATAAAATTTGCATCTTTTAACTCATTAAAAATTTTATGTACTTGCTGTTGTCATCACCTGCATCTGTATTTTTCTTCGAATTTATTTTAATCTGGAAAATGGGTAGGGATACGACAATTTTCAGGCAATAAGCAGGGGTTTCTCGGTTTCTTCTGGGAGATGACGAGGTAAAATTTTATTTTGAACATCAAAATTGTGACAAGTATTTGCAAAATACAATAGTTACTTATGCAACAAGTGTGTAAAGTGAATCTTTTTTTATGAATGGGAATATTGTCGCATGAGCCGTAGGCGAATGCGACAATCCCATGAATAAAAAAAGGGTACTTTACACATGACTAGCATACAAAATTTTTTCTACTATCGAAAAATATATGAAAAAATTAAAATAATATTATATTACTTTACGCACTAGTGCGTAAAATAAATTATTTTTTATTACGCATGCATCATAATCAACGATTATCGCACGCTGCAGCGTGCTTAAAATGATGTTTATGATGCGCCTACTTTTTTTAAAGGTTGCTATAGAAACATTTGATCATGTCAAATGTGACAGATTAATATATATATAACGCACTAGTGCGTAATAGTATATTATGATATAAGTGTATAAGTGGGCCTTTAAAGCACGCGCGACATATTTTAAAACACGACGCGCAGCGGAGTGTTTTGTAAGTCGCAAGGGCTTTAAAGGCATCTTATACACGTATATCATACGCTATTTTTTATTACAAATGCATCATAATCTCAAAAATGTTTTAAATATTAAAGTTAAGGGATATATTGACGAATATATAGAACTGTCACATTTGACATGATCAAATATTTCTATAGCAACCTTTAAAAAAGTAGGCGCGTCATAATCATCGTTTTAAGCACGCTGCAGCGTGCGATAATCGTTGATTATGATGCATGCGTAATAAAAAATATATTATTTTACGCACTGTCCTAAACGTCAAAAAATATGTCAGTAAACGTCAAAAAATATGTCAGCTTTACTTTACGCACTAGTGCGTAAAATAACTTACTTTACGCACTGCACATTAAAAAGGCCTATTTTACGAATCTTAGAGAGTGCGTAAAGTGAGTATTTTACGCACGGTAGTAGAAAAAATACTTTTATTTCATAATAGTAATCTCGTATTGTTGAAAATTTCACTTCAGTCATGTGATTTTAATCAATAATCAAAGTACCTATATATTTTTAACCACTCACCGATATTGCAGTTCCGGATCGATTATGATGCAATTCCACTGTAAATTTTCCTCGTCCTGATTGACCGATTTGTCGAAGCCCTTGTAGCTCAATGGTTTTCCTGATGCGGCCCATTTCCATTGCTTTTGCTGCCAGTCAAATCTGCCGCCAATCCATCTTTCCAATGGCTCTAAAGATCAAAGTCTCAATTAGTTGCAAATGTTTGGTATTGAAATCGTTCAAAGCTTCATTCAGGGCTTTAGAAATATATTTCATTAGATAAATAAAACCCTTGATAAAACCTTACTATTTATACAGGGTATTTTGATGTCCGGTAAAACGAACTTAACCCCTATCGACAAAATAACGTAAACTTTATTGTCATATTAATAATATAAAATTGCGAAATAGAAGAAACTACATACTTAGATTACTTATAATGGCTATAATTTCTACACTAAAGATGATATAAACAAAAACAAAAATACCATTCGTACAAAAACGCGTGGGAATAAAAATGAGGTATTTCGCGACCCATCCTCGCCCACCACTAAAGCATTACCTTCATCTACTTTAAAAGCTAAAATAGCACTACCTTACTTATGACAACTCTCTGGAAAGCTTATCATGTTAGAAAAGTTGTGAGAAAATATTTTAAAAGTGGCTTTTGCAAAATTTGGCAGGAAAAATTAAAAACAGCCGTAAATGATGAAAAAAGATCCAAAGCCAAAATTAAAACACCATTGGAAAGCCATAGTATAATTACGTGTTTTATCATGCCCTTGTTTGTTAAATCGTCAATAAAATGTATTTTTTCTTCAAACGTCAGTAAATCCGTCATTACTCGACTGTATAGGCGGCCGTGAAGTTTCGTTTTTCCTCCGCCGGAGCTTTACTTTTCACTCTTCCGCCGGCGGAGGTAAAAGTGTTGTCATAGTAACATAGATACTTATTAAACTAAAATTTGTATTTATCACTAAATTTGTCCACTGCATTTCTAAAAAATCACTAATTTAGGAACAAATTGGTTATTATTTAATCGAACTTACTCAATAACTGCTTATCAATACGGAATTAAAACGCAATCGGAGACGCAATTTTAAATAATAATTATTGTTGACAGTGTCCACTGACAGCTTTATGTTACATTACTATAGCAACAACCTGTGCCTATTCACCGACACCGGTCTAAGCTGCCTTGCGAACTCACATCTTTAATAATAATTATTATTGCTATTAAAAACAGATGTTTTTGCATTAATTTGTCGACATTTGAAGAAGAAACAGCATATTTTATTTGGGGGAAAAGTTACTTTTCATGGCTTGCTCTCTATTACCAGCATCACTCCGTTCGGCTGTTAAACACAAGCGCGCCATGAAAAGTATCACTTTTCCTCCATATAAAATAATATACTATTAACTCATTTAATATTTAACGTGCTTGCTGTTGCTATCAGCAATTTTATTGGGGAAATGGTGTATTCTATGAAAAGAACGAATAAAAATGATTCTTCCTTCTCTTGTTTCAAATAGCAAATTTTTACTCCTCTGCATTTTTGAAGAAATGGTACTTTTGTCTTTTTTTTTAGATATTCTTAAGTGTAGCAAATATAGCCACTGTAAGTTTTTAAATTGTCACCCTGTATAAACAAACTATATATTCCAGTCGTATATAAATAGTAATAATGAGAAATGAATCTATAGGAAAGTTTCTATCAATAATTGAGCAGGTAAATAGGTACGTTGGGGTTTGGAACCTTCGGCAACATGCACTAAAACAGAGTTTTATCCACAATACCGAAACAGAATATTTGCACTCGACGCGCGTTTCGCTAACCATGTTAGCATCATCAGGAGATGATTAAAACTAGAAAGAAAGGTAAATAGGTAGCTATACTGAAATATTATTTTGAAACACCTGAGCTGTCTCAACTGAAAATAAGAAATGAATTTATAGGAAAGTTGTTATAGAAAATTTATAAGTAAAATAGATACTGCTAACGCACGTGTATCTGAAAAAAAGATATTTCCCTCCCATTATGTTTATTTGATTGCGAAAATATGAAATTTACTTGTTTTACTTTGAAACACAACATCAGCTGTCTCTACCTCAAACTGAAAATAAGAAATGAATCTATAGGAAAGCTGTTATAGAAAATTTAAAGAGATTTCCCTCCCATTATGTTTATACGATTGCGATCATATGAAAATCAGCTGTCTCTCCCTCAAACTAAAAATAAGAAATTAATCTATAGGAAAGTTGTTATAGGAAATTTAAAGAGATTTCCCTCCCATTATGTTTATTCGATTGCGATTATATGAAATTCACGTGTATTATTTTTGAAGCGCAACATCAGCTGTCTCTCCTTCAAGCTGAAAACAGAAATAAATCTATAAGAAAGAGGTTATAGAAAATTTATTAGATAAATAGGTACTGCTAATGCACGTGTATCTGAAAAAGAGATTTCCCTCCCATTGTGTTTATTCGGTTGCGATCATATGAAATTCGCATGTATTATTTTGAAACACAACATCAGCTGTCTCTCCCTCAAACTGAAAATCAGAAATGAATCAATAGGAAAGTTTTTATAGGTAATTTAAAGGTTAGATAGGTACTGCTAACGCTTGTATATCTAAAAAATAGTTATTTTCCTAACAAGTGCGCAAAGTGCTACTTTTCCGCACGCGACTGATGCGCACGGTCAATCAGTCGAGTGCGGAAATGTCACTTTGTGCAAGCGTTAGGAACATTATTTTTTCTACGAGCGCGGGCCAAACAAGCACACAATAATAATGACCCATATTTAAATAAAGGAAAAAGTATCTGTTAATTATACCTACTGTTGCTTTACATGACTATTATTCTTGACCTGACATGACTTAAAAAGATATGGTGTTTGGTTTAAGTTGTAATATCGCGAATTACGGAAGCTTTGAGGGCTTTCTAGCGACGCTGAGGATCATGTTTTTTGGGATACTTCGTTTTACACACTGAACTATATACATAGTTCAGTGGTTTTACACCTAGACCGAGAATAACAACCGCAGAGAAGCGACAAAACCCGTCGGCACCTTTAAAATTGGAGAGCCAAGTTCAATTTGTCATATGTGACAGATGGCCGGTTTAATACACTGAGATAAAAGTAATGAAGGGAAAAGAAATGCTATACACCGATAAAACATGTAATTAATTACATGTTTATTATTTACTTTATTAGAAATGTATTATGAATAGTAGTTATCTTTTAGGATTCAACGTTGTAACTCAGAGTTTACTGATTTGTCGCGTTCTAACATTTATGAAGTGAATACTTCTTTGGTATCATGAGAGTGATTTTTCAAGGTCGCATCACGAGATGGTTTATGTTTTCGTCTCGCGTTACGAAATTTTCGTATCGTTGATTGGACGACTAACCCAAACTAACCAAATCTATTAAAATTGTTTATAGCGTATCAGATCCGGCTAAAATAAGTAAAATAAGTTGAGACTAAGTGAAATTAACCCAAAGTTGATTTGACGACTATCCCAAACTAAGCAAATCTCTTAAAATTGATTATAACGTATCGGAACCAGTTCAAATGATTAAAATAAGTTGAGAGTAATTGAAACTAACCGAAAGTTGATTCGACGACTAAGCCAAACTAACCAACTCTATTAAAATTGATTATTACGTGTCGAAACCGCTTCAAATTACTAAAATAAGTTGAGAATAAGTGAAACATACCGATAGTTGATTGGACTACTAACCCAAACTAACCAAATCTATCAAAATTGATTATAACGTATCGGACCGGTTCAAAAGGCTAAAATAAGTTGGGACTAAGTGAAACTAACCGAGAGTTGATTGGACGACTAACCCAAACTAACCAAATCTATTAAAATGGATTATGACGTATCGGAACCGGTCCGGATGTAAAAAGTCAATCAGTTACACGTACTATTAACATATGTCAAAAGAAATAAATAATGATGTATACGAATATTTCATGATGGATATATGGTTGTAATGTCATCGTAATATGTCAAAATGTATGTTAAAATATTGTAAATTCATTCCTTATTAAAAGACGACTATGTACGATTCTGTCAATCAAACGTTTTAAGAAAATATTAAATGTGACAGATGAAAATATTCGTCAATATTTCCCTTAATATAACAGATATCGAAAAATTGTTTAACAAAAGATTTGTGTTTTTCGATGTTTGTATCGTTTGGAAATAAAAAATATATATAAATAAAATATGACACGTGGCAACTGATAGCTACAGCTGTCAAATTCGTTTATATTATTCTGACATATGTCAAAATACATTGTTAACATTTTGACATATTTAAGTATTATATCTTCACACATATTTTTAATCATTAAAGAATGCAATGAAATAGGGTCCGAAACTAAAACAAGTAAAGAAGGTGGATGATCACCAAATTGATATGTTCCACTTAAAAGTACCATACCTTCGTTGGGCTCCAACATTCACTAAATCTTTGACGTAACCGATGCAGAAATGCATCTGCGCCTCTCTATCATAACATTTTTGAAAAAGGTTCGAATTCTTCTAAATTAAAAATCGGCAATTGATAGAGTAATAAAAGCTATACAAAAATTGTCGTATATTTTTTCTGTTTAGTTAATAATTAAGTGAGAAAAAATTAATGAAGTACAATAATAGAAAACCGAAATTTTGATTCATATACGATTTATTCGAAATAGCTTTGCTATTAAAGGTCCTATTCGTCCTATCGAAAAAAAAGTATTAAGATATATTGTAGAGAAATTCAAAACATATTTTTCTGCACAAACCAATTTATTCCAACTGTCATTATTCTATAGATAATTGAAAATATATCTGAAATATATATCGTGTTCATTTATAACATTTTTTCATTGTTTTCATGTGTCAAGTTCAAATATGGTTGTTATCCTATAAAATATAGCGTAATACTATACAATTGATAAGACAAAGAAATATTGGTTAATCATATTCACATTTACACAAACAGTTAGCATAAAACAATGGGTTAATTTAAGAAGATTTAATGAACAATTTAGACATATTATTTTAAAAAAATGGCATATGTCAAATGACGACATTAAAGTAGTGGTAAAAAAATAAAAAGTTATGTAACATATCTCACTGTCATATTAACCCATAATATGTAACATAAAATTAGCTAAATTTTTTAATGATTAAAAATATATGTCAAAATATAATACTTAACTATGTCAAAATGCTAACAATGTATTTTGAAATATGTCAGATTAATATAAACACATTTGACAGCAGTAACTGTCAAATGTGACAGCTGTATGCGTCATATTTTATTTCCAAACGATAGAGCATTGAAAAATACAAATGTTTTGTTAAACAATTTTTTCGATATCTGTTATATTAAGGGAAATATTGACAGAATCGTATATGATCGTATTTTAATAAGGAATGAATTTATAATATTTTAACATTCATTTTGACATATTACAATGACATTACAACGATATATCCATCATGACATATTCGTATATACATAATTATTTATTTTTTTACATATCTTAATAGTACGTGTAACTGATTGACTTTTTACATCCGGACCGGTTCCGATACGCTATAATCAATTTTAATAGATTTGGTTAGTTTGGGTTAGTCGTCCAATCAACTTTCGGTTAGTTTCAGTTAGTCTCAACTTATTTTAGTCATTTGAACCGGTTCCGATACCTCATAATCAATTTTGATAGATTTGGTTAGTTTGGGTTAGTAGTCCAATAACTTGCGGTTAGTTTCACTTATTCTCAACTTATTTTAGTCATTTGAAGCGGTTCCGATACGTTAAAATCAATTTTAATAGATTTGGTTAGTTTAGGTTAGTCGTCGATTCAACTTTCGGTTAGTTTCACTTAGTCTCAACTTATTTTAATCATTTATTGAACCGGTTCCGATACGTTATAATCAATTTCAATATCCGGGGAGGTGTGGTATAATTCCCACCCCCAATGATGACCCTGTGATACGGGGTCCTCACTCGTCATATTTTCGATCCGAGGCTCCGTTAAAGAGATCGGTAAAACATGTTTTACCCAAAATCCCCCCTTAAATTAGAGCCCCTCCCCACCATATGGTCAAAGGCACATCTACCATAAAAATTTCGACCCCATAGTTCTTCCCTCTCCTGACCGAACGGGGGGGGGGGGGGTGTACGGGGTCCAGTTTTTATCCAGGTTCGTCATTTTACCCCGGCTACATGTTTTAAAAATTTCAGCCCTCTAGCTATACTGGAACATGCTTAATTAAAGGGGCGTTTCACTTTGAAAAGCGTTTCAATTTGATAAGCGTTTAATTTTTTCTGATTTTACCCTCGTTTAAGAAGTCACTTCAATAATAAACCAAAGGAAACGCGTTGACGCAAAAATTTTATCGTCGACGACTGTACTAAACAAATCTCGGACTAAAGTAAACTGACAAGCACGTGGAGATGACAGTTGGCCGGTTTACCTCCCACTCCAAATTTTCGGGCGGGATTTATGTTGTCGCTTCTCTGCGGTTCTTATTCTCGGACCTAGATTTGTTTAAAATCTGTCAATCTGACAATTATAAGTATTGTTGCTTGACATAATGTTTTACTACTATACCGAGGATTTCAAAATATATGGTTTTTGGTTTAAGTTACAATATCGCGAATTACGGAAACTTTTAGGGAAAAGAGTATAATTATGACTTAAAACGGTTTCTTATATTGCATAAAAAGTCCGAAAGTGTAAATTTTCTAAAAATATATGAACATTTTTTTGACTGTGGTGATTTTAGAGAATTTTACTTTCCCGCACATTTTCCCGCATAGTGTGCGGGAAAGTACTACTTCGCGCACTGAGTAGCGTGCGCAAAGTAGCCACTTTGCGCACGCTCGTAGAAAAAATAGATTTCTGTACCATTATGTTTATCTGATTGCGATTATAAGAAATTTGCTTGTATTATTTAAAAACACAACATCAGCTGTCTCTCCCTCAAGCTGGAAATAAGAAATTAATCTATAGGAAAGTTTTTATAGAAAATATTTAAGATAAATAGGAAAATAGGTACTGCTAATGCACGTGTATCTGAAAAAAGAGATTTCCCTCCCATTATGTTTTTTTGATTGCGAATATAAGAAATTCGTGTGTATTATTTAAAAACACAACATCAGCTGTCTCGCCCTCAAACTAAAAATAAGAAATGAATCTATAGCAAAGTTGTTATAGAAAATTTTTAAGATAAATAGGTACTGCTAACGCACGTTTCTCTGAAACAAGAGATTTTCCTCCCATTATGTTTATTCGATTGCAATTATATGAAATTAACGTGTATTATTTTGAAACACATCAGCTGACTCTCCCTCAACATACGAAATTAATCTATAGGAAAGTTGTTATAGAAAATTTATTAGATAAATAGGTACTGCTAACGCACGTGTATCTGAAAAAAGAGATTTCCCTCCCGTTATGCTTATTCGATTGCGATTATACGAAATTCGCGTCTATTGCTGAAAAACATATCAGCTGTCTCTCTCTCAAACTGAAAATACGCAATAAACATATAGGTAAGTTTTTATAGATAATTTACAAGTTAAATAGGTACTGCTAACACATGTATATCTGATAAAAAAGATTTCCTTCCCATTATGTGTATTCGATAGCGATTATATGAAATTCGTGTGTATTATGGGAAAACACATCAGCTGTTCTCCCTAAAACTAGAAATCTATAGCAAAGTTTTTAGAGATAATTTCCAAGCTATAATAGTATATTATAATTACAAAATAAGAATAATACGAGAATCAATTGAAATTGAGAAAATTGGACAACCAAACAGAAGAGACGACGCCCTGCACTGGTCCAATACCTGGAAAACTCTGGTTGCGCTCACCAGTAGTCAGCGGTCCAGATTCATAAATCACGGGAACAATAATTACTCTTATTTTTTTATTTTATGATTCCAAACATAGAAACTTTGATTAAGACACTATTTTTATTTGTTGTACTGTGGATAAATGAAACATTGGTTCGAAATAAGACGAATTGTTTCCGCGATTTATGAATCTGTTCTGGCGTCGAGTATAGCAGCTTTCTAAAATTCTCTCTTTGTGACATGCATGTTATTTGCGGTGAAGTTTTGACAAGCGCTATCGAATTTAAAGGTGCGTACAGACCTGACGCGACGCGCGCGCGAGACGCACGCGACAGTCCAAAATTCCTAAGTGTGGATGGAGCGCGCGCGCGGCGCTAGCGCCGCCTGTCCGAGGCGCGTCGCTACCCGTCTGCTGTCGGTTTTTCGACGGCAGATCAAAGAAAGAGCGAGGCGCAGTGTAGAAGGCTAGTAGAAGGAGCGTAGCAATCGCGCGAGAATCGGTGAAGAAGTGCAATAGAACTTAGTCGCGTGGAGCGCGCGTCTTTCTACATGGCTCACAGCAGGCGCGCGATAAAACCGTGCGCGTCGCGTTCGCGTTGCAGGCGCGCGGTCGGCGCGTCGCGTGCGTGTCGCGAGCGCGTCGCGTCAGGTCTGTACGCACCTTAAGAAAGCTGTTGGGACCGCAGACTGCTGGTGAACGAAATCAATTATAAACAAACTAGATTCAGATCAGGCGACTCGCACAACAGAACAGACAAGCGTCGTAACCCAGACGACCGCGCATGGGGAGGAACCAACGCCGCCGACCAATCAGCGTCGCTACAACTTTCGAGGCAGGCCTATAAATACGTAGCAAATCACGTCAACCCTCAGTCAATTTCTACTACCAGGCAACGCAATGATAATGCCAAGGAAAACCTTGGCAAAAAACTAACAGATATATTCCCTGATAAACAATTATTCCATGAAACACTATACTAGTTGTTTATGCATAAATTGCATGCTGACCTATATAATTGCTGCTAACTCAAGCGGATGGTGGCTATGTAAGGTGCCTGAAATATTAATAAAATTTACAAAAAATAGTTTTACTTTACGAATATTGTGTTATTTTTGTAACCACCTTGTATATAGTGGATTTAAATTTTTTATTTAAAAGCGTAGAGTTATGTTTGCGAAGGGACTATTAGCTAATTTTTTCAAAGTAATTTTTACTTAAAAGTTCCAGCGTAATGATTGCAATAAGTAAAAAATTTTTGAAGTGAAACTTTTTAACGTGCGCCGGGAGTAAAATTTGAAGGTCGCGAACGCTACACGATGAGCAACACGACCTGGCGGAAGAAAAATATGAGAATATTGTTATTGTGATATCCTTGTTAGTTTATAAGATAAAAATATGGGATTTGCTCTGTTACTTTGTCAAGACATAAGCAAAACTTTTATGAAGAATAGTTTCTTTCATTTAGGCTTTCCCTATTTGTTAATTGAGTGGTATAAAAAAAAAACTACTTTGTAACCAAATCCGAGGCTAGGGCGTTTAAGTTTAAGAATTTTCACTTCTGATATGCGCACATGGTGGACACGCTTTTTTTGTTGTTTAATGTTTGGCACACACACAAAAGGAAAATCCTATACCACTCAATTAGCGGCGCGTGTGCGGAGAAGATGGTGGATATTGGACTTGAAGCGCTGTAGGTTGTAATTTTCGAGAAAAAGGTTACCGGGATATCCATTCCAGGGCGAGGCAGTCCTCCAGACAAATAAGTTCCTAGGTGTTCGCAGCTGAATCATATGTTGATGTGCAGCTTGTGTCACACCCGTCTGACCTGTTTGGCGTAACTCTGAACAGAATCATAAGTGCCAGCCCGTTCGAACACCTTCTGTAGTAGTTTAGGTAGTAAAGAGGTAGGTCCGCCCCTTTTCTTCGATGTTCGAGGCTTTAGTCAACTTTGGGTCATCCACAAAACCGACTGCTCTCCTCTGTATGGAATGTAATATCTTGAGCAAGTATTTGGGCGCCGAGCTCCACACATGGGAACAGTATTCAAGAGATGGTCTTATCTGGGCCTTATAGAGCAGTAAGAAATGATGTGTGTTTTTGCCCTATAGAATGCTCCTAGCTTTTGTGCTGCTGCCTTCGCGATTTTTGTGACGTGATTACGCTAAGACATGTTGTTTTCTACGTTGATGCCCAGCAAGCTTATGGATGAGGCTAGAGTCAGTGTTTGTCCTGTCATTTGTTAGTCAGCTCCTGAGGTGTTTGTTTTTGTTTTAGAAGACAGCTGCTTGAGTCTTTCCTGCGTTAAACTGAACATTGTTTTCCTCACCCCATTCCACCATTGCGTTCATATCCTCATTGATTGCAGCAATATGATTTTCTCGCTCCGGTTGGGAACGAGCAGCGGTCATTGGAGTCCGCGACACGAATGGGGATATAAAAGTGCTGTCATCTGCAATGCTGTAAATAGAATTGCTTGCCCTATCTAAGAGATCGTAGATATAGGGGAGGAACAGTGTGGGAGATAATATGCACCCTTGAGGAACTCCGGCATTGATTTTAATTCTCTCCGTTCCATCAATACTAACTCGGATGCTTCGATCCCTTAAGAAAATGGGGAAGCCATAGAAGCAGTGCTGGTGGTAGTCTGTATTCTGTCAATTTACTTAACAATCCGTCATGCCACACCCTATCAAATGCATTGGATATGTCGAGAGACACTGTACGACATTCGCCGTAGTTCTCGATGGCTTTGGTCCACAGGTAGGTCACGTAAGTCCGGAGATCTACGGTTGATCTGTGCTTGTGGAAGCCATGCTGGCGATCGATTGTGATGCCTGATGATTCGAAGTATTTTAAGAGCCGTTCGTATCAGTTTCTCCATGATTATGGACATAATGGGACCTAAGGCAATTGGACGGTAGATATTTGAAATTGTTTTTTTTTTACCTTTCTTCGGGATTGGTTGCACCTGAGCGCATTTCCAGCTAGAAGGAAAGCATGCAGTTCGGTATGATAGGAAGAAAAGCCTGCATAGTGGAGCTGTTAGTTCAGAAGCACATTTCTAGTAGTATTGCGGGAACGCCATCCGGTCCTGTGACATTCTCTCTCGGGATAGTTGTGGGAGTCTTTCCTTGAAGATCTAAGGTAGAATTTGATGCCAACATTCCTGCAAGAATGTTCTCTTTTTATTTGGTCGTTTCCGCTATTGAGCTATCATCTTTGGTCAGTGGTGGGATTGACGACTTTGAGAAACCCTGATTGCTTTGGCAACTAACCAAAAGAATCTTGATCCGTTAGGACAGTTGAGAAGCTTCATCTTCATCTGCTCGTTATATCCCTTCTTGCTCTCTGTTTCGAATTGGGGCTATCGGATCTCGACGCCATCATTTTTAGCATTGACCGCTCTTGAGCAGTTTTCCCCAAACCATGGTTTACTGTGTATCATAGAAGAGAGGATGATACCATACCAACTAGGATAATTTGAGCTATCTTTTTAGCAAATTCAGAGGTGTTTTAATTGCTAAAGCATACATCTTTCCACGAAAAAAAAAAGATAGTACTCGCGAAGACACGCCACTTTGAATATTTGTAGTGCCTGCCGGTGTACCTGTGGCTGTGTGTAACAAACAAAGAGGAAAACAACTGTTTTTAAGTTTTCAGAACAAATGGAATGTTATTTATTACCCTCTATATATAAAATACGCACAATATTAAAAGCCTAGTCGATAGGTCATTAAATGTGCCTTAATATTTTAAAAACCGCATTCAAAAATCTTTCTTAGTTTTGGAAAAACGTACATAAAGCCTAAACTAAAAGTTGCGTTTCAAGTGAACAGCAATTTATATTATTGGCTCCCTTAGTATTTAGTGCCCAATCGTGCATTTATTTTTGTCGTTGGAATGCGAAAAGTGATTATAGTACAGCGATACACGTGCAAACTAGTCCAAAACTTAATTTAGGAATAAATCCAAAAGATTATCCACGGTCCACGGTAATATATGTGAGCATTTCCTCGATTTTTGACAAAAACCTAGTCTTTAGAAGCA
>MU182927.1:159785-201660 GCA_016904865.1 Pissodes strobi
TTAAATGCACTAAAAAGAAGAAAATAAATTTTGAAGTAAATCAAACCCATTATTTTGTTACATTAAACATTTTTATATGATATAAAAGCTTGTCGCCAGATTTTCCTGTTTAAATTTCTCGCGACAAGCTTTTATATCATATAAAAATGTTTAATGTAACAAAATAATGGGTTTGATTTACTTCAAAACTTATTTTCTTCTTTCTAGTGCATTTAAATAAAAGCTTGTTTTTAAAAATTTATTTTTTACTCTTATTTATTTTTTACTTTTTAGTAGGTATTATGTTATAGCAAAATCACAAATTTAGTGAATATTATATATTTATTTATAAAACTTAGATTCGTAGTATATAATAAAAGTCATTTTGAATCAGCCACTTTGAATTTTCAATATCTAATAAAAAAAAATTATATTCCTTGTTCCTAAAAACCCCCTAGTACCAATTTTAAACCAAATCGGACATTCTTTAAGTAGTGCCTTCACCACTAACCTTTAAAGGGAGGTGACAAGTGTAAGCAACACCACTGTCTTCATAAGAATAAATAATGCCAACACCATAGTTTTATATTTTCATTTGAACTACAAACGCATCCCAAATTTGAAGCCAATTGAATATGTAGAAGTCAGCTAAAATTGACTTGCAACATTTAACCCAAAATCGGCCATGTTGAATCCGCCATTCTAAATTCTCAAAATCTGATTAAAAAAAAACCAAATTCCTTGTCCCCAAAAACCTCCATATACCAATTTTAAACGAAATCGGACATACTTTAAGTACTGCCACCCTACCCTATCCTTAAAAGGGAGGGGGGGAGGGTAAGCAAGACCATAGTTTTATATTTTCATTTGAACTACAAAAGCATACCAAATTTTAAGCCAATTGGATATGTAGAAGTCAGCTAAAATTAACTTGCAACATTTAACCCAATATCGGCCATGTTGAATCCGCCATTTTCAATTTTCAAAATCTGATAGAAAATTCATATTCCTTGTCCCCAAAAACCCCCCTATACAAATTTTAAACGAAATCGGACATACTTTAAGTAGTCCCCCTAGGGGAGGTGTACACTTAACAACATTATAATATTGTATTGTCATCGGAACTATAAACGTGTACCAAATTTCAAGGCAATCGGATATTTAGAAGTAGTTCTAATTCAGCTTGCAATATTTGATTACAGACAGATCCACAGGTGAGAGTAAATAAAACATGACGTATAAAAGGGAAAATATATCTATGAAATAAAAGCTTGTAAAAAAACGAATTTTAATTAAAAATTATTCTGCAATAAGCAAGTTAATATAAAGAATGGCCACATCTTGTATCATTGACGGCTTGGCAACGTATTAGATGAGATGTCGATCATATCTTCTGGGATTTGTCAAAGAACAGGTAATGTATCCGGTTGATGCTCATCACCCTCCAATCTTCTTTGGAGCATATCCCAAGTATGCTCTGTGGCCGGAAATTTGTATTACATAACGAGAATTAATATGATTTTAATAGATTTCAGAGTGTGATATTTCCTAGGAGCAGAGAAATGTTTTTGTGAGTGCCAGCGATGGAAAATGAAGATCCATCATACCGCCAGGGGTGATCGAAATTAAAGGAAAATGTGAATATGTTGTAATTTGTCATGAAACGCATCCAAATTCAAAGAGGTCTGGGTACTAGCTAAGATGAAGTGCACTGATAAAATTTTGCAGGGTGATTAGGTATACTATGAGGAATCATTCAGTGGTAATATACACACACCGGCATAATTAGGGGAACGGGCAAAATTTACACTAAGTTTGACTTCAATTTTCTCTTGAACCCTTCACTCGATTTTCCTTTTTTTTTTTTGTTAAATTGTAGCCTGGTTCTTTAAGAATACGTTAGAGATAATGCTGATTTTAAACAATTGGTCCTAATGTCATATACAGGGCTAAAACGAAAGTAATGTTTTTTTTGTAAATTTTTGGGACACTGTGTAGAGTGAACGAATGAAATTCGATATCATTTGATAATGCCAAATTAAGGATTTATCCTTTCTGAACATTTTCTTTTTTTATTCACTCTGATACCTCGAATATTAAGGATGCTACAGGGTTTTGTTAAAAATAGTACTTTTTATGGGTCGATGAATTTCCCTTTATCTTTGTAGAGTGAACGATATTTTATATCATTCGATAATGCCAAATTAAAGATTGATCCTTTCTGAACATTTTCTTTTTTTTGCGCTGAGACCTCGTATACAATGGATGCTACAGGGTTTTGTTAAAAATAGTGAATTGGCCTACTTTTTAAGGGTCAATGAATTTTCGTTAATCTTTGATATTGTTACGTTTTACCCGTGGGTTCTTAACAGAATTACAACTTTGCTATTTTCAACTCATACTCTCTTTATTCACTACCACTGTATACAATTTAACACTCTAAACTACACTTATAACTTTACAACTAATATCTATTCAACACTCAATGATTAACTGAACTGAACTAACATTCGCCTTAGGTCTGCTTACATATAATCTCAAATCTATCACGAATATTCGGGAAGTATTCCGAGGCCACTCTATATGATCTCGACGAGGCCATCGAGAGAATTCCAGCGATCCTGAAACTTCGCGGCCGGCCGGGCGATGACTCATCAGACAGAAAAGCGAGCGGCACGGCGGCTAGTTCTATAGGGTAGCACAAAAACGTTCGGCTCGTTCTTAGTCGTGACAATATGTTATAGAGACCATTAAATCTAGATTTTTTATGACATTAAGTTTCATTCCTGATAGTGTTACCGTTATCTATACAGAGATAAATAAACACGCTCCAATTTATGCATTAAAGCACAAATTGGACCAGTCCTAAGCCTGGATCAAGTGTGAAGGAAGGCCTTTGAAAATAACATTTCACAAAATGGAAAACATAGAAGGGACTTTTATTTATCCCTGTATAAGTAACGGTAACCCTGTCAGGATTGAAACTTAATGCCATAAAAATTCTTAGATTTAATGGTCTCTATAACATATTAAAGATTAACGAAAATTCATTGACCCTTAAAAAGTAGGCCAATGCACTATTTTTAACAAAACCCTGTAGCATCCTTAATATTCGAGGTATGATAAAAAAGGAAAATGTTCAGAAAGGATCAATCTTTAATTTGGCTTTATCGAATGATATTGAATTTCATTCGTTCACTCTACAGAGTGTCTTAAAAATTGACAAAAAAATATTACTTTCTTTTTAGCCCTGTATATGACATTAGGACCAATTTTTTAAAATCAGCAATACCTCTAACGAATTCTGAAAGAACCAGGATACAATCTAACAAAAAAAAGTCAAAATCGAGTGAAGGGTTCAAGAGAAAATTGAAGTCAAACTTAGTGTAAATTTTGCCCGTTCCCCTAATTATGCCGGTGTGTGTAGATATTTGCCACCTCATCAGAAAAGTCAGAAAAGATTAAAGAATGTCTATATCTCGCAAAATTCCCAAGACGTATTTTGTTTCAGAGTGGTGTGGATACTAGCCAAGTTGATGTGCATTGATGAAATTTTGCAGGGTGATTAGGTATACTATAAGGAATCATTCAGTGGTAATATAGTTGATTGCCACCCCATCAGAAAAGTCAGAAAAAATTAAAGAATGTCTATATATCGCAAAATCCCCAAGACGTATTTTAAGTCAGAGTGGTGTCGACACTAGCCAACTTGATGTCCGTTGATGAAATTTTGCAGGATGATTAGGTATACTATAAGGAATCATTCAGCGGTAATATAGTTGATTGCCACCCCATCAGGAAAGTCAGAAAAAATTAAAGAATGTCAATATCTCGCAAAATTCCCAAGACGTATTTTATTTTAGACTGGTGTGGACACTAGCCAAGTTGATGTGCGTTGTTGAAAT
Organism: Pissodes strobi; assembly: GCA_016904865.1. Lineage (NCBI taxonomy): Eukaryota > Metazoa > Arthropoda > Insecta > Coleoptera > Curculionidae > Pissodes > Pissodes strobi. The sequence continues at coordinate 163,670 of MU182927.1, forward strand.
TTTGCAGTGTGATTAGGTATACTATAAGGAATCATTCAGTGGTAATAAAGTTGATTGCCACCCCATTGTCATGAAACGCATCAAAATTCAAAGAGGTCTGGGTACTAGCTAAGATGAAGTGCACTGATAAAATTTAGTAGGGTGATTATGTATACTATGGGGAATCCTTCAATGGTAATATAGTTGATTGCCACCCCATCAGAAAAGACAGAAAAAATTAAAGAATGTCTATATCTCGCATAATTCCCAAAACGTATTTTATTTTAGAGTGGTGTGAACACTAGCCAAGTTGATGTGTGTTGAGGAAATTTTGCAGGGTGATTACGTATACTATGGGGAATCATTCAATTCCCAAGACGTATTTTATTTCAGAGTGGTGTGGACACTAGCCAACTTGATGTGCGTTGATGAAATTTTGCAGAGTTATTAGGTATACTATAAGGAATCATTCAGTGGTAATATAGTTGATTGCCACCCCATCAGAAAAGTCAGAAAAAATTAAAGAATGTCTATATCTGGCGAAATTCCCAAGACGTATTTTATTTCAGAGTGGTGTGGACACTAGCCAACTTGATGTGCGTTGATGAAATTTTGCAGGGTGATTAGGTATACTATAAGGAATCATTCAGTGGTAATATACTTGATTGCCACCCCATCAGAAAGGTCAGAAAAAATTAAATAATGTCTATATATCGCAAAATCCCCAAGACGTAACGTATGTCCCGAAAGTTTTGGCACAAAATATTTAACCAAATATTTTTGTAATACGTAACTTTATTTAAACTTTTTTTATTTGCTATAATTAACGGCTTAGTAACTAACAAAATTATTAACTTAAATTAAATGAAAGGGCCCGTGCTGCTCAATTAGGCGCAATTTTCTGCGAACATCACGCATTAGGTTCTGGATAACTTGAACATCTATTTCGCCTATCTTTCCAAGAATTCTACGCCGTAGTTGTTCCTCATTTTCGGCTTGCCACCCTCCATCATACACTTTGTGGGATAACAATGCCCAAAAATCTTCAATCGGGCGGGCCTGAGGTAAATTACGAGGGTTATCTTGTCTTGGTACGAAAGGTATGTTATTTTGATGAAGGAAATTTTGAGTTGCTCTTGCATAATGGCAGCTTGCTGAGTCGGGCCAAAACATAATATCATCTCCATCGTGATGTTGGTGTACAAAATCAACTAATTTATTGAGGCAGTTGTTAATATACCTTTCCGCATCTATAGCTTCCCCCCTAACTCGACCCACATAAGGTCTGTATATCCCACTAATCGATATCGCACACCACACCAAAACTTTATCAGCAAATTTTGCTTATTCCTTATATTTAACATTGTTTGGACACTCTTCTATATTGTCCGTATAAAAACCATCGTTTCCTTTGATTTCCTAGTTGGCAAGTGTAAAGTATTTTTTATTACGCATGCATCATTATCAACGATTATCGCACGCTGCAGCGTGCTTAAAATTATGTTTATGATGCGCCTACTTTTGTGTCAAATGTGACAGATTAATATATTCGTCAATGTGACAGATTAATATATTCGTCAATATATCCCATAAGTTTAATATCTAAAACATTTTTGAGATTATGATGCATTCGTAATAAAAAATAACGTATGATATACGTGTATAAGAGGCCTTTAAAGCCCTTGCGACTTACAAAACACTCCGCTGCGCGTCGTGTTTTGAAATATGTCGCGCGTGCTTTAAAGATCCTCTTATACACTTATATCATAATATACTATTTCATCGTCTAGAATAATGATTTTCTCATTTGAAAAATGTATCCGCCTAAGTTGACGACTGCATCTTGCTGCTAATTGATTTACGGTATATTTAGGACACTTTCGTCCTTTTCGATATTTTTGCCCGTTTCTTGCCAATTCCCGCGATACTGTACTCTTTGAAGAACGGAATTGACGCGCTAATTTTCTTGTAGAAACCCCGACTCTGTCTTTTGCTCTTCTTACCAACCTGTCTGTTCTTTCTCGCATAAAACTTCTTGGTCTTCCACTTTTTGGAAGATTTAAACAGGGAATTCCTTCTTCACATTCGGCTATAGTACGGTAAATACTTCTGCGTGAAATATTTTGGTTTTGAAAAATGCGAACTATTTTAACCTTAGACATTCGTCCAACCAAATTATAAATACTTTTTCGTAATCCTAATTTATAAGACATTTTAGTGCAACTGATTTAAAAAAAGGACATGTCGAACTAATGTCAAGGAAATAAACAATTTTTTGTTTCCAAAGCCATCTCGATATACTATCATTGCAACCTATTTTTAGGCCCCTAAATGTTGTGCCAAAACTTTCGGGACATACGTTATTTTAAGTCCGAGTGGTGTGGACACTAGCCAACTTGATGTCCGTTGATGAAATTTTGCAGGATGATTTGGTATACTATAAGGAATCATTCAGCAGTAATATAGTTCTAAAACTGAGCTTTATCCACAATACCGAAACAGAATTTTTGCACTCGACGCGCGTTTCGCTAACCATGTTGGCATCATCAGGAGATGATTAAAGTTTTAATCATCTCCTGATGATGCTAACATGGTTAGCGAAACGCGCGTCCAGTGCAAAAATTCTGTTTCTGTATTGTGGATAAAGCTCAGTTTTAGTGCATGTTGCCGAAGATTCCAAACCCCAACATAGTAGGTAATATAGTTGATTGCCACCCCATCAGGAAAGTCAGGAAAAATTAAAGAATGTCAATATCTCGCAAAATTCCCAAGACGTATTTTATTTCAGAGTGGTGTGGACAGTGGACACTAGCCAAGTTGATGTGCGTTGATGAAATTTTGCAGTGTGATTAGGTATACTATAAGGAAATATAGTTGATTGCCACCCCATTGTCATAAAACGCATCAAAATTCAAAGAGGTCTAGTTACTAGCTAAGATGAAGTGCACTGATAAAACTTAGTAGGGTGATTAGGTATACTATGGGGAATCCTTCAATGGTAATATAGTTGATTGCCACCGCATCAGAAAAGTCAGAAAAAATTAAAGAATGTCTATATCTCGCATAATTCATAAAACGTAATTTATTTTAGAGTGTCAAGTTGTCAAGTTGATATGCGTTGATGAAATGCTGCAGTGTGATTAGGTATACTATGGGGAATCATTCAGTGGTAATATAGTTGATTGCCACCCCATCAGAAAAGTCAGAAAAAATTAAGGAATGTCCTTGGGAATGTCTATATCTCGCAAAATTCCTAAGACGTATTTTATTTCAGAGTGGTGTGAACACTAGCCAAGTTGATGTGCGTAGATGAAATGCTGCAGGGTGATTAGGTATACTATGGGGAATCATTCAGTGGTAATCTAGTTGATTGCCACCCCATCAGAAAAGTCAGAAAAAATTAAAGAATGTCTATATATCGCAAAATTCCCAAGACGTATTTTATGTCAGAGTTGTGTGGACACTAGCCAACTTGATGTCCGTTCATGAAATTTTGCAGAGTGGTTAGGTATACTATAAGTAATCATTCAGTGGTAATATAGTTGATTGCCACCCCATCAGGAAAGTCAGAAAAAATTAAAGAATGTCAATATCTCGCAAAATTCCCAAGACGTATTTTATTTCAGACTGGTGTGGACACTAGCCAAGTTGATGTGCGTTGATGAAATTTTGCAGTGTGATTAGGTATACTATAAGAACTCATTCAGTGGTAATAGAGTTGATTGCCACCCCATCAGAAAAGTCAGAGAAAATTAAAGAATGTCTATATATCGCAAAATTCCCAAGACGTATTTTATTTCAGAGTGGTGTGGACACTTGCCAAAAAGATGTGCGTTGATGAAACTTTACAGGGTGATTAGATATACTATGGCGAATCCTTCAGTGGTAATATAGTTGAGTGCCACCCCATCAGAAAAGTCAGAAAAAAATAAAGAATGTCTATATTTCGCTGAATTCCCAAAATGTATTTTATTTTAGAGTGGTGTGGACACTAGCCAACTTGTTGTGCGTTGATGAAATTTTGCAGGGTGATTAGGTATACTATGGGGAATCCTTCAGTTGTAATATAGTTGATTACCACCCCATCAGAAAGGTCAGAAGTATTTCGTATTTAAAATATTCTAGAAAAACTGAAAATCGGCGTATTGGCTTTTCGTTAATATTGCGCAAACCGTTAATTTGACACCTGTCCAACTCTTACGTTTTTAATGCACTTACTTGTTTCAAATACTCATTAAGAAGACCGCGGATTGTCTTTTGTTTTTAAGATAGCAACATAAGGTGACCAACTGTTCTGAAATAAGAACCAGAACTAAGGGCGGATTTAACTCAGAATTAATGGGGGGTGGGGAGGTTAGAGATGCATGCCGTGGGGCCGCCGGGGGATAATTCGCCAAAGGCTAAAAATTTTGAGGGTGCCATGCCCAATTTTTACCTAAAAGGATCTCCCATAGTATACCTAATCACCTTGCAAAATTTCATCAATGCACATCAATTTGGTTAGTGTCCACACCACACTGAAATAAAATACGTCCTGGAAATTATGCGAGATATAAACATTCTTTAATTTTTTCTGACTTTTCTGATGGGGTGGCAATCAACTATATTACCACTGAATAATTCCTCTTAGTACAGCTAATCACCCTGCAAAATTTATCAACGCACATCAAGTTGGCTAGTATCCACACCACTCTAAAATAAAATACGTTTTGGGAATTATGCGAGATATAGGCATTCTTTAATTTTTCCGAACTTTTTTGATGGGGTGGCAATCAACTATATTACCACTGAAGAATTCCCCATAGTTTACCTAATCGCCCTACTAAATTTCATCAGTGCACTTCATCTTGGCTAGTACCCAGACCTCTTTGAATTTTGATGCGTTTTATGACAAATTACAACATATTCACATTTTCCATTAATTTCGATCACCCCTGGCAGTATGGATCTTCATTTTCCATCGCTGGCACTCACAAAAACATTTCTCTGCTCCTAGGAAATATCACACTCTGAAATCTATGAAAAGCATATTAATTTTCGGTACATAATGCAAATTTCCGGCCTTGCATTAACTAGTAGGTTTTGCGTTTTCGCGTCATTTTATGGCTGGGCTTTTATGGATAACTTCACCTTAACAATGCCAATATACTCGCCATAATCCTACGAGGAATATAAAATTTTCGCCTATTGCGGCACGAAAAATTGGTAACAATATTGTTTATAATTTCTTCTTCATACACTTTACTGTTCATATTACCGTCACAAATAGACACATTTCAGCCTAAATATTACCGTCACAAACAAACACATTTCAGCCTAAATCAATATTGTCCCACCCCTCAATGGATGAACTACTTGGACGGATCGGCGTTTTCTAGGAGTTCTTGGTGTTGGCCATGCCATACTGGAAACCGCCGGCGCCGACTATCTGAGTATCTGCCAAAGCGAGACTCATCAGTATATAACGTGTCATTCCACGCTGCTCTCCCACAGTGTTGCCGATTGTCACATAATTATCAGATTTTAACATAATTTTGCCAGCAGTCTGATACAAAATTTGGAGATGGCATAATTATCAATTTTAACATAATTTTAACAGACAATTTATTCTGCCAATAATATAATTTGATATTTACTACAGTGGCTTTACACAAAAAGGCTTTGTAAGATTTAAAATATTTAAATGGCCCCCATCTCGTATAAATATTCCCTAACTGTATGCGTAGCTTTTATTACTTGAAAATAGAGGGAGGCAGTCGAAAACCACCGATACAGTAGTTCTATACAAGATAGAAGATAGAGCCACTGTAACCACCGATTCGAGTGGGAGACATCTAAAGGTGCGTATCCACCATCCACCGGTGTCGGTTCATCAATTTGATTTGTCGTTTGTGTGTGCGCTTTGCTTTTTTGGGTATCTACAGTTATTTGCGAATAATTGGCTGATGGAGATTATTGTCAATAATAGAACTGCAAACAGTTGCAAACGTTTGCTCGCAATGATTTTTTGGTGGATACGCACCTTAAAAGATGAACCATTACCTATTCAGTGACTTTAAGATCGCCTACAGTCAATACCTTAGGAGGTATTGTGGCAGGCTATAGTGCCTTTGAACCAATGTAATATCACCAAAGCCACTGTAAGATCGCCCTGTTTTCGGCGCCATCTCTTTGTTCATGGCGTAAGTGGGGGTAAAATGTTAAGCTTTTAATAAACGGCGAATCGCAACCCTTTTTTTGGAAGTAACCGAGTACTGGGCTTGTGAGCGCATCATAAATACATTTCTGAATAATAGATGTCTTTATGGTCCAAGGAATCACTTCCAGCGGGTTTCGTGGTGCAGTGGTTAGATGCTGTGTTTGTGACACGGCGGTCCGAGTTCGGATCCAACGGCAAGACCTGTTTCTTGCATGAAGTGAGAAAAATACAGATGTAAACATTGTGATGCGCGCGCAAGCCCAGGACTCGTTAGGCGGGGGAACTCGGCGGATGGTTCCAAAATAGCGAACCTCATGGCGAACAGAAGATATATTTTGCTGATCCCGCCATCTTCAGGTTTTAACATAATCTACATCAAAATCTAATAATTTTGGCTTAGCTATCACATAATTTAATTTCATGCCAGCGGCAACACTGCTCTCCCATTAGCTCATTCCAACCTCACCTGTCTAGGGACCAAGGTCTAAAGGCGCGTTTACATTGGTATAGTTACTTGTACCAGTTACTTGTACAAGCAACTACCCGGGATAGTTCACTTTCTCAGGTGAAAAGCTAGTAGGTGTCTACATTAGAAAGTGGTTATTTGCTTGCCAGTTCCTAACGTGCACTGGACGCCTATAGATGAAATATCCGCATAGTCGTGCTTTGTTAAAAAAAAATAATTAAGAATCGAGTTAAAAAGGTTTTGTTGGAAATATTGGAAATTTTGATTAAAGAAATTAATAATTTAATTAAGGAAGAGAATAGTGGTTCAAAAAGGTATGGGTTCTGAAATGGATTGAAAGAAGAAGTAACAGAGCAACATCTGCTTTCTTTTAAAAGAACTTCGTGCAGAAGATCCTGTAGCATATAAAGTAGGTATGCCTTATTAGATTGACATCCAATAAATATGCAGAGTGGCGGCTTTGAAACAACTAGTTCGAGATATGAGAGTAAATGGATTTAATGTTGCTAAAGCCAGGCAAAAAATAGATAGTTTGAGAAATACTTATAGCCAGGAATTACAAAAAATAGTTTATTAAATCTGGAATTGGTGCTGATGACACATACTGACTCAACGCAACTTGGTAAGTTTAATTTTAAATGTTAAACATTTAAGTAAGTATTAACGTACTTGATTTAGATCAACGTTGAATTGAAAATTAAATTATCTTGTAAATAATATTAACACTCCAGACGAAAGAGATGACAGAAAGGGGCTTAGATGGCAAAATTAATAGTAGTTCGAATAACCTTCTAAAACTCGATATTTTTACAAAAATAATATTAGTTTTGGTACATGAAAAATTCGTCAAAACTTAGAAACTACATAGAATTTTTAACACAAAATGTTCCATATTTTTACATTTTGATACATCCAACTGTTTTATTTTTTAAACCTTCAATCATTTTATCAATCTATCGGTCCCTGTTCAATCAAATTAAAATATCATAGAAAACTTTTTGTTGTAAATTTCCGAATCAAAATTCAGAAATTTACAACAAAAAAAATTCTATAATCTAAGAGATAACGAAGCTTTCCATTAAACCTAAAACTGAACTTATTTTTATACAAAAAATCTATTTTTGTGAGGTTATGTAAAAATTTGGGGGGTTGCACAGGGAGATTTTGGAGGGAAGTTGAAAGTTCGGATTCAGCGAAATATAAAATATGCCTTTTTTAGAACTACTTTTTCCATTTAAAAACCTGCCGCCTCAAAAAAGCGTGTTTGTTGGCACCATTATAATAGCGGCCATAGTGGTTCCTTTGGGCTGGGCACTCAAACTGCTTTTGACGAGGCTTAACGCTCAAATTTTCGAAGGCTTCTCTGTCTCAAAAATCGCTTTAAGCGTAAAGTTTTTGAATACAACTGAAACTTCGGGGTACAACTATTTAAAAAAAAATCATAAAAAAAATTATAAACAACAGGCGGGAAAGTCACATGAGTGGTCTCATTTTATTTTAATTTATTTTTTGAATTCGCAACCAACTAAACAGACTGAAGAAAATACAGAATATGAACTGGAATTGAAAAAACATTAACCGCTTCAATAACTGCATATTCCTGCAGCTGGATGTTCCAGCCTTAAAAACATTCTCATGGGTCAACAGTACGCAATTCCCTATTGGGGTCAAACAGACGATACCAAGACTTATCTGCAGCTGCTTTAGAGTTCCGTCAGATGAGTTTCGTTTTACAATCTGGAAATGAATAAAATGAATTTGATGGAAACTATATGGCCATTGCTTTAAAAACCTGCCTTTGCGGTTGGCACTAGAATGTCAAAATTATTTGCGGCGTACACTGACCCGATATCGCTGTATGGTTCTTCCTACATCATTGGCATCTCCTGGCCACCAACAACCATGTCCTAGGTGTATTGAAAATACCAGACACAACTGTTATGACTTCTGATCTGATTACTCCTACATAGATATATATCCTACTCTTTTTCAAATGCATAAATTTGGCATGTGTCAAATTTTTAAATACTTCCAACCATATATTTTCAGATATTCCGATAATGATAAGTGGTTAAATCTAGTTTTAAATAAGCATATACAATTAACGAAATTACCAAGGTGTGAATCTAGGGAATAGAAAAAGTGAATAAAAACTTGACACAGGCCAAATTTTTACATCTAAAAAAAAACACGGTTTAATCAGTAGTTTGATTTGTGCTATAACCATTTTATCTCTTATTTTAAAATGGCTATAACATTAACAATTTATGAGAAAGAAATCAGGAAAGCAAAGAGGTATATCGATATTATAAATATCTTAATTTATGTATCTAAACATTTTGTTGATATTATCCCTTCATCGGGCCGCATCTTAAGCAGTAATCAAGATCATGTTGAATGTTTATTTATTAGACAAATTTGCCTGATCGACCTCGTCAAGTGACCGAACATTAAGTTCGGTAACTTCATGTGCCCCGCACCGATAACTCGAGCATGTCGCGTGTTTTGTTTCTGTTGTCTTTTATGCCCATATAAATGCTCCTAGTAGTATTTTCAATACTAAAACAGACCTAACTTTCGTGATTGATTAACTTGGTTCGCAGTTTGTATGAAACAAAACTCTCGACTATCGCGGAGATGATGAACTATTTAACTGTCCCTACTACAATGATAGTAAAATTACCAGTTACAAAATGGCAACTTACCGAGAGTTTTCCTGCTTAACGTTTTCCTTATAAGCTTGTCTTGGTTACTGTTTTTAATGATGGCCAAGTTGCTGTGCATCGAATGGCATTGGTAAAACGCGTCCTGCCAAGTGGCCTTTTCTTTGCTGAAGAAGTAGCACCTGTGGCTCAATCTTATAAAATTCGGGGGACAGGCGTAGCTTCTTTTCGTCGGTTGTCTGTCGACTGAAGTAGCTGAAAATGGACAGGTAAAACGGTTAACGGTACGCCTTCCAGACAGGTATAGTAAAATAATTATCAATCGAAAACGATGATAGGCAAAATTAACAAATTGATTTGACAAAAAAAGGTGTGTTCAGGACAGAATTAGAAGCTTCAACGGACATCAAAAACTGTATAAGAAATAGCTTGAACCCGTCAAATCTTACTTTATTTAAAGTACACTTTTACCTCGAAATCTGCCATATTTCGATTTGTCATGTTGTGATGTTAAATTTAAAATATTAGTATTACTTAAATAGGGTGTTATATGGTTTTTAAAAGGATCGTTAAATGAAAGTCGCATATACTTGTGCATTTCTTTCACATGGTGAATAAACTCGAGATTCAAAATCAAGATTACATTTAGAGCGATATGTATCATTTTATCAGATTTTCACCTCTCTAGCTACATCAGCGGAAAAGTTCCATCTCGGTTACGAATCGCTATATTTATTCTATATCTTGTCAAAAAATATTAATATCAATTAACGTTCTGTCACTAAGATTTCGTAACGAATGCCACTAATATTTGTCTTGCAACTTAATACTTGAAAATTATTATGTGAACAAATACTTTTATTTGGATACCTGTTTTTAGTGGTCCAACTTGAAATGCATGTAATACATACGTAATACTAAAATTATAAATGTACACAGCGATGTAAAATATGTTTCCACATTAATTCACGAGATTTGTATCTTATATTTAAAACTAACCATTTATTTAGAGGAATTACTATTCGGCGTGCTCTTTAGAGAAAATGTCTGCTTTTAATCTTTGAATGGCTGACCAAGAGAAAAGAAGTTTAAGTCAACGAAAGAAACATTTTAAAAAAGATATTCTTCGTTGCAGAATATTAGGCGACAGATTTAAAAAAAAAAGTTTAATACGAGAGGGAGTTCAATAATGGATTTGCGTACACTAAAATAGCACTTTTGACAGAAATAACCACAAATTACCAGTAATTACTTCCAAATGATCACTCGTTGTACCTCAAGAATTACCACTCAATACCACTTAAATTATCAGCGAAATTACACACTAAATATCGGGAATTATGCACTTTATTTAAAACTATAATAATAATAACAGGACGTAAATTTTTACACCAAATTTTAGGGTTTTAAAAAATATGATTGTGTATGAGCCGTATAGGTATTCGAAGTATTATTTAAGCGACCTTGGTTCTATTAAATATGTAACGATAGGTAAGTAGAGAAAACTTTTTAAATATGATTTTTTAATGGTAGTGGCGCACACACTACAGGGAGATTCTATGGTGCTCGAAGAGCGATGTAGTCGACGTAAATTAGCAATAACAATGCCATCTAAGAGAAATAATTTATAAAGTTTTGAAAATTTCGGTACAGAGTCTTAATAGACATCCAATTATAGATCAAAAGAATTCCCACCCCTCAAGAGGGTGCTTCATCCCCTTTTGCTTCAAAAATCACCCCACTAATGGTATTTTCTGCTAGTTTTTTAAATTTTCCTCGAAAACTGTTACCCTGACGAGAAAAATTAATAGAGCTTAAATAACTCTGTATAAAATTCTGCATCATTTATCTTTTATACTTTTTTTACCTACATAGACCCCTAATCTCAGAAATGATGTTTGAAGTTGGTTAATGCTAGAAAAGTGAAGACAAGTTCCATAAAATTACATGGTTATCAATGGCTAAATAGGTACAAAATCTTAATCGCGTTGTTCGATTCTCTGCCATGGTGTTGTCTTTGCCGCAATGCGAAATAGGCCAACAGTTGTGGGTTTTCGTGGTTTGGTTATAAAGCTCATCAATAGTTGGTATATAGAAAAAGCGAAAAATGAGAAGGAAGAACGTTATGTTAAAGCTGCAGCGACCATAATTCGTGAAGATATTCGGAGCACCGCATATGATACAACTGAATATTCCGACTTAACAAACTTCACAGAAGGGGCAGATGAACTGGTTCCAGAAACACTAAAACCCTTTTAAGCATAATTATTGTTAAGAATAAGAAAACCAAAAGTGAACTGTGAAGGTATTTATAGAAAATGTACCACAATTGCGCATTCAATTGTAATGGCAACAAGACCTCGCTCCTTTGTGTCTCCAATAGTGTACTTGTTTCGTAAAGTTGATTCCAGAAATATTGTTCATGCTGTATCCAATTTGGGTTTCTGTTCTAGTCATAGTGACGTGTCACAGTTTGAAAATTCTACTGTAATCTCCTGGAACCCCGATATTGACAAACAGTCCTTTTCATAATTTATATTTGATAATGCTGATGTAAACATCAACACTATGACTGGGAAGGGAACGTTCCATGCGATGGGTGTCAATTTATCATCAACCCCATCTGCGACTGAGATTGCTAATAGTGATAAGTACAAATCCAACATTTTGAGCGACAGAGGATGGGTATTCAAGATATTTCCCTACAGAAGGTGTACTTTGATGATATATTTAGACAAGTTTCGGGACCTTCGAGTCATGATTTGGCTTGGATATTTGCTAAATTCTTGCAGGTACCTACTTTTCCGTCGTGGCAAGGCTTCATGGATGCTGTGACACACAGTTTACCTTATACTAAATCTGAAATCATTGCATTGCCCCTTCTTAATGAAACACCTTCAAATTATAACACAATATTCAATGTTTTAAAATATGCCGCAGAGGAGACCAAAAAGTTGGATCAAACTTCTTGTGTTGTGACGTTCGATCAGCCACTTTATATTAAAGCTAGGGATATTGTTGCATCTGTGAATTCTGGAGAATGGTCAAACGTTATTGTTAGATTGGGCGGTTTTCATTTATTAATGTCATATTTAAGCACCATCGGTTATGTTATGAACAACAGCGGACTGTCCGATTTGTGGTCTATAGTTTACGGAGCATCATCAGTACCTCACATGGTTTCTGGACATGCATATGCTCGAGCTATAAGAGCACATTTGCTAACATATGATGCAGGTACTCTAATTATCCAAACTGCTATTAAGGAAGCCTATAATAGTCCCACAGTAGTCGTCGTGGGACAGGATGTTGACCTTCTCATACTCATAATTGCTCTTTGTCCTTTTGATAAAGATATTCAATATCTAAGAGATGTTCAAGGAAGCATCAAGGAAAGGGCAGATAGTTCACTCGATATTCAGAACTCGGAAAACTGTAAAAATAATATATTATTTGCTCACGCATTCAGTGGATGTGATACGACGTCGACATTTTTGGCCAAAGGAAAAGTACAAACTGTAAACTTGATAAATACTAGAAGGGACTTGGACGATGCTTTGAAAATATGTAATAATCCATCATCGATGAAGCCTGACATTGTACGAGCTGGAGAAAAAATCACAATAGGTTTATACAAGGCACCTCGTACTGTTACATCGTTAAACCAATTTAGATTCATTTCATTTAATAAATTTGTTGGTCAATCTAATCATGCAGTGCTATTAGTTAAATTACCACCTACATCTGCTGATTTAGAACAACATTCGTATCGCGTTTTCCAACAAATTCATTCCTGGCGTGGAGAAATTTTGAAGCCTAATGAATGTGGTTGGAAAACAATTTTGGTGCTAATTGCTACAACTGAGATACCAGCTCCTACTTCTATTCTTAACTTAATATCTTGAAGTTGTAAAAAGGGTTGCGGAAAACGATGCGGTTGTGCTAAGGTTGGATTAAAGTGTTCAACGATGTGCTCCAATTGTCATGGACAAGGATGTCTCAATTCAGTGATAGAGAAAGAATTACCTGAAAATACTCCAATCATGGAATAAACAGCGATACGTTTTTGATGGATTAGGCCTTATGGGGAAACCACTTTAAAAAAAAACGTGCCCCCGGCACCTACCTCAGCGGTGGTGTGGAAACGGGCTAGAATATAAAATATCATTTTATCTGTTTTTGCCCGACTTCAGTATTCAACCCGTATTTGTGAAATTACGGCTCGACATAGGGAAAAATTGTATAGAACATAAACGATGTACAATTTTATAGGGAATAATTTAAGTTCTATCCATCTTTATCGTCAGAGTAACAGTTTTCGAGATAAATTGAAAAAACTAACAGGAGGTAACATAAGAGGGTGGTTTCTTTAGCTAAAAGGGATGAAGCACCCTCCTGCCAGGTGGGAACTCTTTTGATCTACATTCACCTATCTCTAAGGAGTTCGTACCCAAATTTTTAAATTTTTATACATTATTTCTCTTGAAAAATCTAATTTACGTCGACTAATGTGTGTGTTGATTGACACGGTTCTTAAATAGTTGTAGGTTGTAATTAAGGGATAACAGATGTCCTGGGAATGAGTTACACCGTGATGCAGTGCGTCAGACAAAGGAGTTCTTGTAAAGCGATGTTCTAGGTGTTTTCAGTTGTACGACGAACTGGTGCGCTCTTGCCGTCTGTCGTGACTGTCTGACAGGCGTTGTCAGGAGCGGGATGAGGCGGGTCAAATCCTGGGAACATCTGCCGTGAAAGTATCTGTAAAACAGGGACATCTCGGTCACATGTCAATATTCTAAGCACGGTCTTATTTACGCTTTGTAGAGCAAGAGCAACTGCTGCGGTGTCTACCGTTTTTTGTTGCGAAATAGCGCACTAAGCTTCTGGGAGGCTGATTTTACGATGTTAGCAACGTGGTCATGCCAGGACATATTGCTGTTAACCGAGACACCCAGCAGTCCGATTGACGAAGATGAAGGAATGGTCGATCCTGCTATAATGATGTCAGGGCCCGCCGTATTGGCCCTCTTGGTAAACGTGGCTGCTTGGGTCTCTGCTGCATTGAACTGGACCAAATTTCTGTCGCCCCAAGTTTGAACTTGCTTGAACTCCAGGTCTTGATTAATGCAATGTGATGCATCTAATCGTCACACGGGTGGGGTGTTGATTTTTGTCCGTAATGATGTAGTGATTAAGGATGGTAAAAGTTGAAGAAGGAAACTGTTGGTATAAATTTGTACATATTAATTAACGGCGTCGAATGGGAGATCGGTGAAGTTTATCATTTTGACCCCAAGAAAAAATGTGTTCTGTTTGGAGATTTTAATTTAAACTTTGAAAACTGAAAACTTTTATTGTCAAAGAATTAGGCATATAATGCAAACGTATGGGATAGAGCAAAAAGTTAGATGTGTAAAAGATAGTTGTACACTTATAGATTATGTTGTAGTAAACCAGGACAATGTTAGAGTTACTGTACAGGGTGTCCGGTTATAAATGTAACCCCCCTTTAACTTTTTTATTTGTCCTCGTATAAAAAAATAGTAAATATAAAAGTTGTAAGGATTTTTATACAGTTTTCTGCGGTTTTACTAGAAAAACAATTGAACATCGAAATTCTACTGTACCGATTAAATTAATGTTTTTAATGGGACACCCTGATAGAGCTCTTTAAGGCGAGTTCAGTAATATAAGATTTGTTGGGTCTAGCTATAATAGTTACCACGTAAATTGCAAGAATGTCGGGTATCTGATTATTACTGCACCCTCTCCTAACTTCTTTATTTGGTGAACTAGAAAAATATTCTTCCTTCAGATGCTTTTCTGATGTTCAATTGTTTTTCTAGTAACTCCGCAGAAAAGCTTCTGAAGGAACCTACAACTTTTGTATACAACATTTTTTCTAGCTCACCAAATAAAGAATTTGGGAGAGGGGTTCAGTAATAATCAGATACCCGACATTCTTGCAATTTACGTGGTAACTATTATAGCTAGACCCAATAAACCTTATATTACTGAACTCGTCTTAAAGAGCTCTACCGATATCCGGAAGAATATATAGGGTGTCCCATTTAAAAAAACATTAATTTAATCTGCACAGTAGAATTTCGATGTTCAATTGTTTTTCTCGTAACACCGCAGAAAACTGTATAAAGATCCTTACAACTTTTGTACTGAAAATTTTTTTATACGAGGGCAAATAAATAAGTTAAAGGGGGGTTACATTTATAATCGGACACCCTGTACATAGAACACCAAAGATAACTGATCATTCTGTGATAGCTGTCAATCTGTGTAAATCTAGTGGTAAGATTTATAGTAATAATTATAATATCTTAAGCAGAAAGCTCAATGCTGAAGCCTTTTTCAATATTAATGTTAGACTTATAGAGTGCAATTGGGAATTGGATACATGTGATATTAAAGTAATATATTGTTGCATTTTCTTGATTTTTGGAGATTTTTCTCTTAAATTCGCGTCGATTTGCTCTTCCTTGTCAATGTCAGGCAGTGACTGCCGGTGGCAACGTCGTTGCTTCCTACCTGACACACGTGCGTGAGCGACCGAAGAACGATAAATTTAAATATTTCAAATAGAAGCTAACACGGCCAAACTGACATCATTCCGCTCTCGGAATGCACAAGTCACAGAACTTAAAAAAACTGGCACCACCCAATAATAGGTACTGTAAGTTTAAATAGAACATATATTTTCGAATAAGATAAGTAATTAAAAATACATGTGTAATTGCTAACAAAACACAAACAATGGTTATTTTTTTGAAACTCTAGATAATAACTTATGAAGTTACTTATTCTAGTGTGCTTTTTTTATAAGAAATTCTCGGGTAAACTGTCGTTTTTCAGAGGCCTTGGATTGCGATTCAGCACCCTCGATTATCTCTCCGTTTGGTGCTGAAAGGAGCAAAAGATAAACATTACTCAGGCTGTTTTGGCGCCAACGGATTAGGTTCCATTTATAACAACACAACAATAATAGTTATTCATGGAATGGCGCGATGGGAACGCTGCAATATGCACGCATTCGCGATGGGCCATTTAATGTTAAAAATTCTCTTTTTTGAATGACACGATGGAAATATCGCAACATGTGCATATTTACGATGGGTCATATGAAAGCTTTTTTTTTGGAATGACACGATGGAAATATCGCAACATGTGCATATTTACGATGGGTCATATGAAAGCTTTTTTTTTTGGAATGACACGATGGAAATATCGCAACATGTGCATATTTACGATGGGTCATTTTACGATTTCCAGCTGATAATTTACCAAATAACACGATGGAAATACTCTGACGTATTTACGATGGGTTATTTGCAAGTAAATTATTTTAATAAAATTGCTAGATAACACGATGGAAATACTATGACGTATTTGCAATGGGTTATCTGCCATTAAATTTGATCAACAAAATCGAACTACACAATCTAACACGGCATAGATTAACAAAAATGAAAATTAAACTACTTACAAGTATTTAATTCTATAAGATTCTGGAAATCCTCAGGAGTCCAATCAACTGGCCAGTGGCGCAACTGGTCCTTTGAACACTCTTAAGTGTTCAAAGGACCCTTAGGTCGTTCGCGCGCCCAATTTTCGGATTGAGGATCGGTCGTTAGCCAACACTTGATTGATAACATAAGGTCCCACAAAATTCGCATGCAAACTTGTCTGATCTTTGACCTCGGCTCAACAAGACAGCGTCATCAACTTTGAATGACTGATTATTTCTACGCTTTTTGTTGAGATAAGTTACTTGTCTTTCAGCATTTTGTTTAATTTTGTTAAGAATGGTAGTGCGGTCGATTGGATCTTTAGTGTCTTTAAGGATAGGGAGGTCTGTCAAAACTGTACGAATTTGAGGAGTCTGTCCCTCTTGACCAAATGCTAACTTAAATGGGGAGCAACCTGTTGTTTTTTGTTTTGTGGTGTTGATTACCAGTTGAATTTTCGAAAGTTTGTTCGGCCAATCTGATGATTTTTTTGGTTCTACTCTAAGTAGGTTGGTTATGGTTCGTATGTATCGTTCGCCTCCCATGTTGGCCATTGGAACGATGTATACCACGGGTTGTCACGTGCACTTCAATTCCAAAGTGTTCAATAAACGCTTTAAAACTTTTTGCCGTAAAATTTGTACCGGCATCACGGATAAGTTTTGCAGGGGTTCCAAATATACTGATAAAGTTGGCAAAACTTTGCTTAGTCTCCTCGGTGGTAACGGTAGAGAAGACAAAATTTTGAAAAAGCGTCCACTAGGACAAAAATGTATTTATAATTGTTTGGATTTCCGGGTAAAGGGCCAAGACAATCAGCATGGATTGTATGAAAGGGTTCATTGGGCTTTTGGACATAAGCAAGGAAGCCTTGCTTTGGACCGGTTCGATTTTTCCGAATAGCACATAACAAACAATGTTCAACATATTTCTTTACATACCGAGTCATATGGGGAAACCAAAAGTAGAGTTTTAATGACGCAAGTGTTTTTCCCAACCTACATGGCACTGATCGTCATGAAATATTTTTAAAAGAATATACCTGTTATTAGATGGTACAAAAGGTAGCAATTTTATTGGTTTATTAGTATCAGTTAAGATAATTCGAAACAAGAAAGTCAACGTGTGATATTTCAGAGCCTTTTCGATAGGTTATTTGAAAATCGAATGCATTGCATGTATGCCCATCAGCGCGCAATACGTGGTTTTAAATCTTTTTTGCTGGCCGACAGTTTAAGAGAATTGCAGTCGGTAACCAGGCTAAATTTTAAGCCAAGCAAATATACACGAAAAATTTTTTGGGCTCTAACAACAGCTAGAGTTTCAAGTTCAAAGGAATGATAAACTGAAAAGCTAAAGCGCACCCCCAGCGGCATTTACGAAGGTTTACAGAAAATCCCGCATTAAGCAATGCGTCAAAAACTAGTTTTAATTTAGACATTCCATCAGCTACTGTAATAGACGGTATTACAATGTCGTCTATGTAAGCGATAGCTACATCATACTTAAGTTTACCTTGAGCTTTGTTAATAGCCCTTTGGAACACAGCGGGAGCGTTAGCTAGCCCAAATGGCATTCTCAGAGGAAGTTTTTGCGATTGACTCAGGGTGAATGGGTACCTGGTGAAAACCGGAGGCCATATCAAGTGATGTGAAATATGTATTTTTACCTAAGCGAGCCAACTGATCATCTATACGGGGGAGAGGGTAGCGATCCTTAAGGGTAATTTTATTCAGAGAGCGATAATCCACACAAAGACGATTGCTACCATCCTTTTTCTTAGTCAAGATTATTGGACTTGCAAACGAAGAATTACTTTCACGAATAATTTCACTTTTAATGAGATCAGCGACAATTTCGCGCACATCTCGACTTTCAGATTCTGACATACAATAGGGGTGATGGTAAATAGTTTTATTTTCAGTTAATGTAATACTCAACTCGCCGGTATTTACAACATTAAGCAGCTTGCCGGAAGTGGTTAACAACTAAGAATAATTTTTAAGCAATTCGAGCAGCTCTGACTTCTCAAAAGACTCCAAATCGGTTATTACCTCTAAGTTAGAACTACAGTGAGTAACATTGGCAGCTAACGGTAAATAAATAATTTGTTGTTTATCTTTATTTTTTATTAAAGTTACGTCATTATCATAAATATTTTCGCCTATGACAACATCATAATTAGAACGATCGTGTGGTATTACAACAAGATCAAGTTTCAATTTTATATTGGGAAGTTCCACCAAAGCATTTGTAATAAAATAAGAATTACACGTACTACCCTCACACTGGGGTGTTGAAAGCTCAAGATCTTTTGTGAAATATGCACACATTTTAGGGACTAGTAGACTTGAACTTAACATTTTGAAAACAACGGCTATGATAGTTAGTACCAAATTTAAGTTGAAGCAAATAGGGTGGGACCAACTTAAATTGGAAATTGATGGTGAGTGTTTGGAATGGGTGAATAAAATAAAATACTTAGGTTTTATACTAAACTTGACAATGAATTACTCTTTAAATCTCATCTTAATTATGTTATAAAGAAAATATCTAACAAGCTCTTCTTCTTTTCACGAATATCATAAAACCTCTGATTGTTTGCACGAACAACTGTATTTAGGACTATCATACAGTCGCACTTTGAGTATTGTTCTAGTTAGTTGTATCCTAAGACTACTTGCTTAAAAAGACAAAGTCTGTCATTCATAATTTTCTAGAAAACTGTATCGTAAAGCACAGACTGTGACGTGCGTATTTATCAATGAAACTGTGGTACAGAAAGTGGCTAGTGGGTAAACAATCATAGGCGTAGCATTTTAATTTTTCATAATATTTTTTCTTTCATCAAAATTCAAATCTAAATCGATTACGCAAAAACTAAAAATGGGAATAAATTAAATCTGGATATTGAAATATTGGGAAATTTGAGACCGATAATTTTCAAGTTTGAAAACGAATTTTTTTGCACATAATTTAAATTTGATTGTCTTGAGTAGGAATGCTATTTAAATATATTGAAAAGTCTTTATTAATATTTTTGAGGGATATTAAATTATAAAATATTAAAAGTCAATAAAGTTCCATCACTAGACCTCCAGTGTTTTTGTTCAGACTGATTGGGTATCAAAACTGGTATGAAAAAAAGGTATCGACAATTTCGAACACCAAAACTCTGGCACGCGCCGCCACAGAATTGACGTATGGAGTATGGAACGCATGGAAACCGGTTTAAATGACTAAAATAAATTGGAACTAACTAAAAGTAACCGAAAGTTGTTTGAATGGCTAACCAAAAGTAACAAAAAACATCAAAACGGGCTAAAACGTATAGGAACAGATTAAAAATATAGCAGTAAGTTAAAACAACCCAAATAAACTAAATTTTGCCGACTAACCAACACTAACCAAAAACATTAAAATTGGTCATAATTAAAGTATTGGAACCGGTTCAATGATTAAAATAAGTTGGAACTAACTCAAAGTAACCGAAAGTTGATTGAATGACTATATCCAAAACTAACTAAAAGAAGCAAAACGGGCTAAAACCTATCAGAACACTTAAAAAATGTTAAAGTAAATTAAAACTAACCCCAATTAACCCAATTTTGCCGATTAACCAAATGTAATATCAAACCGAAAACGGCACGTTAATGTACCCCATAAAACCCTTCTTTTTGCCATTTACCGTTTAGTTCCAGCTTTGACCATTTACAGTAAATTAAATGCAAATTTGTTTCTTTAAGGTCCGTTATAATTTTTCGAAATATAATTTATTTTTATTTTTTGTTTTTATCATGAAGACGGTTAAAGGGATTCATTTACATCCTACGATCATAAAAATAAATTTTTCAAAATCATATACAGAGTGGTAAAAGAGTTATTTATAAAAAATCCTTTTTCGAAATATTTCGGTACCGGACAATCGTACGACCTTCTCGATGCAAAAATCGAACTCGGCACACCCAAAAACCCCCTCCTAAAGTATTCGAAATGAAAAAGATCATCCACCTAGGAATTTTCGATTTTTTTCTCGGAAACGGTTAAAGGGATCCATTTACATGTTACCATTATAAAAATAAAATTTAGAAAATCATATACAGGGTGGTAAAAAAATTATATTTAAAAAAATTCTCCGATTTTTAAAATTTCTCCGTTATTTAACGTCGGACGAAAAATTTCATTAGAGTAGTATATTGTGTAACTAGGAGGAAAAGCAAAACATTCCTGGACGACTGTGGTAGTTGCTGGACGAGGCGCAGCCGAGGCCAGCAACACAGGAGTTCAGGAATGTGCTTTTCCTACGAGTTGCACATACTATTTTTTATCCGATCGAAATTAATTAGAATACGTACTTATAAAAATAGAGTCAAATCATGCTCTAAATAAAAACGGTGTTTTAAATTAAACTCAACATAATGTCAAGTTTTGAATCGAGCGAGCTTGAAGTTTATTACGTAGCTACAGAAACTACAGCTAAATGTTACTTTTGATAGACGTCAGATCTGACAAACAAGGTGTTTGAATATGACAGAAATGTTACATTCCCGGCCTAGGACGGGAATATTATATTCCCGGACAGTTATTCTCTATTCTTGTACAGCTATTGCATGTTGCCAAGCAACGAGTACAATATACTGGAATCAAGACTTTTGCGGTGAGAAAACACATAGGAAAGGTGTCGTTTTTCGTCCGATCGGATATAAACTTTTTATTCCAAATTAGGAGGGATATCATCGAATTTCATAAATTTTTTCCAAAAATTTCATATAAATTGAGATATTTACGAAAAATATCCAAAAACGACATATTGCATATGTGCATATTTTTTGGTAAGTATAAACAGGGCCTTAAAACCTCTAAAATCAGCAGGAAAAACGGCTGGCCGGTGCAGCCTACAATGGTTTATCGATGGTGTCATTGATGTTAAACTATTGCAAGGTTGCCACTTCTCAGGCACTAGACATACTCCTATTTTCCTAAGAGTACTTCTATTGCCTGAGAAGTGGCAACCTTGCAATAGTTTAACATGCTGTTTTGTTTTTAACTGACACTAATAGGGAC
The DNA here is from genome assembly GCA_016904865.1 of Pissodes strobi. Classification (NCBI taxonomy): domain Eukaryota; kingdom Metazoa; phylum Arthropoda; class Insecta; order Coleoptera; family Curculionidae; genus Pissodes; species Pissodes strobi. Next base: position 185,561 of record MU182927.1, read on the forward strand.
TCAGAAACATAGTTTAGTTATAGCTTGGTTAAATAGTTTAGTTAAAACTCTATTACTTCCTCTAAAACAATGCAAATTCGAGGGCATAGCGTAATTTTAATATTACAAAACTACGACTTATTACCCCAAAATTACCAATAATTACCACTCACTTCCCCTAGAATTTCCACTAATTATCACAACTGTGCCACTAAATTACCACAATGAACCTCGGTTTAAAACAATAATAATTTTTGTGAGTCAATTTTTTTTACCTTTTTCTCCACTACATTAATATTAATTACCGCTGCTAAAAACCGCAATAAATTCGAATGTAATTTATTTTTAACCGAGATAAATAAATTTTGCTTTTGTCTTTCGTTTTCAGGCGATCTTTTACTTGATTATCTGCTTTATTTTCTTCTTTTTTGCTATTTACTTTGCGACTTGTTTTAGGTAGCATAACAACTAAGAAATATAGCCTCTTAGCCTCATATGTTAGACAAAAAACATCTTGTGTGTGAGTGATTCCTCCTAATATATTTTTGCATTTTTTTAGTAAAGAAGCGTTGCCATTCAGTTTCGAAGTTTATGCTGCTTTTGAAAATAACAGGTTCAATTCTTTTTCTTTAATGAATCTTATGAAAAATAGTAAGCGTAGCGCTGTTAGACTAATGTGCTAGAGAGAAAGATGCTAGTTATTTTCTTTCTCTTTTTAACACCTGAGTTTGTGGCACTATATATTTGCATTTTCGCGGTTATTAATCATAATTTGAATTTACCAAACTCGATTATATTGATCAGCAAGAAAAGTCTATTCCAGGGCCTATTTTCAACTGAGTTGGGCCCTAGGCACCATCAAATTTTCGGGCCCTGTCTTGCTCCGTATATTGGAATGTAATGAATAGGCTTTAAGGTTCTGTTTTAATTTTTGTTATGAGGACGTCCATGTAAAAAACAAAATAAAATGAAAAAAATAAATATATTTAGATAATTAGATAGATAAAACAAATAACAAAACAAAAATTTCCATTCAAAAGTTAAGCATGGCTAATAAGAAATAAAGGAACCCGAGTATTTATGATTTAATAACATTGTTAATAACTAGATAGGCAATTGTCTAAATTTTGTTCCTTACTTTTATTTCGGAGAATTTATTGATTATCCCATTTATGTTTAATGTATCCAAAATATCGCTTTGGACATTTAAAATTCAAATTCAAATTCAAATTTCTTTATTCATGTTTATAAAGCACGATTTTTTTTAAACAAACTCAACATGTTTACTAAAATAAACACCTAATACTAAAAAAACAGAAAATATAAAATCTTACATAATATGCATAAATGGTGATTGTCAAGATAATACAATTTTAAAATGAGACATAAACATATATATAAACATATTCATATTCAGGCCTTGTACAGAGACAATCACAGCAAAAATATCAAACAAAATATAAAATATTGTGCAGGATCCATACCAAGAACACTGTCAAGGTGCTGGACTAGTAGTCATCATGAAATTCAATATCACTCATTGTCAATATCATGTGCTCGTAAGCTGAAAAATTCCTGCAGTGAATAAAATGACTTCCCCACAAGATACCGCCTTATTGCTGTCCTGAACGCAACCGGGCTCAGGCCTCTGACTTCGGGAGGTAGCCTATTGAAGAGTGCAGCGGCATAGTGCAGGGTAGCGTTAAATGACCTGCGAAGTCGCAAATAATCGATGCTAAGATCATTTCTCCCCCTAGTGAAATAATCATGAGTGCCGCTCTGGTGTTGGTAATTCGATGAGCATCTTGTATGCACCAAACAATCCAAGATATACCTCGAAGGAACAGAGAGTATCCCCAGGTCACAATACGCCCCTCTTACATCAGCGCGATATTCCAAACCAGCAAGAACACGCACAGCTCTGCGCTGCAAGGCGAAGATCCTGCTAGCGTGCGCAGAGTGTCCCCAAACCAAGATAGCGTGACAACAGAGTGACTGTACGAAAACAGCTAAGGATGCAAGATTCTCTTCATTTACTGAGTTTTTTTAAATAAGATTTGACTCGTTTTAAAGTAGAAAAGGATCTTTCACCTGATGCATTGCTAATAGGAATTGTTAAATATAATCGTAACAATATTTCAACATTTGAAAAAAAATATATCACGAACATCGACGCATCCATATTATAAAAGTGTTCTATATTTTGTACACTAATATTAAAACGTTCACTTGACGGTTCATTAAAAATTACACCAAAAACTTCGTTTATAGAATCATACAATTTCATTCTCCGTTTTAATTCTGTAATTAGTTTATCACATATGGGAAAAAAAACTCAGAGCTATTTAAAATAATGTGTTGTGCTGGTCCATCATCAAAAGACTGTTTTCTCTTACGAACTCTTGACGTTTCATCTTTATACAAAGCATGTGGCTGAATCTGTTTCGCTTCCTCTTCTAATTTTGCAAACTTTTCTCTGAAATCCATTATAAATTCAATTAGACCATTATATAGTGTACAAGCGGCAGTTAAATTTGCTTCAGTGTTTTGTAAAGATTTGCTAGTGGCATTTATTCTGTCCAAAATTATTTTCCAAATCACTGTCATGAGATTAAATTCAAATCTGTTTTTCGAAGTAAATATCCCGCTTCTGTTCTGGTTAATTGTTTTTGATGAGAATCTTCATTCAACTCTTTTAACGCTCATTTTATTTCATTAAAACCAAGTGCAATTGATTTTATAGCATCAGCTCTAGCCGACCATCTTGTATCGCATAGTTTTTTTAACCATTGGCGGTTAAGATTTAACATTTCTAGGCATTTTTGAAGTACATTCCATCTATGAGTAGATGCCGAAAAAAATTTGTATAAACACTGTACATTTTCAAAATATCTAGCTGCTTCTGAACAACTTTCAGCAGCACTATTACCTACTAAATTTAAAGAATGGCTGGAACATGGTACAAAGTGGGCACTTTTCGACTTTTCCTTAATTTTTGCCTGCAATCCGTTATATTTGCGCGAGACATATTAGCGGCATGTCATAACTTTGGCCTCTACAGTAATTTATATTGATCATGAGATCTTCCAATTTATTCTGTAAAGCATGTGATAGGCTTTCGGCAGTATGAGAAAAAATTGGCAAAAAGCCTAAAAATCTTTCTACTGGCTGGCTATTAGGTAAAACATATCTTATAATAAGAGTTAATTGATCGATATGAGAAACGTCTGGTGTTGAGTCGACTATAATCGCAAAATATTTGGCCGTTTGTAATTCCTTTGTCATGAAATTTGTTACTTCTTTTGCAAGGAGATTAATAAATTCACTGCAAATGGCTGATGAAAGATAACTAACATGTCCACTTCCAGGATTGCCATATTTTTGGAGATGTCCAGCCAAAAATGGGTCAAACTCAAATTCACTAAGAAATTCCATCGAGCTTAAAAAATTACCATTTTCCTTGGTAAAAAGTTTCGTCGTGGAACCATAAAATGCTAAACTATTTTTTGATAAAAATTTAATAGCTGCAACTACCCGTAATAGCACATTTCTACAGTATTCTTTTTCTTGCGTGCCGCAGCGCTACGCGTTGCAAATTAGGATTGTGAAATAATAAAAGGCTCTTATTGTATATTATGAAATCGCATTTCTTAAAGTAGTATTATTGTTTTTGCATTTTTTTTATAATTTTATGCTCGCCGTTTCGGGCCCTTTGATATTGTGGGCCCTAGGCACGGGCCTAGTAGGCCTAGTGGTAAAATAGGCCCTGGTCTATTCTATCCTATTACGAATATACAATGCACTCGATTTAAAAAGCAAAAAAGTGAAGGCAGAAATTTTAAGTTATAAGATCTAAAATTGTATCCAATTTGTATTTGATCACCCAAACTTCCATTTTAATTTCTTGAACAAAAAAAATATGAATGTAACCATTATATTGCCGTTAAAATTCGATTACACATATTATGAATTACCCAAACCGCGTTTAGTATTTTATTTCTGTTGACGATGACTAAGGCTATTTCTGTAAAATTTGTCATCCGGGTCATTTGCTTATAATTCCCCGCGATTTTAAGAACCCAACCTAACCCATTAAAAACACAAACAAATTATTCAGACATGTCATATAAATAATGCGTTTATCGCCCATATATCCACTATACCCGGCGCTTTAATGCGATTCCCCCGTACCAGACACCCATCATCAGACAGAAAAAGGTGGAAAGAACATACCTCGAGAGATCCACAATAATTTAAAAAAGATATCTACAATATCCTTAGTTTAAAAAACGGGGTGTGCTTAAAATCACATGATAAAAGTGAAAACTTCAACAATGTTAGATTCATATTACGAAATAAAAGTTTTTTTGTGTTCTATATTTTATTTGTCATTATTTGCAACGGCTTGGGTCTTTAAAGTAAAATTTTACCTCGAAGTCTTCTATAAAATCCACAGAAACCGTATTAGTAGAGTGCTAGTTATAACTTATTTTGCCTTGTGTGGGCACCTCGGGGTTACAAGCTGAAATATTCACAGAATGAAGGCTTTATTATATTAATTCAAAATCCGAAGGTAGTCAAAAATTAGAACGGGCAAAAGGGCAGTATACCTAAAAATCGTGATTATTATATGAACGTATAGGATATTAATTTATGAATGTTTTCATATAAAATTCATCTACATTTTTGTACGAATTATATTTTTTATCATTGCTTGAAATATGCAGATTACATTGGCCCTTACGGCAAAATAAATCAAAAAATTGAAATATCTCCCTTCGAACCTGAGCAAAATCTGATTGAAATATACTCATTTTTGTATTCACCTCGCATTCTCTCCGAAATGAAGGCTCAAATCAAAAATTTTTATTCTTGCAAAAAGTTTGCCTTAAGTATTTAGGATGCATAGGTGCAAGAATGTTTTTTTTCTCTAATGGTAATGTGAAAATAGAATTAAATGTAAAAAAAGTAGTTTTCTCATAGCCGCGACCGTCAGGTCTGGGGCTGCTCCAGTAGTCTCGCATCTCACTTTTCTCCATAGCTTCTTCTCTTTCTCGCCTATTGTACAATACAATAAGTGCTTTTACACATTACGGGTTAGAATACTAATAATAAAAGTAATAATAGTGTAAACTACAAAGCGTAATAACAAAAGAACACTCAGTCTAATGTTTGAACTTGATACTTGACACACGGGAGTGCACGCCTGGCTTTTCTGCGGTATGCACGAACAAATCTTCTCTCTTTAACAGAAAGAAAGCGGGTGAAATAATACGACAGTAAAACGACAAGGGAAATTTTTTTAAGGGATTATACAATTTTTTTTTTACTTACGGCAGGGCACTTCCATCATGTACACTTTAAATTCCAAGACACAAAGAAAAATACGACCAAAGGAATTTTTTTTTAAATTATTAGAAATATATAGGATACAGTATATAACGAGATACTGGGTCAGGAAAAATGCAAGGTATCAAAAAATAGTCCACGATTGTTTTAACACCAATAAGTTTTTTAATAATATTTACAGCAATGTTCAATTTCGGCTAAACATACACATCAGACCAACTAAAATAGTTCTCGATTGTTTTAAAAATAATATGACACTTGCATAGGTTTAAGGCACCAGTTAATAAAAATATGCTATATGATTTTAAATAGGAATTAGTACTGGGTGATAAAAAATTGAAATGACGTCCATTTAAAAAGTTTTTTTAAGATAGAAAACAAAATGTAATCTTAAGCACTTATATTTGGTTTATATTTGTTACATGTACCTGAAGCACTCACTAGTCAATGGCGATGGAGTCCTGATATATATAGCAGCCAAAAAAGGAGTCCGACAAAGATTCTGAATTTAGTAAGGACGCAGATCGAGACCCTTTGGCTGGAATCCAGGACCGAATTATGCTAGGGACAAGTGCTCAGACATAACCTAAATTTAAGTAGGTACAGAACGATATGACTATTCGAACATTGAGGACAGCTGGTTATTATTATTTAAGGGGGTTCCACTCCTTTTTGAACATACCCATCAAAAATTAGTTTTTGAGCGTCTCTAAGATAACGAATTTAGTTAATTCTTTTCTCAATCAAGTCTTTATTTATTGAGCAGATTCTTACCTTTTTGAACTTTCTAACCGTAAAGATGTTTTGCATTGGGGACCAATGCTAGTTGAAGGGGAGCATGTGTAAACTAGAACGCGTAATAACAAAAGAACACTCAGTCTAATGTTTGAACTTGATACTTGACATTGAAGGATCAAATATTATGAGTATTATCTAAACATGTTTTAAAAACAATCAGTCAAATATCAATAAAATTTAGTATAAAAGAACGGGCAAATCAAGTAGACGACAACTTATCTGGTTGAGTAGTTCCCTTTTAATTAAGGCAAAACGCTCCTCCTGTAAGCTCAAACCCTCCCGATCCTGATGATCTGGTTAAGTAGTTCCCTTTTAATTAAGGCCAAACGCTTTTCTGGTAACCAAGGTCAACCTCCCGATCTTGACTTTCTGGTTAAGTAGTTCCCTTTTAATTAAGGCCAAACGCTTCTCTGGGAACCAAGATCAAACCTCCCCTAAAGTTACGTCAGTGTAAAAGTAAAGTGTAAAAGTAAAGTAAAACTTAAAGTAAAAAGTAAAGTGAACCATAGATAAAAGTGAAACCTAATTAAAGCATACCAATATAACTGAAACGAATCAAAACGCTCATAACAATTTAAACTAAAAGTAAACTCAAGGGAGCCGAATAGGTCGAGTCCGGTCAGTCCTCATCGAATGGTCATGCGTTCTACGCTATTCTAGTAAATTGCATTCAAACATAGTCGTCATTCTAAGTGCATTCCTTCCTGTATCTGAAGACCAATATACGTACAATGTGTTTCGAATTAAGCGAGTCGTTATTCCATCTGATATACAACCCCCAGCTCAAGGAGGAACGCCGCCAGTAATCCCACTCAGTAGTAGCATCTAGGAAGCGCCCAAATTCCTCTTTGACAATAGCTATTATTATTTGAATAAAGTCCATGAAGACATTTTCGAATATACTGAAATGTATTTTTCCTATACGCTGCTAGGTAAAAAACCAATAGAAAAAAAATCATATACTTAATGCAACTGCTATTAAAAAAAGGACTAGCTTTTATTCAAAATAGAAAAACTCAAAATGTAAAAAAAAAATCTTTATAATAACAAAATCTATTTATCTTCAGTGTCTGTATCTTCTTTAGGAATAGACACAATGACTTCAATATTGCCTTCCAGTAATTTTTTTGCATGATCCTATGCATCCTATTTAATTTCTTCTACGTGTACAGGGTTATCCAACGAGGACTAGACAAGGCGATTTTTTGACTTTCTCTGTACTTTTCTAAAAAAAAACTGAAATGGCCATCTAAAGGTGCGTATAAATATGTGGAGACGCGCGCGAGACGCGCCTGAGCCGCGTGCGAGGCAAGCCCATGCATAGAAATTCGTGGCTCGTGGCAACTTTTTTGAAGCAGCGAGCCCGACGCGAGCCTACCGCGAGTATCCCGGATCCATCAGGAGTCAGGAGATACGCGCATGCCACGAGCTAGCGACGAATTATTCTAATTTAAGCAGGGCCACTTTTGGATTTGTTTTTCGGCTCAGTTCAGAACTGAGTGAAGAAGTGTGACATAATAATCGTGGTTGCGAAATCAAGAAAAAAGAATAGACCTGCCATGTTGGACGACGAAGAACAAACGGCAGCTTTATTAGTTATGTGCAGTGGAGCTTTTGTAATTTCAAGTTTATTAAATAAACAACCACAGGCCCGTACGACTCATAATTTTGGGTGTTCCTCGCGATCTGTAAACACTGTCACAGTTTTTGAGAATTCTAAATGCAAATAAATCTTTTTCACATACACGATATTTAAAAGAGATGGTTAGTTATGCATCCTGGTTGTTCCAGACCCCAAAAAATTAAAATTCTAGAGTTACATTTCACATTTAAAATTTTAAAGTATTGTATTGTTATTGGGAATACAAATGCTTATTTTTTTATGACATTTCAAGGTTAAACAATCAAAGCAGTGCGGTCACTGGCGTAATTTATCCTAAAATTAAGGATGTGTGATGTTGGCGTTCATTACTTATTTTTAGTTTTGTGGTGCATTAATTTAATTTTATTTAGTTCTATGGCACCAAATGTTTATGATTATTAAAAGTATTATCAAAAGAGAGTCTGAAAGTATGTGCGGCCATGCCGTAAAGTTTATTATTGGATATTTGATGGCCCTACGCCACTGTAAAACGGAAACGAATTCAAAGGTCTCGCTGCAAACCAAATTCTGAACGCACTTGCCACGAACCAGTCCCACTAGACGCGCAAAATCCCTTAAGTGTGATTCATCGTTGGTTTTGGGAGACCAAAGGCTTCTAAAAAATGAAATAAAAAATCCAGGTCCGTATTTAAAAAAATGAAGTTGATGATGGGGGCCCGGACACGAAACGTCAGATTTAAAATTTGACACTGCCATTTTATAAAGGGGAAAAAGTGGCAATGATAATGTTAAATTTATTTTATATTATCTCTTCAAATAAAGTCAGGAATAAATCAAAATGAAATAGCTGCTTTTCAGTTTTTTACGATTATCTCCGGAACTATTCGGAATTTTACAAATTTCAAAACTGCATCTTGTTGGGCATCAAATTGCGCAACTTTGCCTTAATTTAACCGACTTCGTATCTCTTAGGGTTCCCGAGATCCCCATGCATGCACTCGAATTTGTAGCACCCTGTATAACCTTCGGCAACTGTGTCAGTTTTCCAGCCACCATGACGTTTAATAGTGTGAAGATTTGCTCCTGAATCAGTCAACAATGAAGCCGAAGACCCTCGGAAACAGTGCCCAGTATATTCGTCAGAATTATATAACTTTAAAAAGGAAGCAATTGTCTTGCACATGTTTCCAAAGTATGAATACCCACTGGCTGCTTTGTAGAGGGTCTTTCCTTATATTTAGACAGCGCCTACTGGGCTTATTATAAAAGATAGAAGAAAACTTTAAATACAAAAGTTGTAGGTTTTATCCTAAATCGCCAAAAAATGTTAGGTAAAAAAACAAATGAATATCGCAAAGTAAGTAAAAAATACTAACTTGGTAATTTTTTAATGGAACACCCTGTATATTTTTACATATTTGGATTGCCCGAAAAAGTCTAGGCATATTTCATGAATAATGTCCTATACCTATCTCTAACGGTTTTTGAAATATTGACAGTTGAAAATCGACCATTTACCAAGTTTGACAGCTTATAAAATCTAAACGGCTAAAGATAGAACAAAACGGTTTGCACTTTCCTATATTGGTTTTTCATAAGCGATCGTATGACACTAACTTTAGATTTAACCAGAGGTTAAAAAATCCCGGATAAATTTAACCTCTGGTTAAATAAAAAGTTAGTGTCATACGATAGCTTATGAAAACCCAATATAGGAAAGTGCATACCGTTTTGTTCCCTCTTTAGCCGTTTAGATTTTACAAGCTGTCAAACTTGGGAAATGGTCGATTTTCAACTGTCAAAACCGTTAGAGATAGGTATAGGACATTATTCATGAAATATGTCTAGACTTTTTCGCACAATCCAAATATGGAATAATATACAGGGTGTTCCATTAAAAAATTACCAAGTTAGTATTTTTTTGCGATATTCATTTGTTTTTTACCTAACATTTTTTGGCGATTTAGGATAAATCCTACAACTTTTGTATTGAAAGTTTTCTTCTATCTTTTATAATAAGCCCAGTAGGCGCTGTCTAAATATAAGGAAAGACTCTGTACATTTGTTGTTTCTAATGGACAAAAAAATACGAGAATTGTCAGCATCACTAGGTCTAATTGAAATATAGCTTCGAATCAATTGCACCATATTTATTCCTTCAATATCAACAGATGTTACGAAAAAATCTCGGGAAACATTTGTTTTTGTATGGGGTATTCGAATTCTAAAAACAGTCCCTTCATCATGCACATCTTCCATTCTTAAATTTTTAAGCTCCTCTCTTCGGCATGCTCCACTTATGCCTTTTATCAATGATACTTTCAATAGCAAATATTTATCAGTTTCTGCTTGTTGTAAAAACTTTGCAATATTGTCTTTCGTCAAAATTTTAGACTTTTTGGGTTTGTAAGCATCGGAGATACGTTTTAAAAAAGCAATCAGGTGAACAAACTTACTTATATCAACATTTTGTTTAATTACCAACGTGCTTCGTAACATTGAGTAATCACTCCATAAACTTGAAGACGTTTTTGTCATCGATTGTTCTTTAAAATAGGCTAAAAGTACTTTTTCGTCTGCAACATTTCTAACACTTTTCTTGTGACACCAACTTTCATAACTAGCATAGGTTTTTTTCGTATAATAATACCTTTAGACTTTTCCGGCAATAATCCAGCAACTGCAGAGCTAGCTAATTCTTCAATGTCTGACGGTAAATTAGTCATTTCATTTATTTTACTATTAAAAAATTATTTTAAATGCCTAAAGTTTTCAATAAATTTCACGTAATTCAACGTTGACAGAAGAATACAAGCAAAATATTTCATTGTTACCTACCTTAAGATTGTTACACACATTATTACCTCAGATACGGATAGCTACTGAAATTATAGTCCTGGAGCCCGTGTACAAAAGTGCAACGATTAGCGGGTACTTTCTTCATATTTTTATTCGATTGTACCCACATTGTACAGATACGTTTGGGGTGTCAGCTGGCTAGGTGGCGGTGGGGGTAGTTGCTTAGGGGATGCAAACGCATGAAAAAAATTGCGACGGGAATCAGTCCCGGGCTGCACGAAACTGTTCTGAACGGAAAATTATGTTCAATAATGAACATCGAACATTGTCAGCTAGCCAGCTGGTGGGGTACTTGTCAGCTAGAGGTGCGAATGAGTCCGAAATTGCGAATTTTCAAAACGATGTCGGGCAACTTGAAATATGGGTGGCTACTAATATTTTATATATTATTCACGAAAAAAAGTGTCAGCTACTCGTATGTCGGTGGAAAAGTTGTCAGCTGGGGTCCCAAAAGGTTCCGGGCGTAGACGGGCTGTTAGCTGGCGCGCACGACCTTTAATGCATCAGCTGACAATTTTTCCACTAACATTTTCCACCACTTTTTTTCGTAAATATTACATTAAATATTAGTATCCAACTAAATTGCAAGTTTCCCGAAATCATTCTTGATGATTTGATCATGAAAAACATGCAGGGTGCGATCTCGACTTAACGACTTCAGTTCTACATAATCAGAAATTCACTTAATTTTCAATGGATAATTATTTACTGCTTAATTATAATGCATTATATACTGTACTACATAAGTTAATAGTAAACAATTTACTATACAAAATCGTCTTATTTATTATTAAAAAACTATTAAGACATCTTAACATGTCGATAGTCTCAATCTTCGTCATCATCTACTTCGTCATCATCAGAGTCATCAATCTCATGTTCGAATGGTAAAAAATCGTCATCAGGCGGTTCATTGACATCTGAAAAAATAAGTAATTGATTGTATACAAATTATTAATATTTTATGACATGACAAATTCAAATAATTTGAATAAATACCTTTAGTATTGTCGGCGTCTTGAGTGATCATTTTCACAGTCGGGGGTAATTGGTCGCCATGAAACCATTTGCAGGTGTATTTACGTTCCTCCAGCTGCCATCCATGATCCAGTGGGTTCAATGTGGACAGAACTTGCTTGTGCGCGTTACTCCAAATCCTCGGTATGTAGATGGTCCTCAATAATTGCTGTTTTAATTCAGAGTATGATGATGGCAAGAAAGATGCGTCGAAGTTCTTATCAGGCAATGTAAATTCGTTGTCATCTTTACCTAGTTTATATACTTTCATGAAGGTCACCATACGTTCATCATTAACTTTTTTATTGTCGTAAAGCCATATATGGTTCATACAAATTCAGATATTATTGCAGTATTTTTTGCTATCTGCGACTTATTGAAAGAAAACATTGCCAATGCTATGCCAGGCATCGAAAAATTTGTGTGTACCATGTATGACTTTACGACAATAAAAAAGTTAATGATGCACGTGTAGCGACCTTCATGAAAGTATGTAAACTAGGATAAAATGACAACGAATCTACATTGCCTGATAAGAACTTCGACGCATCGCTCTTGCCACCATCATACTCTGAATTAAAACAGCAATTATTGAGGATTTGGAGTAATGCACACAAGCAAGTTCCGTCTACATTAGACTCACTGGATTATGGATGGCAGCTGGAGGAAGGTAAATACACCTGCAAATGGTTTGATGGCGACCAATTACTCCCGACAATACTAAAGGTATTTATTTGAATTATTTCAATTTGTCATGCCATAAAATATTAATAATTTTTATATAATGAATTACTTATTTTTCCAAACGTCAATGAACAGCCTGATGACCATCTTTTACCAATCGAACATGAGATTGAAGACGAAGAAGATGCTGATGACGAAGATTGAGACTAAATACCGACATGTTAAGATGATTTATTATTTTTGAAATAATAAATAATACGAATTTGCATAGTAAAATTGCTTACTATTAATTTATTTAGTACAGTATATAATGCATTCTAATTAAGCAATACTTAAATAATTATCCATTGATAGTTAAATGAATGTCTGATTATGTAGAACTGAAATTGTTAAGTTGAGATTGCCCCCTGCATGTTTTTTTATGATTAACTCATCGAGAATGATTTCGGGAAACTTGTAATTTAATTGGATACTAATATTTACGAAAAAAACTATCAGCTGCTCGTATGTTGGTGGAAAAATTGTCAGCTGATGCAGTAAAGGACGTGCCAGCTAACAGCGCGCCTACGCCCGGAACGTTTTGTGACCCCAGCTGACAACTTTTCCACCGACATACCAGCAGCTGACACTTTTTTTCGTGAATCATATATAGAATATTAGTAGCCACCCAAATTTCAAGTTGCCCGACATCGTTTTGAAAACTCGCATTTTCGGAATTATCCGTACCCCTAGCTGACAATGTTCAATGTTCATTATTGAACATAATTTTCCGTTCATAAAAGTTTTGTGCTGCCCGGGACTGATTCCCGTCACGATTTTTTCTCATTTGTTTGCAACCCCTTAGCAACTACCCCCACCGCCACCTAGCCAGCTGACACCCCAAACGTATCTGCACAATATGGGTACAATCGAATAACAATATAAAGAAACTGCCCGAAATCCTTGCAATTTTTGTACACGGGCTCCAGGGCTATTAATAATATTCACATCACAAATCCAATAAGTGTTTTTATTAAGGAAATCGCCGGAATATAAAATTTTGTATGAAATTCGGATCATAAACAATCATAATGGCACACGCCATGGTATCAGACTCGGCTGACGCCTCGTCTGTTAATATTCATGGCTAGTACCATAATGATCGTTATTATGATCCTTATAACATAAGTATCTATTATTGCATGTGGATGTAAAGAAGGTAAATTATTATTAGATTAAATAGGTACATGGTACATAATAAAACTTAATAAAATATTTTTTTATTAGATTATATGGAAGCAACGTGTACAAGCTGTAGAAGAAATTAAATAGGTTGCATAGGATCATGCAAAAAAAATACTGGAAGGCAATATTGAACTCATTGTGTCTATTTCTGAAGAAGATACAGACACTGAAGATAAATAGATTTTGTTATTATAAAGATTTTTTTTACATTTTGAGTTTTTCTAATCTGTATAAATGCTAGTCCTTTTTTTAATAGCAGTTGCATTAAGTATAAGGTTTTTTTTCTATTGCTTTATTACCTAGCAGCGTATAGGAAAAATACATTTCAGTATAATCGAAAATATCTTCATTGACTTTATTCAAATAATAATAGCTATTATTATTATTATTAGTATTCTAACCCGTAATGTGAAAAAGCACTTACTGTATTGTACAATGGGCGAGAAAGAGAGGGAACTATGGAGAAAAGTGAGATGCGAGACTACTGGAGCAGCTCCGGATCTGACGGTCGCGGCTAGAAGAAAATTACTTTTTTTACAATTAATTCCATTTTCGCATTACCATTTGAGAAAAAAAAATTATCCTTGCACCAAAGTATTCTAGATACTTTAGGCAAACTTATTGCTAGAATAAAAATTTTTGATTTGAGCCTTCATTTCGGAGAGAATGCGAGGTGAATACAAAAATGAGTATATTTCAATCAGATTTTGCCCAGGTTCGAAGGGAGATATTTAAATTTCTTGATTTATTTTGCCGTAAGGACGGTAAGGGCCAATGTAATCTGCATATTTCAAGCAATGATAAAAAATATAATTCGTACAAAAATGTAGATGAATTTTATATGAAAAGATTCATAAATTAATATCCTACACGTTCATATAATAATCTCGATTTTTAGGTATACCGGATTTTGAATTAATATAATAAAGACTTCATTCTGTGAAAATTTCAGCTTGTAACCCCGAGGTGCCCACAAAAATCATTTATAGAAGGCTTTTACTGCGTTGGGCACTCTACTAGCTGGTTATCGCTTGAAAAATGTCTATGATCCTTGCCCATTTTCCCGACACAAAGCCACAAAAACTACACGCATTGTTATCCTAAAAGTAAAATTTTACCTTGAAATTTGACATAAATCTACCAGAAATTACCTCTAATCACCAAAAAATATCCAATTTTCCTATCCTGACCTATTTTTGGCGTAAATACTTCTTTAAATGAAGAGTAAAGGCTGTGTGCATGTACGAAATATACTAAATGAAACACCTTTTGTAATCCATGCAAAACTTTAAGGATTAAAAGTTTTGCATTCATTAGTATGAATATTTCTTTGGCTGCATGAGAATGAGTTTACAAGGCCGCGTCACAACACGGTTTGCAATTTTCGTCTCACAAGAGAGATAAAGTATATGGCTTTCTCTCTCTGTCTCTCTCTTTCTCTCTTATGGAATCGGTAAAAACTATTCTTTTCTATCAGGTGTACTGCGCTACACGCGACTTTTTTCAGCTTCAAACCATTTTCAATGAAATTTCAGGAAAATGAAATGCATAAACCGACATCTTACATTTTTTCTAAACGTCATGTCAGAAGCAAAGTTATCTGTTCAGACTCGTAATATTGCCGAAATATTGAAAACTTTGGAAATTTACGTACGCTAGTCTCGTCAAGTAATCGGTCTTTATAGAAAAATTACTTTTCAAAAAAAAAAAATTAAAACCAATTTTTTTGACCTAGGAATCAATCGATGTTTTTACATTTTCGCCAAATTTAATAGAGTTCGCGTCCAGAAAATGTCATCTAAATTGTTTAATTATTCGTCAATTATCATGTATCAAATCGAAAATTAAAAATCACACATTTAACGTAATAACTCGCAAATGAAAAATCCATGTGTCTAGAAACGTGACAAATCTCAAGTTTCTACTAGTAGCTGTTTTAGAGAAAAAAAAACATGTGTGCAGTTCTCACGCGATAGAAGTAAAAACTTCATAAAACTAAACCAAGCGGTCACCCATCCAAGTACTAACCACGCCCGACATTGCTTAACTTCAGTGATCGGACGAGAACTACTTTTTACGTTTTACTCTTGATAAACATGTATAACGGTGTTCTATCTCATACTCTCGCAGGCTACGTCCTATAGATCTATATCTTTTTATTGCTGTCGCTTTTTCGTTTCCTCATTTCCGTTTCATCGAGTCGTCTCCTCGTCTATGTCGTATCAGCAGTGTTGCCAAAAGTACTATTTTCTGGATACTGTACGGAAATTAATTTTTGAAATGAAACCTTCGAGCGAGGGTAAAGTCAGAAAAAATGAAACGCTTATCAAATATGAAACGGTGATCAAAGTGAAACGCCCCTTTAATTCCAGTATAGCTAGAGCGTTAAAATTTTCAGGACATGTAGCCGGGGCTAAATGAGGATTTTTATGGTAGGTGCGCTTCATGGGGGTCCACCTTTGGCCATATTATGAGGGACTGGGGAGCTAATTTAAGGGATATTTAGGAAAAAAAAGATTTTTGCCGATATCTCTGCAACGATGCCTCGGATCGAAAATCTGACATCATTTGGGGGGGGGGGGGGGGG
>MU182927.1:208806-252176 GCA_016904865.1 Pissodes strobi
TTAATTATAATTTAGGTGATAGGGAGGAACTTTATGCTTTTTGAAAAATTGTATAAAAGTATAACAATCTTCAACCATTTGCATTTAATTTAAAGTAACACAAAATTAAAAAAAAACTAATTTCAAATTTGTCAGTAAAATAAAAAAATAAATAAAACCAAATAAAAGTTTATAATAACTTAGATGATAGGGAGAAATATTATGCTTTTTGAAAATGTTTATAAAAAATAAGAGGCATAAACCCTATTTATTTAATTTAAAGTACTTAACACAAAATAAAATAAATCTCTAATTTGTCAGTAGAATTTAAAAAATTAATAAAAACCAAATAAAAGTGTGTGTTTAATAATTTAGGTGATAGGAAGGATTTTTATGCTTTTTGATTTTTATTAAATAATAAAAATAATCCCTATTCATTTAATTTAAAATAACACAAAATTTTAAAAAATTAATTTATAATTTGTAAGAAGCATAACAAAATTAATAAAAACCAAATAAGGGTGTGTTTCTAATAATACTTAAAGTGATAGGGAGGAATGTTATGCTTTTTGAAAATTATTTCTAAATTGTCAGTAGAATAAAAATATAAATAAAAACCACATAAAAGAGTGCTTTTAATAATAATTAGGTGATAGGGAGGAATTTTATGTTTTTTTAATTTTTTTTTAAATATCAATCATAAACCCTATTCATTTAAATAAAAGAAACTAATTTCTAATTTACCAATAGATTAAAACAAATAAATAAATACCAAAAAAATTTGTTTTTAGAGGGAGGAAGCTAGATAAGTATGTATTTAATTATTTTTCGACAGTGCCTATTTTTAGAGGATGCCAGAAGGCCTCAAATTATATTTTTTAATATTTGACTCACCTGCTACAACACTTAGCAGAACAACAATATTACTTATCACTCGTCTCATGGTCGTTGCGGTGGCCAAAAAAATCGGGGTATACAAATCGGTTCACAATTTTCGCTTGCTGCCTTGCAACATTAACATTATTGTTTAACTTGCAGGAACAATCTTAAATGCTGCAACAGTCGGGCTACCGGTCATGCCAGGCATTAACTCTGAAACAAATTTTAAAATATATTAGCTGCGGTGTAATTAAGATATGAATGCATTGCTAAATCTTATCAAATAGGTTTTTCCAGTATAAACGTGTTAAATAAAGATAATGCATCAGACATTCGCGAGCCTTAGTAAAGCCCTGATCCTTTTTCAAAGGTCTTTGTTGGCAAGGTTATTTATGACATAATTCCCGAAACAAAGCTAGATGACGTGAGATTATTTATTTGTTGAATTAAATGTTGGCTGTAACAATAGTGCTCAATAGTACATTTTAGCGCATTTTAATTAATTTATGATCCGAATCCGCACTATAGGTCATGTTGAGCAATTAATTGTGTCGTGCATAATAGATCTCTAAATAAAAATGGTAAATACTAAAATATAAGGTATTAACTTAGATATTGCGTAACGGGAAGCTATGACTTTATTAACAGATTTTTCCCTGTATAATATATACATAGGATATTCGATAGCTCACAAGGATAGACAATGCTTTTGCCATACCTAGTATTTGCATAGGAATCTTTTGACTGCCCCTGAATGAGAATAGATTTCTGGGAAACACCAAAACCAACAGAACATGACATTATTATCACAGCTTTATTGTATAAGCTGTGATATTATTATATGATTACATAACATGATTACATGTAACATAACCACTACTCTACTAATTTCCGAGGATAAAACAATGTATATGTAATTGTGACTTGTTTAACATAAAGCAGAAATTGATTGCTAGGAAAACGATTAGGCAAACTATTATTTTTGGGTTTCTGATCTGATTCTGACTGGTTCTAATTAATAATAATAATAAAAAATTGTTAACAATTATGCTGGTACTATATTGAGGTAACCCGCCTATTTAAAATATTATTTCATTAGACCTTATACATTCAGTTTTGGAACATCCTATAGATATGTAAAGAAAGAAAAAGAGAAAAACAGGTCATAAATTGAAGTCGGATTTTGCGAGGTTTTTTGGAGGAGATCCAAAAGCGTATCACTCGAGAACGGGGATAGATAGTCAAAATCCGGCGTAGTGTACGGTTTATTTTGGTGAATTGTTTTGCTTCTGTATTGTAACATGTCATTACAGGTCAGTAAAACGAAATTTATAATATTGTTATTAACATAATGTGCACAAGTATTTCTTTTATTCTCATGGATAGTTCATATTAGATGGCACAACATGTGTACATATTTAGTGAAATCGTTTTATGCTGTGAATAACACTGCTTTAAATGAAAACAAAAATGTCTTGTTTGCTGTCTTTTCGTGCTGGAATTTTAGTTTTAGTATGACTGCGATTGCAAATAAGAGCTTTTGTGAAATTACTAACATTTTTCCTACCCTGACAGGTGAATATCCTAGTTATAACTGAAATGATCATTCTAGAGATATTGGCCCAAATTGCAACTAAATAGCTGGCTATCTTCCGTAATCCAGGAGCCCAGTACCTGGCAGTAGGGGTCGTTATTTTCTGGACAACTTCTTGATCTTGTCTTAATTTCAAGACAAGATCAAGACAAGAATTGATCCTGGTTTTTCAAGACAAGACAAGAAATTACTTCTCAAGATCAAGATTTCTTGGCAAGAAATCAAGAAAATCTTGAAATATCTTGAATATATATAAAAA
Organism: Pissodes strobi; assembly: GCA_016904865.1. Classification (NCBI taxonomy): domain Eukaryota; kingdom Metazoa; phylum Arthropoda; class Insecta; order Coleoptera; family Curculionidae; genus Pissodes; species Pissodes strobi. The sequence continues at coordinate 211,518 of MU182927.1, forward strand.
AACCTCATTTATTTGCTAGTTTATTGGAAAAAAAAAAACAAAGCACTGAAACATTTTTAATGGAAGGATAAAGAATTATTATGTAAAAAATTACTTTTTTATTTTCAGCCTTTTTATAATTTTTGGATATGTTATGGCCTAAGCTATTGGGACCAAAAAGTACTTTGCAAAGCGAGTCTATTTCATTGGCGGGCGGCCAAATCGGCCAAATGAAATAAATATGTAAAAGTTGGCAAAAAAACATTTGAAAGGGGTCGGAATATTGACTATTAAATAATCAGGTCAATACGGACAAAATTAAAATTGATACTTTAATTTTGGTAAAACTATGTCGTGTGGGCTTTAATGCTTAATGACTTTATTTGCAAAGGATTTTTTATCATTTTTATATATGTTATGACCTAAGATATTAAAATCAAAAAGAACTTTGCTAAGCGGATCTACTTCAGTGGCGTACAGAAATTTTGAATTTGCACAAATATTTTAAATTAAGAAAAAAATTAGTTTGTCATTACATATGAGGCAACGAACTGTAAAACAACACTATCCTGACCGCGTGACCCTCGATTCCAGGCATATTCCTTTTGGTCAATGTATCAAGAAACGACTTTTAAATGGGGGGTTCCCCTTTTGTCAAGATATCAAGAATTTTCTAGATTTCTTGACTCAAGACAAGACACCAACTCTCAAGAAATTGTCAAGACAAGATTTTTTTTTATTTCTTGAAAATATTTCAAGACAAGACAAGAAATTGCTTGTCAAGACAAGATTTCTTGTCTTGCCGATCCCTACCTGTCAGCGGCGTCTTGCTAACTAACACCACTCTTCGGTAGTGTAGGGTATAGGGGTTATCACATCCGCTTGACACGTTGGATACTCGGGTTCGATTCCCGGCCGGAGAGCTATCTCTTCAGTTTTAAATCTACTATTACGAGTGTGGAACTGCGAATTGTGGCGCAGGAGACAGTAATTTAATTAATTATTATACTGATAAAGGTTATACAGCATAATTCGGTTTAGGATCTTAGATCGAGGGTTTCTCTGCCGTAATCTTTCCCCTCGTGAATTCCAGACTGAATCCGGCACGCTTTTCTCTAATAATTTGGCACGTATCCTCTAATAAATTAGGTGTATAGGAATCTGTGGTTTAATTTACATGACGCACCTTTCCCTCAAATTTCCCTAATTTTGTTATAGTCGAACGCATGCTGAATAAGTAAAATTGTGCAAGATAAAATAATAATACAACGTAGGTATTGGTTTTCTTTTTACTCTATTTTGACGGTCATTGGCAAAATAGACAAAGCACAACTTATCTCATTCAACTAGGTTGAACGGACCCGTGTAGGTATGTTATACTACAAATGGAAGTTTATATCTTCCAGAATAAGTAGGTTTTGTGTACCAATCTGTAATTATGACGTTGTTATCAGTTCTGATTAGTTTAGTCATGATTACATTGGCATATTCAAGACACTGATTAATTTTACCGAGCGATTAAAGTGATTAATTAGAGTTTAAATCGTTTACTGCTAACTGAATGAAGCCTGAAGGTCCTACTTCTCTAAAATAAGATTTAGAATAATTATTTTAATTTGGAATAAAATGCTATTTAAACCACGTGTTTGTGCTACTATAACAATAATAAATATGTGGATTTTTTTACGAAAATAATATTTCTACCGTCTAGGCCAGGTGCCAAAGCGATAAAACGGAAATATTTGTTTGTTTAGCCCTTATTAAAAACCATTCATGTTTATTAACTTAGCATCGATGCTGCCCCATAATGGTATACGGATGTCACGCAACAGTAGCTCTTATTTTATAAGCGTATTATATGGTTTCGAATAAAAGATATTTCCATTTTAAACGACATGCCATTATGTATACAAAAAGTTCCCATAAAGAGGGTGTAATAAATGCACGGTTCGCGGATTTCTTCTTCCTGAATGTGTAATTGTCTAAAAATAGTTCTTGTTTCGGCTTCAGTCCGTGCCAGTAGAGAAACATGGGCCATAAAGATTGTTGTAACTTGATATGTAGTACATCAATGATTATAGAAAGAAGAATGTTTAATATTTCCGGACACAAATATGTAAAAAAAAACTGTACTTTTTATCAGCTGATCTCTTTGTTTGAGTTATCAGTGATTTCAGAGGCCTTGGCGTTTTTTAAGGACAACTACATAGAAAAAATATAATTGAAACCCTTTAGTTACAAAGTTTCAAAGTAGGTAAAGTTTACGCACTCTGTACAGGGTGGCACAAATTCGAGTCTGTATGGGGATCTCGAAAACCGTAAGAGATACAGTGTCGGCCAAATTAGGAGGTGCATAACAGCATGCCGTTTAGAAAGCTTTAAAATTTTTGGCAGCTAGTATGGCATTTAGAACCGTAATTCAATCTCAGACCTGCCCAGGATTTAGAATATCAAAGCCTATCAGCCCGCAAGCAAGTTTCCCCCACAGCGCAGCAGCTCTTCAGTCTTTACGGCGCTCTGCTTTTATTGAGGCGTGCAGCATCGACCATGTTCTGCTGCACGGATGGTTGGTGGGAAGTAGATGAGCTATGGGGTTTGAGACGCAATATCGCTGCTTTTGCATGTAAATCTCCATTAGAAAATGGAAGGTCCATCCTGCATTTCAAGGTCACCGACGCGACGCCCCGATCTCAGTATCGACGCCGCCGACTTGGGCTATCGCATATTTAAGGGCGTGGCACCTCGCACCTGGTTTTAACCCCGATTTTTTGTCGCATCATAAATTTCTGGCCATGACGCCACCGCCAAGGACTAGACCACTTGAGCTATATCATTTCAAAGGTTTGGTAAATATAGAATATCTTCATGGATTTATGCCTGTTTTCATTTACTGATGATCATCCTCAGGGATTTGACTTCCAGATGTCATTTGTCAGGATTAGGTCACTGACAGACAGACAGCTTTATAGGCAGATAGAACAGCTTTTAGAGAGACAGACAGCTTTTTAGATAGACAGACAGCTTTATAGACAACTAAGACAGCTTTTTAGACAAACATACAGACAGACAGTTTTTTAGACAGACAAACAGCTTTATAGACAAACAGCTTTATTGCTCCTTAAGTCAGCTTTTTAGACAGACATACAGACAGACAGGCAGACAGACAGGCAAACAGACAGATGGCATCTGGAGGTCAAATCCCTTAGGTCGATCATCAGTAAACGAAAACTAGCATAAATCCATGAAGATATCCTACAAAAACCGAAACTCTTAAAATGATATAGCCCAAGTGGTCTAATTCTTGGCAGTGACGTTAAGACCAGGAATTTATGGTGCGACCAAAATTCGGGGTTAGGACTATGTGCGAGGTGCCACGTCCTTAAATATGCGATAGGCCAAGTCGGCGGCGTCGATCCTGAGATTGGGGCGTCGATGACCTCGAAATGCAGGATGGATCTTATATTTTTTTATAGAGATTTACATGTAAAAGTCGACGAAATTGCGGTTCAAATCCCATAACTTACCAACTGTGGGCTCTCAGGTGCCGTTCTACTTGAGAAGCCTCAAAAAATAGCCCATAGCCGGTACCCTTTTAGGCCCTGATTCACTACGCAGTTCCTCTGATGTTACATAACAATTTAGCGCGAATATGTAACAGATAGAAGTCAAATAAAGCCAATGATTCCACCCTTAATCTTGCATGATTTTCGAACTACCAGTGCTTTATCGAGCTATTAGAGGAATAAACTGAAACAAGCTAGTTATATACGTAATCTCAGTCACTAGATTGTATGGTATTCTACATCGCTATCAAGAAAACATATATAGCAGTGCACTTCAATTAAAGCATTTACCTTGCGAATAATTTCCTTTTTCGGCGGTAATCCACCTTAAAAGAATTGTTGGTTGCCTACGGCCGAGTGTAATATAATGTACTTCAGAACGTTTCATAGAAAGGGTTATTCTTGGAACGTTGCCAGATGTTAAATTAGCAAAGCGGTTGCCCTGTGATTTTGACGTGGTTACGATTCAAGCCAACAGGAAAATACATAATTAATTGATGTGCCGCCCTTGTTTTGATATTAAACGACTGTTTTTGGCTTTCGCGTTAAAAATATGCAGTCAAGATATGTTATTAAATGCGGCCATTCCCTAACTTAGCAACGTCGCTCGAATTGGTCGCAAACGTTTTCAGCAAGAAAAACCGGCTGGAGCTAAAGGTACGTTTAGGGTCGATTCGATTGAATGCGTCGAACAGATTTGGTGTTGGAGTTTTAAATGGCCGCCGTTTGGAATGAAATGGTTTCTATTTGTCTGGTCATTGTCGATGATCGATTTATCGTTGAATTTCTTTGTTCTGCCATCAGTACATAATATCACACAGCCTTAGGGATGTTTCATTGCATATTGAAGAGGTTGGTAGATTTGGCGACAATCGGCTGGTGTATTTTGCGTATGATTACAGGACAGTGTGGATGGTTCGAGTTTTTTTCTAGCTTTTTAACATCGAATTTCACGAGCTAGTTAGTGGTTTTTGGCTTGATTTCGTCCTCTTTCTTCAGAAAACCCTCAAAGGAGGTAGTGCCTCCGCCTGTTAAAAGTTTAAGAATTTGTAATTCGCCCTAAGCGGGGATTATACTTTATTTCGGGTATAAAGTGGCATAGTTGCTAGGTTGCTGGCTTGCTGGTTATTGGCTTGACTGTGGATGGGCTGGTTTTTGCCTAAAGTCTAAAGTCAAGATTTTGGATTAGTAACTTGCCACGTGCAGTGGATTCTGGAACAAAGTACGACGTTTCCTTCTTCGAGGAATGCCTGTAGAAGAGAACGTAGTTAGGTAAATAAATATACATATCTTACATTTTGTACATACTCATTTATTTTCTGTACAGAGGGGATTTATTTTATCAGAGTATAAGTTATTTCATTATAGTTTTCTAACGGGTCTCAGGGAGAATTGAAATACTGCTCAACACTGCTATACAGGGTGTAACAAAAAGGTTGGGAATAAATTTAACAGTGAATTCCTTAGCAAAAAATAATATTTTTTTTCTTATAAACTTTTGCTCTACGGATTTTCGTTTTTAAGTTACAGGGTGTTAAAACATTTAAAAAAAAATCGTTTCTACGTAATAACTTTCTAACTGTATAAGATAATGAAACGAAATTTTAGGCAGAACTTAAGTTTGTAATGTCCTAATAACAGTAAAAAAATTGACTTTGTACCATACTCGATAAACTTTTTGCTTTTCTAATTTTCCCGTGTATGCAATGGAATGGTAAGTATTTACAAAATGTTTAATCACGTAAAAATGACAAGGGTTATGAAGAAAATGCAAGAGGCAAATTTTGTTTAAAATAAAAAGCCAATTTACAAAAACGAAGAAAAAAATATTTTTTCCAGTGGCGTACCAATTTTTTCTTAAAAAAAAGCCACGGTAATATCCGTACGCACGCCACTGAGTAAGGTACAAAGTCAATTTTTTTACTGTTATTAGGACATTATAAACTTAACTTCTGTCTAAAATTTCGTTTCATTATCTTATACAGTTAGAAAGTTATTACGCAGAAACGAAATTTTTCGAAATGTTTTAACACCCTGTAACTTAAAAACGAAAATCCGTAGAGCAAAAGTTTATAAGAAAAAAAATATTATTTTTTGCTAAAGAATTCACTGTTAAATTTATTCCCAACCTTTTTGTTACACCCTGTATAGAGAGTGTTACTTTCGAACATTTATTAATTTTTGCACGTATATCATGCAATATCGTCAGACAAAAGATAACTTAGGCTTGGAACGGGCATAGCATGATTTATTTATACCCAGTATTTTTGCAAGAAGTGATATTCTGGGGAAAATAAGCGTATTGAATAATAGTTCATGATACCGTTCTCGTATCATATTGCAGTCGAACACTCATAGCAGATTCTTTGTCTTATGGGTGTTGCGCGTAAAACCCTTTCAATGTGTTAGCGAGATATAATGAATCAGATGACACCTACCCTTAAGGATGCGGCCAGCGCAACATGTGTGCTCCGACTTGCTCGTCGGCGTGGGAGTGGGTCAATTACTTACTTTTGACCAGGGCGCCACCAGTTTGAAGTATCCAAATCCGCAGATCCAAACAGGAAGATCCTCGGTCTTAAGAATCCATAAGGGCGATCCAAAATCGACGATTATCCGCTACGCAAGGGCGTTTTAAAATCAACTACTATCAACTACACTGGTTGGATTGAGACATTTCAGAGCAAATAAAAGACGGTCACGTTCGTGCAGGTTTAAATTTATTGGCGTTCGTTATGTTAGACGACGTGTTGTCATATTTCTTTCAATAAACAAAATGATATCAATATATAACAAAAGGTAAAATATCTCAAATGGAAACACTTAATAACTTGATATATGCTCACAAGTATTGAACTAGATCATATCAGATGTAACAGTATGACGTAATAAATGATTACAGAAGATCAGAAAAAAAACAATTCCAACTAATTAAAAATAAGCGCAATATGCGTAAAATATATATCGTCACACCAACTAATAATTTAAAGTTATCAGGATAATAGTCCTTACTATTAACTCCGTTGCGCGTGTACCATGGTATACGTGTCGCAGTTGTACATGAATAAACCTTAACATTTCAGTTTATGAGATACCGCTATGTAAATTACTATAATCAGTTATTTAGTCAATCAGAACAACAACGTTTATCATTTATCACTATATGAATTAAATTGTAAGAATGTTCAAATAAAGCATAAAAAAAACTATGAGCATTAATTGGATCACACTAGTAAATATCGCAGTTATTTATTGGTAAGCTTTGCTTACACCTAATAAGTTCCAACAAAATTATATCAATACTTCGCAGAAAGAAATAAAAACACGCAATTTACTACACGCTGGAAAATACTAATAACACGCCAACAACATTAGGTAAACAGATCACAATTATAACCTAAACTTATCTTTACTGATCTTCGCTGATGTCACCTACGGCCTTCTGCACACAGACTTCAGCTACGCATCTTGGGACCATAAACTCTCAGTGGCATTTGAGGTAATCCCCATACCTCTATGGCTACAGTTGGTACCAATAACACACCCAACTGTATTGACTGGCAACTACTTGGTCAGCTACTCAAATTTTCTCCAAGCAAAGCTCGCTCCAACAACAATAGCTTGCTCCAGATACACAACTCCAAGCACAACAGCTCCAGCCAAAAACAATAGCTCCAACCAACTGGCTCCGGATATGAATGGCCCCCAGTAAAATGACTCCCCGGAAAACTGGCTCCCGTACAAAGGAAAAAAAAACCCTAGCTACTTAGGGTTTTTCGATGGTAACGATGAAGTGGGAAGCAAACGCTCTCTTCTACAGACATTCCTCGAAGAAGGTAACGGCGTACTTTGTTCCAGAATACACTGCACGTGGCGAGTTACTAATCCAATCTTGACTTTAGGCAAAAACCAGCCCATCCACAGTCAAGCCATAAACTACGCCACTCTCTATCGCCCGAAAAAGTAATATTCCCCTCAGGGTGAATTAAAAATTCTTAAACTTTTATCAGACATATATACGCACTACCTCCTAAGAAGGTTTTCTGAAGAAAGAGGACGATATCAAGCCAAAAACGAGTACCTAGGTCGTGGAATTCGATGTTAAAAAGCTAGCAAAAACTCGAACCATAAGCCCCTTCCACACTGTCCTGTAATCATACGCAAACTACAGCAGCCGATGTCGCCGAATTTACTAACATCTACAATATGCAATGAAACGTATCTAAGGCTGTATGATATTATACATTGCTGGCAGAACAAAGAAATCCAACGATAAATCCATCATCGACAATAACCAGACAACCAGCAACTATCTCGTTCCGGCCGGCGTCATTTACAATTTCTAATATCCAAACTGTTTAACGCATTCAGTCGATTCGATCATAAACGTACCTTTAGCTCCAGTCGGTTTTTCATAAAACGTTACAAAGTGCATTATATTTAACGCGTCCGTAGGCAACCAACAATTCTTTTAAGGTATACTTTCGCCGAAATAAGAAATTAGTCGCAAGGTATTAAGGGTGGAATCATTGACTTTATTCGACTTCTATCTGTTACATATTCGTGCTAAATTGTTATGTAACATGGGCACCCGTATTGTATAATAGGGTATAATTTTGTATAAAACTGTATATAATCTTTGATAAATTTCATTTCTACTTTAAATTGTGCTTATGAGAACATGTAAAGTTGTACATAAGCTTTAAATTTCATATTAATGTCATAAATGTACAAGCTTTGTTCTTGTCTGGGGGTCTAAACTCTTAAAAGAGCAGACAGTGGTTATATTATTATTATTAGTCAGTTTTTCTTAGTATTTGATGTCTATCACCTGTGGGGTGGATATGATATTGGTTTTATTGTGACCTTGGCATTTTGGCAAGGCGACTATCATTATTATTTTTAAATACTCTCATTATTATTTTTAAATACTCATTCAGTTGAGAGTGTTCTGAAAGAGGAGGCTGTCCGATATTACAGTGAGAGAATGCATACTTAGCGCTTGTTCTCTTTCAGGGTTTTTTTTTCCGGGAAGCCATTTTTTTCCTGGGAGCCATTTTTCTTGGGAACCAGTTTTACCAGGAGCTATTCTGGCTGGAGCTATTGTTGCTTGGAGTTGTGTATATGGAGCAAGCTATTGTTGTTTGGAGCGAGCTTTGCTTGAAGAGAGATTGAGTAGCTAACCAAGTAGCTGTCAGTCAGTACGGTTGGTTGTGGTTTATTGGTGCCGACTGTAGACATAGAGGTATGGGTATTACCTCGAATGCCACTGAGAGTTTATGAGTCCCAAGGTGCATTGCAGTAGTCCACGTGCAGAAGGCCGTAGGTAATATCGCCAATATCGGCGAAGACTGGTAAAGATAAATTAAGGTTATATTTGTGATCTTTTCGGCATAATGTTAGTGGCGTGTTAGTGATAATTTCACGCGTGTATTTTCAGCGTGTTATTGATATTTTTCAGCGTATATTAGATTGCGTGTTTTAGAGTTTTTTCCAGCGTTGTATCATATAGCGTGTTTTAGTTTTCTGCGTGGTATCGATATAACTATTTTCGGAACTGTTTGGGTGTAAGCACAGCTTACCAATACGAATCTAATTAACTGCTGTATTTACTAGTGTGGATCTATTAATGCTCATGTTTTTATGTATTACATTTATTTAATCTTAAAATTCGATTTATATTGTGTTAAATGATCAACATTGTCGTTCTGATTTATTGACTATCAGTATCAGTATCAGTATCAGAAGGGGTGGCCCCTAGCGGGCCTTGCACTTAGGCCACCAATTGGGCCCGTTGTGCCCCCAGCCCCCATTAGAGAACCTCCAGGATGCCGGTCCTCCTTAAGAAAGCCCGCATCTCCTTCAGACTAACACGACGCACTGAATCTGGCTCGATCGACGTCACGCCAAAGATTCTGTATCTTGCCCAAGCGAAAGCGGGGCATTCCGTAAGTAGATGGTATGGAGTCTCGTCGTCCTCCATGCACCATCTACACTCCCCCTCCTCTGCAATTCTCAGCAGGGTCAGGTGCCGTCTAAGCCTACAGTGCCCTGTGTAGAATCCTACCAGGGCCCTGCACTCGTTCCTAGGTAGGCGCAACAGCCCCCTGGCGAGACTCTTCGCGGGCCCATGTATCATGAGCCTGGTCTGTCTCATCCCCGGAGCCGTCCGCCATACCTCCTCCGCCCGACCCTCCATCCAGGCCTACAAGGCTCTTTCGCGAACACACTGAGCGATCCCCACACAGGGACCAGGCCCCAAGTGTCTGCGTGCGGAGCCTTCTCTGGCTAAGGCATCAGCGGCCTCGTTTCCCGGTACACCCGAGTGTCCCGGTACCCAGACCAGCGTGACCTTTTTAACCTTTGTAAGTTTTATTTCACTATCAGTTTATTGACTATTCAGTTTAAATAATTTTACATAACGCTATTTTATAATCTGAATCAGTAAGGTTTATTTATGTACAACTGCGAGTCGTCTACCGTGGTAAACGCGCCCAAAGTTTAGTAGCTACTATTAGCCGGATAACGGTGATTATTGATTAATTTCTTGAACTTGGTTTGATCGTTCGTAATCATTTGGTGTTCGTTATAGCTAAAGCGTGTCTAATAATTGTTCGATCATTCTTATCTAATGCACTTCTATTATAACGCAATTTTAATTCGAATTACTGTCGATATATTTATGAGCATATAGGTTATTAATTGCTTTCAAATTAAGATCTTTTACCGTTTGTTATATGTTTATATCATTTTGTTTATTGAAAGAAATAGGACAACACGTTGTCGTCTAACATAACGAACGCCAATAAATTTAAACCTGCACGAACGTGACCGTCCTTTATTTGTTCTGAAATAACTCAACCAACTGTAATTAGTAGTCGTCTAGACTTTAAATCGCCCTTGTGTAGCGGATAATCGTCGATTTTGGATCGCCCTTATGGATTCTTAAGACCGAGGATCTTCCTATTTGGGTCTGCGGATTTGGATATTTCAAACTGGTGGCGACCTGGTCAAGAGTAAGTAATTGACCCACTCCCACGCCGACGAGCAAGTCGGAGCACACATGTTGCGCTGGCCGCATCCTTAAGGGTAGGTATCATCTTACTCATTATATCTCGCTAACACATTTAAAAGGGTTTTACGCGCAACAATGTTTGGCACTAATTTCCTATTTCCAACTCGCCGCCAGCCTGGCGTAACATGACCATGAAGAGGGTTAAGAGTTTTTCACTAACCCATGTCGTGGTCCGACAATGTTAATAGTCATTGGTGGTGGTGGCGTCGGGCTGGCCTCGGGTGTCACCCCGTTTTATTTCTTTAATATTGACTTCGTCACAATTTTCAATATTTTTGACTTTCCTACGTCACATTCTTAATTTTTGGAATGCCTTATATGATTGACTCTAATTCTATTAGACACAGAAGTATTTTTATAAAGCAAAACTCTTATCAAGAATATTTTCTGAGGAATGTCAAAAAATGCAGCCATCTTTTAAGTAGACACCCTGTATTTAGAAAAGTCGAATATAGTTTAAAACTGCAACGGTCTTTCAAGCTACAGCAATTTCCTCTAGGTAAATAAAATATAAAATATTATATAAAATCGGTTTAAAAGCATTTGGAAAATGATTGACCCAACATAATTAAAATATAAACGTGCGGTACAGGGTGTTTTTTTTATAACTGGACCACTCAGCAACTTTCTTATTATTGAAGATAAAAGGTAGGTTTAAAATTGAAAATTGCTTGATAAATTATGACGAATTTGAGTGCTATAACGAAGTTTTTCTCGCCCTTAGTATATATATTTATATTTAAACTCCCTGATAAATTACCTTTCAAAAATATTGAACACTCTTCGGATATATTGGTGTAGTTCTGGATATATTTATGTTTAAATTTATAAATTATTTACTTTTTCACACGTTCGGTTAGTAATATTTAATATAATATCAAGCATGCATGACCTTAAAACTTTAAACGTAAATGTCTCAAAAACTGTACAGGATATCCAACGAGTGTTTCGTAGTTTTGAACAACTAATTTCTTAGGAAATCTAAAAACGAAAAAATATACAGGGTGTCTCATTTAAGGAAATTGAATTTATTGCCACACCCCGTATACCGATGGCGACAAAAAATTCGTTATAGCATTAAAATTCGCTATAATTTATCAAGCAATTTTTTAGTTTGAACCTACCTTTTATCTTTATCTTATAATAAGAAAGTTGCTGGGTGTTCCAGTTATAAAAAAAAATACACTGTATATCAAATCGTTTAGATGTGCAGTTTGTCTTTAAGCATGTATTTATTGCAAGAAACAGTGTTCGTCCAAAGCTCAAAAAATAATTAGGTGAGCACATACTGAATTAAAATCGAATACTCAACTGCAACGGTTGTATCTCAAAAACTATTTATGCTTTTAAGCACTTTTGATCAGGATCTCAAGAAAAGCATACCAAAATTTCATCAAATTTGGGTGGCACCAATATCCATTTTCTTATCGAATTTATGCAGGACTTTTTCCTCAATGTAGGTATATACAAATGCATAATAAACGCGTGTCAGTAAAAGACAATTCAAGACGTGATATAGTGCAGATATCAGATCTATTTTCGTATCAATGATATTAACGCGCTGGTATTTAACCAGCCCAAATAACAACAGAGTTGCTTAGTACTATTTTTAGTTATTAGTAAAGTAACAATATAATAAATGGATATTAATTCAGATTACCATGTGCATGGGTGGGCTTGCATGTTTCAGACAACCGACAAGTCTCGAGACGTATTTAAAAAATCGTTCATTAGGTGTTTGAATATTTTAAAAATTTAATGTATCGCTACGCTAATAGTCTAATGGCATCACTGCTCTCTTTTGAAGTGCATAACTAATTTTCAACTCTGAAAGTATACAATTATGTAGCTTAATTGAGCTTGACATTACTAAAATTGTTTTTTCCCTAAATACGAATATTTAATTGCTCTGTTCTCTGTTGATGTGCACCGAAAAAAAAACACGCTTACTTTAGCTAAGCTTAACTAACCCCGTTTTCATTACTTTTGATACATTGAAGCGTTTTTTTTTTAATATTCATAACTGGTGTTAGTAGGATAAAGTCGGGTCGGTCGTACCTAGTTTATTAATCCATGAATAAAATATTAACGAGTAAGATATTTTGTAAGAAAAGTACGTTTCTTAGTTTTTCGGATATGGTTGCATCGATATAATATACATTATATATCGTAAGGACAGTGAATGTGTCGATAATTTAGAAATCAAAAAATTGCAAAAGGTCCATTTACCCAGCCGGTCGTGAAAATCGTACCACTGAGTGGGTAAATCGTGCCAGCCCTAAAAATGAATGTCGGCTAAATCGGACCACTGATTTACCTAAAAAATAAGTACTTATGTTTAAGTACCTGTAGTGTGAAAACTGCTTCTCTAGTTCCAAGTGCTTTCCGAAAGCCAAAAATCGCGTGCAGTGGCTCTCGACATATCCCATACATTTGATAGGGTGTGGCATGAGGTATTTTTACGCAAATTGACAGCATACGGACTACCACCATACCAAAGTATATGTAAACTAGTAGCTCCACTCCCTCAAATATTTTCTGCCAGACGCCGAAAATCCGCAGATTGTTGGCAGCATGTGGAGCGTTTTAGTTTAATCAGTCGTTCGTATATAGGCAGAGTGTTCAGAACAGAATCGGATTTGTGAAAATCCTTAATTTTATTTCTATTTTAATATTTTATTCGGACTTCGGTGGAAATATATACGAAGCAATGAAAAATACAAAGGCAAATAGGGAAAATCTATAGTCGGATTAGTGAATAGATATGTTAATAAAATTAGGGGAAGGAGGCGACAAGACCGGAAAAATCGTCTAGGTGTCAGATTTTTTTTTATAAGTATATATTATATAACGATAATGGAATGCTTTGTAAATATTATAGTTATTTGTGTATTTAGAGCGCAAAGTAACGCTTGCCGCTTGAGAAAGAATGTTACTGCGCAGTAATCTTTCGAAAACGGCAATGTTACTTTGCGCTCGAAAAACACACAGAAGTTTTTCTACAGCCGCATTTTTTAGATATAAATGTACATTTTTCTCTATACTTATTCTGAAATTTGCCAATGACTGTCAGTTTTGACATATTATGTTCGGGCATATTTAGAATAGGAGTGCCAGCAATAAACTGTAACAAACGCACGACTGTCATTTATTTATCTTCGATTTCCATGGCCATTCAGCACACTAGACGGAAAAAGTGAGAATTTCCTTTTCCATGTTCGCGCTAGAGCGCAAAATATGGATCCACGGCATTAGTCGATTTTGCGATTTCATTTGAATTTCGTATTTAGTTATTTTGCGCGCGGCTGTAGAAAATAGTATATTATTTTATATGGAGGAAAAGTGATACTTTTCATGGCGCGCTCGTGTTTAACAGCCGAACGGAGTGAGGCTGGTAATAGAGAGCAAGCCATGAAAAGTAACTTTTCCTCCAAATAAAATATGCTGTTTTTTCTTCAAATGTCGACAAATTAATGCAAAAACATCTCTTTTTAATAGTAATTATCTAATTATTATTAAAGATATATGGGTTCGCAAGGCGGCTTAAACCACGGTCGTAGGTGGCCTTGCTTAGACCGGTGTCGGTAAATATGTAACATAAAGCTGTCAGTGGACACTGTCAACAATAATTATTTTTTTAAGATGCGTCTCCGATTGCGTTTTAATTCCGTATTGATAAGCAGTTATTGAGTAAGTTCGATTAAATAATAACCAATTTGTTCCTAAATTAATGATTTTTAGAAATGCAGTCACAAATTGAGTGATAAATACAAATTGTAGTCTAATAAATCTTGAGTTGTTGACGCTTATTTTCTTGTCTGTTTGTATTGTATCTATGTTGCTATGACAACACTTTTACCTCCGCCGGCGGAAAAGTGAAAAGTAAAGCTCCGGCGGAGGAAAAACGAAACTTCACGGCCGCCTACACAGTCGAGTAATGACGGATTTACTGACGTTTGAAGAAAAAATATATTTTGGCACTGTGAAACTAACCCAAAGTTGATTCGACGACAAACTCAAACTAACCAAATCTATTAAAATTGATTATAACGTATCGGAACCGGTTCAAATAACTAAAATAAGTTGAGACTAAGTGAAACTAGCCGAAAGTTGTTTGGACGACTAACCCAAACTAACTAAATTTATTAAAATTGATTATAAGGTATCGGAACCGGTTCAAATAACTAAAATAAGTTGAGACTAAATGGAACTAGACGAAAGTTGTTTGGATGACTAACCCAAATTAACCAAATCCATTAAAATTGATTATAACGTATCGGAACCGCTTTAAATGACTAAAATAAGTCGAGAATAAGTGAAAGTAAGCGAAAGTTGAATCGACGACTAACCCAAACTAACCACATCTATTAGAATTGATAATGACGTCGGTATTGTAACCGTTTCAAATGGCTAAAATAAGCTGAGAATAAATGAAACTAACCGAAAGTTAATTGAACACTAACCCAAACTATCCAAATCTATTAAAATTGATTATAACGTATCGGAACTGCTTCAAACGGCTAAAATAAGTTAAGAATAAGTGAAGCTAACCGAAAGTTGATTGGACTACTAACCCAAACTAACCAAATCTATTAAAATTGAATAACTCAAACTAACCACATCTATTAGAATTGATAATGACGTTGGTATTGTAACCGTTTCAAATGGCTAAAATAAGTTGAGAATAAATGAAACTAACCGAAAGTTAATTGAACACTAACCCAAACTAACCAAACCTATTAAAATTGATTATAACGTATCGGAACTGCTGCAAATGGCTAAAATAAGTTGAGAATAAGTGAAGCTAACCGAAAGTTGATTGGACTACTAATTGAATATAACGTAACGGAACCGGTTCAAATGATTAAAATAAGTTGAGACTATGTGAAACTAACTGAAAGTTCAATCGACGACTAACCCAAACTAACCAAATGTAATAAAATCATTATAACGTATCGGAACCGCTTTATATGACTAGCATAAGTTGAGAATAGTTGACACCAACCAACAGTTGAATCAACGACTAACCCAGACTATCCAAATCTATTAAAATTGATTATAATGTATCGAAATCGATTCAGATGACTAAAATAAGTTGAAACTAAGTGAAACTAACCGAACTTTGATTGGACGACTAACCCAAACTAACCAAATCTATTAAAATTGATTATAACGTTTCGGAACCGGTTGAAATGATTAAAATAAGTTGAGACTAAGTGAAACAAACCGAAAGTTGAATAGACGACTAACTTAAACTAGCCAAATCTATTAAAATTGATTATAACGTATCGGAACTGGTTCAAATGAATAAAATAAGTTAAGACTAAGTGAAACTATCCGAGAGTTGAATCGACGGCTAATGCAAAGTAATCAAATATTAAAATTGATTACAACGTATCGGAACAGGTTCAAATGACTAAAATAAGTTTAAACTAAGTGAAGCGAGTCGAAAGTTGCTTGTAGTCGCCCCCAAACTAACCCAAACTAACCAAATCTATTGAAATGTATTATAACGTATCGCAAGCACTTTAAATTACTAAAATAAGTTGAGAATGAGTGAAACTAACCAAAAGATGAATCAACGACTAACCCAAATGAACCAAACCTATTAAAATAGATTATAACGTATCGGAATTGGTTCAAATGTCTAAAATAAGTTTAAACTAAGTAAAGCTAGTCGAAAGTTGATTGTAGTCGTCCCCAAACTAACCCAAACTAACCAAATTTATTGAAATTAATTATAACGTATTGGAACCGGTTCAAGTGACTAAAATAAATTAAAACTATGTGAAGCTAATCGAAAGTTGATTGGACGATTGGCTCAAACTAACTAAATCTATTAGGATTTATTATAACGTGTCGGAACCGCTAAAACAAGTTGAAAATAAGTGAAACTAACCGAAAGATGAATCAACAACTAACCCAAACCGAACCGGTTCAAATGACTAAAATAAGTTGAAACTACGTGAAGCTTATCGCAAGTTGATTGGATGACTAATCCAAAGTAACCAAATTTATTGA
Source organism: Pissodes strobi (assembly GCA_016904865.1). Classification (NCBI taxonomy): domain Eukaryota; kingdom Metazoa; phylum Arthropoda; class Insecta; order Coleoptera; family Curculionidae; genus Pissodes; species Pissodes strobi. The sequence goes on from MU182927.1 coordinate 228,156, forward strand.
AATTGTTTATAACGTATCGGAACCGGTTCAAATATCTAAAATAAGTTAAGGCTAAGAGAAACTAACCGAAAGTTGATTTGGTGACTAACCCAACTAATAACATCTATTAAAATTGATTATAACGTCTTAGAACCGGTTCAAATGATTGAAATATGTTGAGACTAAGTGAAACTAAGCGAAAGTTGAATCGACGATTAACCCGAACTAACCAACCTAATTCGGTTAGTCGTTCAATCAACTTTTGATTAGTTTCACTTAGTTTCAACCTATTTTAGTCATTGAAACCGGTTCAGATACTTTATAACCAATTTTAGTAGATTTGGTTACTTTGGTCTAGTCGTCGATTCAACTTTCGGATAGTTTCACTTTTTCCCAACTTATTTCAATCATTTAAAGCGGTTCCAATATGTTATAATCCATATTAATAGATTTGATTAGTTTGGATTAGTCGTCGATCCAACTTTCGGTTAGTTTCACTTATTCTCAAGTTATTTTAGTCATTTGAACCGATTCCGATGCGTTATAATCAATTTTAATAGATTTGGTTAGTTTGGGTTAGTTGTCGATTCAACTTTCGTTTAGTTTCACTTATTCCCAACTTATTTTAGTCATTTAAAGCGGTTCCGATACATTATAATCAATTTTAATAGATTTTTTTAGTTTAAGTTAGTTTTCCAATAAACTTTCGGTTAGTTTCACTTAGTCTTAAATTGTTTTAGTCATCCGATATGTTATAATCAATTTTGATACATTTGGTTAGTTTGGGTTAGTAGTTCAATCAACTCTCGATTAGCTACACTTATTCTCAACTTATTTTAGTCATTTCAAGCTTTTCAGAATACATTAAAATCAATTTTAATAGATTTGGTTAGTTTGGGTTATTCGTCAACAACTTTCGGTTAGTTTCATTTAGTCTCAACTTATTTTAATTATTTGAATCTGTTCCGATACGTTATAATCAATTTTAATAGATTTGATTAGTTTGGATTAGTCCTCCAATCTATTTTCGGTTAGTCTCAGTTAGTAGCAACTTATTTTAGTAATTTGAGCCCATTACGATACGTTATAATCAATTTTAATAGATTTTGTTAGTTTTGGTTAATCGTCGAATCAAGTTTCGGTTAGTTTCACTTAGTTTTAACTTATACCTTAGTCATTTGAACCGGTTCCAACACGTTATAATCAGTTTTAATAGATTTGGTTAGTATGGGCTAGTGGTCGAACCAACTTTCCGTTAGTTCACTTATTCTTAACTTATTTTAGTCATTTAAAGCGGGTCCGACACATTATAATCAATTTTAATAGATTTGGTTAGTTTAAGTTAGTTTTCCAATAAACATTTGGTTAGTTTCACTTAGTCTTAAATTCTTTTAGTCATCCAATACGTTATAATCAATTTTGATAGATTTGGTTAGTTTGGGTTAGTAGTTCAATCAACTCTCGGTTAGCTACACTTATTCTCAACTTATTTTAGCCATTTCAAGCTTTTCAGAATACATTAAAATCAATTTTAATAGATTTGGTTAGTTTGGGTTATTCGTCAACAACTTTGGGTTAGTTTCATTTAGTCTCAACTTATTTTAATTATTTGAATCTGTTCCGATACGTTATAATCAATTTTAATAGATTTGGTTAGTTTGGGTTTGTCCTCCAATCAACTTTCGGTTAGTTCTGTTAGTATCAACTTATTTTAGTAATTTGAAACCGTTACGATACGTTATAATCAATTTTGTTAGTTTTGGTTAGTCGCCGAATCAAGTTTTGGTTAGTTTCACTTAGTCTCAGCTTATTGTAGTCATTTGAACCGGTGCCGGTGCCGATACGGTACAATCAATTTTGATAGATTTGGTTAGTTTTGGTTAGCCATCCAATCAACGATACGAAAATGCCGTCACGCGAGACGAAAACATAAACCATGTCATAACGTGGCCTTGAAAAATCACTTTCATGAAACCAAAGAAGTGTAGTAAAAATGAGATTCCGAAGTATTATATTATTATATATTTTTAAATATATTTTAGGTAATCCACTATTATTGCTATCTTTGAAACGGCCAAAGCTACAAAGTTGATTAAATTAGAAAGTTGCCATTATTGATGCCTTTTCAAGATCGATTTACAGTGTTGCTAAATTCTTGTTAGATTCTGAGATATCATCAGTGGTATCACCTAAAAATGCCACCCCGTAAAGCAATTTTTTTTTTCAATTTCCTTCTATGAAAATATTTTTACAACTTTGCTCAGTTTCACTTGATTTTTCACCCGACCGGCGTAGGTCTTTCGGTACCAGTCCATACAATCTCCTGAATACATCTCTGACTAGAGAAAGCCACGCGAATCAATCGGACACTTACGCAGCACATCGGTCATCTCCAGTTGTCACTTGATATAAAAGAATGTGGCTGAATTACATCAAAGGATTTACCGCTGAGTGAACTTACTAGTTTACATATACTTTGACCATACTATAGCTTTCCAATTTCTTAGGGGATCGAAGCATCCGAGTTGGTATTGATGGACATATCTCGAGGGATTTTAAAATCAATGCCGGAGTGCTTCAAGGGTGTATATTGTGCCAAACAGAAACATCCGTCGGACTCAAGCTGCTCATCAACATACGATTGAGTTGCAAACATCTAGGACGTCACTGATACGGGTTTTCTTACCCAGCAATCCGATTGACGAGAATGAAGGAATGGTCGATCCTGCCATAATGATGACAGGGGCACCGTATTGGCTTTCTTGGAACACGTGGCTGCTTTAGTTTTTGCTGCATTGAACTGGACCAAATTCCTATCGCCCTAGGTTCGAACTTTCTCCAGATCTTGATTAATTGTTGTAATCTGCTCCTGTCTGCGGTAATAAGTCTCAATCGCTGGTAAAGGTTTTTTAAATCTAAATTGGGAGGTAAGGGTCATGTCATCTGCAAAACTGTAAACAGGACTATTGGTTTCGGTCAGCAAGTCATTAATATAGATGAGGAACAAAGTTGGTGAAAGTATTGCGCCCTGAGTCACTTCCGCATTGATGGTGAATGTGTCTGAGATGTGTCCATCAACTGCAACTTGCAGGAATCAGTTCTTCAGGAAACTGGGAAGCCAGCTGCAGAGAGACGCTGGCAGTTCGAAGGACGGCAGTTTTTTGAGCAATCCGTCATGCGAAACTCTGTCAAATGCCTTCGAAGTATCCAACGCAATCGCCCGTTATTCTCCATAGTTCTCAGTTACCCTACTCCATATACTACTCCGGTCGATCTCTGTTTGCGGAAGCTGTATTTATCCTGTTGGTCTCGAGGTACTTGAGTAGTTGCTGATTGACTACACGTTCCATGACTTTGTAAATTATGGAAGCAAGTCAATTGGGCGATAGTTTGAAGGCGTTGTGTTCTTGCCTTTTTTGGATCAAGCAACTTTCCAAGAAGATGGGTAAATCCCTTTTTTTCCGACAGGCATTTGTCTTTTGTTTGTTTTGTTTAAAGTTTTCAGGACAAATACTAAAACTTTTATTTGGACATTTTTTTCTGTGCCTCTTTAATTCAAGTTTCTAAAGGGTGGCAAATTATAAGGAAAAATCGAGTACCTTAGGGGCTTCGTAAAAATAAAGATTAGTCTTAGTTTTGTCATGGATTCACTTTTTTCAAGACCAATACCGATGGCCAAATTATACTTTACCTTGGTGACAGCAATGCCTTATTCAGGATCCGTGAACCTGCACCGGAGAAAATATATTTAGAATTTGATGAATTCATTGTATCAAAGAACTGAACATCAATGGTTTTAAATACAGAACGTTTCTAAATAATCAAACTAAAACAATAGTGTCACATAATCGTAATGGCTATTTAACTTAGCACTTAGTTCTAATGAAGCTACTTATATCTTCATAACCTTGGTGTCTTAAAAGCTAAAGCACTGAGCCTGTCTTTTAACATGGAGGTCCGTAGCCTGGTTTTGATTAACTTCAATTTTGAAAATGACCTTTCTCTACTGCTGTTTGTGACCATAAATGAACATTCTTAAGGCAATCTCAATATTAGAAAAAGAACCTTACTTTTTTTCTGAGATAAGTCTATACATCCACCTCTCCTGACTAATGACCTTTTAATTTGCGTCGTCATTTGCTTTAAACTGAAAAAGCTTGAAGTGAATCAGTTAATTTTCCAATTGAACTTCTAAGTCATCAGTGTATTAATAGCCAAGGCCCCCTATTGCCTTGGCTATTAATAATACAGAGATAATTCTACTTGGAGAAATTCATGGTAGTTGCTGGAAGTAGACTTACTTTATGTTTTTTGTCGCTTTTTTAACGAATTTTTAACTTCACCATAAAACTTCTCCCTACAAACCCTCAAATTTTGAAAGAAAAGGAAGTTTTTCAGAAAAATGCTTGTTTTTGGTTTAAAAAAAAAACTTCTTGAAAATTCAGAAAGTACAGATAATTCTCAAGGAGAATGGGCAGATGTCATTTTCAGTAGGACGAATGGCAGCGACGACGGACGAGGATGTAAACGCGCCTCCGACTTACATATGCACTGAACCGAGTCCGCGCCATGACATCATATGGCAATTCGTTAATATGTCTCGCAGTAATGTTTGAACTAACACTTCTTAAGCATATTTCCTGAAGACTGCCGTGGAGCATGTGGCTGCGAAAAAAATTGGTTGAAATGTTCAAGCATGTGCCTCGAGTGCAACAATTCATGAGATACTATTTTTGAAGATATTGTCGATGATCTGGATGAAGATGATCCGCAAGAAGTGGATATCGAGATTATTTGTCAAATGATTGATCCTAATACAAGCTTAAATAATCCAATTGTAAAAGTATCTAAATCCTATAACACATTACCAGATGATATGAAAAACATTAAAAATTTTAATAGATTTATTAAACAAAAGGTAATTTTGAAATAATCTTAGGAACCTGCAGAGGTAGATGCACAAAACATGGACTAAATGTCAGGTAAGTAATTTTTTAACTTCCATCTACCAAACGGATTGTTCGCTTATGCTGGGTGTTATATATTTAGTTTAAAGTCAAGGGTAAGTTTAACTAAAGTATTTTTTGGTAAAGAGTATAAAGAGATTAACTTCAGTTAAATACAGCACTGAGTTTGTAGATTGTAGATTTCTGGGGAGTCGTTTCGGCTAGTTTCAGCCGCCTAGCATTGCTACCTTCACAGATATTTGGGTATGACTCTACAAGTTAATTTGTGTCCAAGAGACGTAGGCTTCTTCCAAACGAAGCCATTTTCTTGGGAGATAGTTGACTCACTTCTTGAGGTGATAGAAGTACTCCTCAAGGTCCTTGAGCCTTTTGCAGAGTTGGGTTGGACATTGGCAGAGTAGATGTTCTGCGGTTTCAGTTACATTATTGCAAAATCTGCATTGATCGTCTTCTGCTTTGCCTATTGCCTTTAGGTGGTATTTTTCCGAGCAGTCCGGCGACAGTTCTAATATCTGCTCTGTTTATGTCTAAGAGTTGTTCTGCTCTTTTCGCAGAGATGGTGATAAACCATTTCGCCTGTCTTAGTCCTGGAGTGTTTCTCCAGTAGGACGACAGTTGGTATTCTGCCCATTTATCTAGTTCTTTGGTGACGTGGCTCTTCATAAGACCACAGTAGTGCTCTGGACCATAATATGGTGTTCCACCTTTTTCTTTCGCAAGGCAGTCTCCTTTTCCATGCCTCTATGGCCAGGAACCCACATTAAAGTTATCTGGTTGCGTATTGCTAGTTGTTTTAGGATTTGCTTACATTCCCAGACTAGCTTTGACGCTCACTTGAAAGCTTTTAGAGCTTTTAGCGCCGCCTGACTGTCTGAAAATATGTAGATGTGCTTTCTGTGAAGTCCTTGTGTGAGGGAATCTTCTGCACATATATTTATGTCAAGCACTTCTGCTTGGAAGATGGTTATATATTTGCCTAGCGGCTTGAAAAGCTTACAGGCACAATCCTGCGCCTTTCGCTATTTATGAACCATCTGTGTACCACAGCGAAGCGTTATCGGCCTGAGGTAGTTTTTTACTCTCCCATGAATGGCGGTCATAAATAACTACTGCGAATGGGACACCTAGGTCCGACATGACCATCATTTGGTCACTTGGTTTGCTAGCAATTTCCAGTTTTATTTCTTCAAAGATGTGCAGGTGACCAGTCAACGCAACCTTCTTCTCTAGATGAAGAGGAGGCATGTTCAGCAGTATCACTAAGGCTGCGGTAGGATACGTTGACATTGCCCCTGTTATTTCCAGGCATATCAGCCTTTGCACTTTATTAAGTTTAGTCCAAGCTGTGACCTGCTGGGTTTTTGGCCACCATACCAGAGAGGCATAGGTGATCATGGATTTTATTATTGTTTGGTAGAACCAATATATTATTTTTTGTTTTAGGCCCCATGTCTTGCCAACTAGTTTACGGCGTTCAGGTTGCTGCTTTGGCTTTAGAAATGGGGTTGTCTAGGTCTAGATGCTTGTCCCAGGTAAGTTTACGGTCCAGTGTGACCTCTAATATTTTCGGTGTTAACTGTGTTCCGTGTAGGATTGAGTTTGAACTGAGCTTATAACACCGGCCGTTAATAAACCAAATTTGCTGGTTATGGTAGAGGACTAAAGAGTTACCGAAACAAATTTACCTAACTTTCGATTATTTTCTGTAAGATTTGGCAAATAAGAAGTTAATAAAATCCAAATCAATCAATTCGTTTAAACACAAAACTTAATAAGTTTAGCTTTGTCGCGTACGGCCTTAATTTTTAGCCTGATTGACAACTGGTTTCATATGTTTTAGTCAATGAGAGAGATCTCCAATCCAATAGCTACGACAAGAAATACCTTAGAAACTTTCTTAGTTCGTACATATTTGTTTAGCTTTGGTTAATTAACTGTTCAAATATCATTTATATTAAACATTTTATTGCACACTGTGAATACCCTAACCACGGTATCAATAAATATATTTTGTACTCTGCCCTAACCCTTAATATCGATTATTATACGTTGTACTTGTAGTTGGTACCAAAAGGGAATTTGCGGCAGGAAAATACGGTATCTAGAACCAAATGGCTAACAGGAAAATAGTTGTGTGAACTACACGAATAATCTATCTATCTAAGACTACGGCAAACTTACGATGGCTAACCCTTCTTTTTTTTTTTTTTTTTTTGGATTAGGAGAATGTATATCTGAGCACGACCAGAGCATTGTTGTTCTAGCGCTCTGGACAGTGCGGGACTCCGGCATGGCCGACCCACTAAACTCCCATCCCCTACTTTTCCCCATGCACTGGAACCGCTTTCGCATTACTTCGGTGCAGGGGGGCTGTCTTTATACATTTGTCTTGCTTAAGGTAGCATGAGTATAGGCTTCGTGGTACGGAATCTGCGCGTATATGGTTTTATCAGTCTCTAACATCTCTCTCCTCTTTCTCTTTGGTCTCTATTATATCCCTAACGGCACTGTACGCGTCTTTCCATTCTTTCTCACCATGCAGCAAGCAACTAGTCAGGTTATTTGGATAGAAGATCCAACCCGTCTTACACTGGAATCTTGCTCGGGGACCTTCCCATCTCGGGCATTGAAACGATGGCTAACCCAACATAGCCAAAACTAATCTAATAAATCACGCGACTTTTTTGGTCTTAATTTTTCAGTCTAAATATTATTAAAAATGTAATTTTGTTTGCGTATGATAACTTTCTATTTATAACTTATTCAATTAATATTTTCCTGGTTTTGTTCACCTTTTGCTTTTAATGTGTTTGGTGGAAATATATGATTGTCAGTCTCATATTCTTTAATTTTATTTTTGTAACTTATTCAATTACTATTTTCCTAGTTTTGTTCACCTTTTGCTTGTGTGTGTTTAAAAATGTGTTTGGTGGAATTGAATGGATGTTAGTCTCCTCTTCTTTAATTTTATTTTCTATTAAATTGTTCTTTGATATTTTCTTGCAAATATATATTTCATATATTGCGTGATACTATTGATGTTTCTAACGCATAAAATACGTGCACCAAAGCACGCATACAGATTTTAAATGATCTCAGTGACTTTCGGTCTTATTTAAATTCTATCTTATATTTTCAATGATGTTTAAAGCATAAACATTGTAGAAAATTGAAACTATTATAATTGAAAATACATACGATTTTTATTGTAGCATTACTTATTTCAAATTTTATATTAGATATTATTATTAACCATGAAGCTAAATAATAAGTAGAGTATAAATTAAAGCACTTAATCCTTACTAGAATAGGCACGCGGCACATAACGAAATAAATATTTATAACCCAAATAGAGACATAAATAAATATTAACAAATGTTACTAAATCTTGTTTTGTGGCGGTCCATTTTGAAACGGACATTTGTAATAACCCAGTTTATATACTTCCTTATAGGGAATTAAATCGGTGCCGGCTGGTACGGCGCAAATTAACCATTTTTATAGTGGAAAGTGGTAAATTATGGTATTATATGTCGGGTGTAAAAGTCGTTTATTTATTGAACTCGTGAACAAGTGTAGATGTGATCAATGACGTTAAGCGTTAAGGTTTCCCTCGAAGTTCGATCAGATATAATTTTTGAAGTAAAAAAACGGCGGCTTAAGAAAATTTGAGATTTGGCACGATTTTAGGCAATACTTTTATACAGTTGAAATAATGCACGTATCAGCTACCGCACTCCACTAAAAGTTGAACCCGCGCATATATACAGCAGTGTTCCATTGGCCGTTGCGTCGGCTGTATCGAGTGGCTCAGTTTTCGCGGTTTAAAAGAGTTTTCCGCGGCGCACTTTTGATGATCCCGAAAGATCAAACACCCGGCAGTGAGTGAGATAACTGAGGACATGCATATAGTTGTAATTTTAGACTTTTAGTATGACGTCAGAAAGATAATTTTTTTAATTTAAAAAGGCCATGATGAAATCGTGCAATACTCTCAGTAATGAACTGATCTTACATCTGTGGCACTAACACTGTCGTCAGTATGATTGCTTTCTCAAAGGAGATCCGTTTGATTTATCCTTTATAAGATGATTAAGATCAGGCCACGCGCAACTTCTACAGAATATCCGGATATTTCTTCCAACCACATGCTTCATGTCGCTAATGCGAAGGCTCTGCGCAACTTGCAATAGAGACATCCAATAGGAATAATAAAGAAATTTTTCACATAAAACCAACAACCTCTTCCTGCGAGCAATGACGTCATCTGAGAACCGGATCTACGCATGTGTTGTGACTTTACCCGATTGACCTACGTTGTATTGGGAGACGGGAAGATATACCACATGCGATATTGCATTTTCCGATATTAATACAAGCGGTTGATAAAACGTAGGTAGATATCACTCTTATAATATGGTTATTTATTTTGAGGAATGGTAGGTAAAAGTTATCTTAAATAAACAATGTATTACGCTCTTTTTTGTCCTTCTAAGGGGGGCAAACCTTCACTCCAGCTTAGAAGGAACTGGGAGGGAATAATTTCAAATCGAAAGAAAAAAAATATTTTGAGAATTTAAAATTAGATATTGAATGAAATAAAGGAATAAAGTATGTCAATGCGTAGGCTAAGACGAGCTGTCGCCGAGCGTATAAATTTGGCCCTAGCTCAAATGCCGGAGAGTAGGGTGCGGGGTGATTTATTTAAAGCGCCACGGGTTTTTAGACAGCACAAGCGAGAATTATCCCAAAATTGAAATATGGAACTCGTTTTAGCTTAGGCTTCGCGACAAAATAAATGTATACCAAAAATTCGTTATTTATTTCTACCAGGAAAATCGATCGATAAAAACAAAAAAAAATAAGTTAGAAAATTAGATTAAATATCTCTCACGGTCGATGGTACCTTAGACGTTTCTGGAGAACCACTTTACGGATCATTCTGAAAAATTGGTTGTTTACATAAACGTATATGCTCTACCTTGCTAAAATATTTTCGATAATGCAGTGTTGCCGCTTCTACTAAAAAGTAGTAGCAACTGAAAATTTTAAATAGAACACCCTATATATTATTGCATATTTGGATTTTGCCGTGAATTCTAGACACATTTTATGAATAATGTCATATACCTATCTCCAACTGTTTTTGAAATATTGACAGTTGAAAACCGACTATTTATCAAGTGTGACAGCCTGTAAAATCTAAACGGCTAAAGATAGAGCAAAATGGTTTGCACTTTCCCATCTTGGTTTTTCATAAGCTAGCGTTTGAGACTAATTTTAGATTTAACCAGAGGTTAAATTTAACCGGAATTTCTTAACCCCTGGTTAAATATAAAATTAGTGTCAAATGATAGCTTATGAAAAACGAAGATAGGAATGTGCAAACCATTTTGCTCTATCTTCTGCCGTTTAGATTTTACAGGCTGTCTAACTTGGTAAATGGTCGATTTCAACTGTCAATATTTCAAAAACAGTTGGAGATAGGTATAAGACATTATTCACAAAATATGTCTAGAATTCTCTGTAAAATCCAAGTATGCAATAATATATAGGGTGTTCCATTTAAAATTTCAGAGTTGCTACTACTTTTTAGTAGAAGCGGCAACACTGCATTGTCGAAAATATTGTAGCAAGGTAGAGCATATCCGTTTATGTAAACGACCAAATTTTCAGAATGATCTGTTGAGTGGTTCTCCAGAGACGTCTAAGGTACCATCGACCGTGAGACACCCTTTATATTGCGACAATTTATCAGGAACAATAACGGGAAAAATAATTACCCAGAAATTAATCCAAAATCAAAGTCGGTATAAAGCGAGCACCCCAAATGAACCGAAAACTAAAGTCGATGAGAGTAATACTTAAAAATTAATCAAAGAAAATTAAAGTAAACGATGAACAAATACTCGAATATTAATCAAAGGTAAGTCAGGAATGATTCAATTATTGAGCGCAAAATAATAAAAGAGGAATGGGCCCTCTTTCAAAGTAACGATCAAAAAAAAATCAGTTAAATAAAACAGGTAAATAAACAAACAAAGGAATGGTTTTATTACCTAATAATAAAATATCACAGCTGGTCAGGTGGGAGAAAAGAAAATTAAGTTGAAGAAAATTTCAGTAGTCAATTATTATGGTTGCTGTACTTTTAAAAGGTAGGCTTTACTAGGTGAAAATAATTCACACGCTTACTCTAATTAAATTCCGAAATATTTAATTGTAATTGATGACGATCGCTTAAAGCATTAATAAAAGAACGTCAGTAATATGTGTTGAAAGCCAGATACTGCGAATAACTTCTCGTTATAGGTAAGTTCAATTAGCCCGAGTAATCACCTAATTAAGACTAATTCACGGTTATCGAATCATGATCCGTCACATATACCGTATAACTAACTAACTATGGCTATTCAGTTCAGTTAAGTTTCGTTGATAACTGCCGCAAAGACATATATAAATAAACTAGTTAGACCTGGCGTTATTATGGCCACTAATTAATTACAGACCTTAACATATGGCAATCTACTCCACGTTCAAGTTACCAGTAGGACAAAGATAATAAACAATCTGTTCGAGTAAAGAAAATCAAAGGCCGCAATAAAAAACAATTATAAATAACGCAAAGTCCACTAGGAAATTAGTAATGATCCGATCTACAATTATCCAACGTAAGCCAGAAATCGTGAAAAAGAAATGACCCGGTCAGAAAAATCCCATTAATAGGTGAAAATCAAAATTGACTGACCGGCCTCCAAAATAACTGCATGACTCGGTTCGTCGTAAAGGAGTGACCTAAGCGACCGAAAACCGAAGAGCAGTACCGCACGAAGATTCTTACCCCGGAAAAAACTCGCTCAACCAAAGAACTTCCAGCATGGTTGATCACATGTTCCCCGCAATAATTCATTCAAGGGAATTAGACGATAAAAACCTGGGATTTCGATGCACAGGCATTCTAAAAAAAAAACAACCCAGAATAGCCAAAAGGGCATTGTCATTAAGCCACTTCAATTAATAGAATTCCCAATTATTCATAGACAATTAAAATAAATGCGTGCGACGCTCAGTCCCATCAACTAATCCCAAAGCAGTATGCGACGGAGCCGGAAACAAAGCCTTCTACCATCGACTTAATCTTCACGCCCTAAATTCAATTTGTTGAAAACCGAATCGTTTCGCAGCGCATATTTATTAAAATTTCTCGATCGGAGGAGCGATGAAACCAAGTGGGCCGGCATAACTACGAGAGTCTCCCCGTTGTTACCTACGAATGCGTTTGGAACCATGTAAAGGGTGACAAATTCTAGGGTGATTTGCGCATCGATATACGCCGGACAAAACGGCCTGTGACAAATTAAGTAAGTATGTATTAATATTGAACCGTTACGCTTTACCAACCCTATATCTCCCTCACTACTTTTAATCGCTTCGCGTCGTGTTACATATTTAGAAACACATCACAAATTTTCTAACGTTTTCGTAACTCATTTAACAGCTTACCACCCCAGGTCTAAAGACGCTTCACTTGAGTAAAACATACCTAGACAAACAAAAGTCATGAATGAGACCTCTTGCGATTCAGTACTTTGACCATTTGTCTAAGTTTGACCACTACTTGCAATATGAATAATATTTGTATGTGTCCCTGAAATATTAATTGTGTTGCGTCGTTCTAAAATGCAAAAAACAAGATCGTAAAATTAACGGGCCAATAAAAAGTAATTCTTGCAATTTGGAAAATTACACTCGCGAATATGGGAACGTACAATCTAATTTTATGCGGCAATGAAAATCGATGCCCATTTCATAAATAGACGCAATGCTAGAGCCAGTGTGTATTTTTTAATATTTTTTACAGATCGCATTTTGGAATTTTGGATGATTCAAACCCATCGCCATGATTTTGAATGTTTGTTTTCCAGACGTTTATTCTTATAGTAATAGACAGCGAGGGTGAACACGAAATCGATATAGAAATGGAAACAATAGAAAATATTTTAAAATGATTTAAAAACCGAAAAAGTCTTGGCCCTGATGAAATAACCAACGAAATGCTGACATATGGAAGAACAAAGCTATAAAATGAAATGAAAAACATATTCAAACACATCATAAATAAAAAAAAATCCCAAATGAATGGAGCAAAAAGAGCACTACAATCCCCATATTTAAGAAGAGCAAAAAATCAACGCCAGAGAACTACCGTGGCATCACCCTTCTTAACAGCATGCTCAAGGCATTCACTAAACTAATACTAGAACTTGGAAAAACAATACAGATCTAGAAGAGCAGCAAGGCTTCCGTAAAAACAGATCAACAATTGATGCGATTTTTATAGTCAGACATGCAAAATGCTGAGAAATCTAGAGAATATAATAAACCTGCTTACATATGCTTTGTTGATATGACCAAGGTTTTTGATCGAGTTCAACTCACTGACGTCATCAAAATTATGAGAGAAAAAGCAGTCAACCCACCACTAATCCAACTAGTTTCCGACGTAAACCAACACTGCACAACAAAGATCAGAATATATAGGCACATCTGAAATTATAATAAAATAAACAGCACCACAACATGAACTACGAACACAAGCTATGAAAGCATCTCAACTATCAGGCTGTCTACAACACATTATATGGCGTAACAAATATCTCAATATTGAAAATAAAGTGAGAATATACAAAATGGCAGTTCGATCCATTCTACCGTACGCAGCAGAGACAAGACCAGACACATCGAAAACAATGTAAATGATGAGAACGGTGGAAATGAAGAAGCTGAGAAGTATACATGGAAAGGCCTTACTTGATAGGATGTGAAACGAAGAAGTTAGGGAACCGAGCAAGATACAGGGTGTGGGAAAATGGATAAGACACAGAAGAAAATGCTGGAAAAAAGCAAAAAACAAATTGAGAGAATGCCAGATGACAGACTGGTAAAAAATGGAAAACATAACAAACCAACGGAAAAGAGAGCAAAAGGAAGACCACCAAAACGATGGAAGGAATGGTGGATATGGTTTTTATCATAACAGAACGAAGAAGAAGAAGAGAAGAGTATTGTCGTTGCAAATAAACATCTTAAGTTAAAAATTGATTGAATAATGGCATTGGGCCAAACCTTCTCACTTCGGGTGACATCCGAAACAAGCTCCTTTTATTTCCAGTACAGAAGAATACAAATCTTCTATGCTTCCAGGCAGTCACATTTAACTAACTATGCTTGTTACAGAAAAAATGTCTGAAATAAATATTTCAAATGCGCGCAAGGAATCAAGCATGTTTCGTAATTCAGGTGCAGATCCAGGCTTTACTCGTACGTTTTTGGATGGAGTTTTGATTCCAAGGGAAGTTGTCTTACCATATTTCCAATTAGATCGTCTCTTGCTGGAGTAATGACAAAGTTGGATATTTTATGCAGTTATTTACATTAACTGCAATCTGAAAATAAGGTATACCATAAGGCATGAGCCGCACCTAATATGTATAATACAAATTACCTGAGAAGGTATATTCTCGTTCATATTCTAATATAATTCCGGATCCCTTAGCTTTTTACGACTTTTTCTAGCATTTTGGAATAGGCAGGTTGGCGTTTTCCGACTTGTTTTCAACCCATATTTTTAATAAACTACTCGATAACTCAGATTCCATTGCTTCATTAGCTAACCATTCTGGGTCATCACAGCTATCTCCAGACTCGCTTTTTATTTTGGATCCGGCTCTAACAATATCATCTTCAGCTTCACTGACACTACCAGAAGCAAGAAAGAGACGCTTATCTACGTGATATAAATATATCCGAAAATAAGATGATTTCTCCTTCCGACACCATCGAAGGTGAAAGTACACCAAGACAGTGTTGTTGAAATTCGCCGAGACCCGAGATTAATTCCGTAAACTTTGCCCATAGATTGAAACAAAAGCTGGCGCGTTTCAATGAATTTCAAGAAAAGGTGGAGAGACCAAGGGAGAATGATGGTAGGAAGAAATGTTCAATGTTTATAATGGTAAATAAACAGGTACAGTGAAAGAGTTTGGGCAAGATGTATGCATGCAATATATTGTTATTTTATATTTACCTACAACAATAGTGGCCGTTAATACAACAATTTAAAGAGGTTGAATTGTCACAACCATATTGGCAAGGCTAAATATGCTGTAATACCAGATATTTCATTTTCACATTATTACCACTTTAAGTTTTACCTTCCTAATGTCTGTAAATCGCACAATCTACACAGAACATAATAAAACAAAAATATTTCAGGAACACATCTGTAAATAATATCGTCAAATGACAGTGCGGGCAGTGCAAACGGATATCAGACGCCATAGTGTTTTGTTATTAATTAAATTATAACTCTCTTTACTGCTCGTAATCTAGATAGATCTACTGCTAAATTCTGATTTGAAATTGGACGCGTTGTTGTTATTCAATTTAAAGATAAAAATACTCGGCAGATGGCGCTGAACGGCAAATTGCTATCAAATTAAGAATTACCAAATAAATAAACTATAATCAGATGTATACCTTGAAATTACGTCAACACCAGTCTTCGTAATAGTTCTACCAGCACCGCCTGCAAACAAACGCCTAGGCTAGCTCGGCTCAGGGTGGTTTGAAGTTTATCTTTTCCCACTTACAAGTTCAAAAATGATGTACCTGGATATGGAATTAAATCGAAATAGGTTAAAGTCCAAGTCGGGGTTGGACGCCTCCAAGTTTACTTTTGTTGGCTAAGCCCTATCGTTGTTTATACGGACACAGTAAAAAAAACTTGGAACTAAAAGAAACGAAGTACAAACTCAGGTATCAAATTAAGTAAATAATTACCTGTCGTAGTGTACGCTAACTGCACACAGTTACTACACAAGATCTGGATTCTCAAATTCACACAAAATACCAACAGAAAAGTGAGAACAATACTTTTATTTTGGAGAAAAATACACACCCTCTTGTCAACTTGACAGTCTAATTTAGAATTTTGAAAGGTGTCAAGTAAAAGGTAATAAAATTTAGAAAACTCACTTCCCCGTAACGCTGTGCTGTAACCTGCAACCTAGACGGTGATAAAAATAACCGGACTTCATCACATAAACTATTCAATTCAACTCGGTTAGAATAGCTTTTCCATAAGCCCGAGTTGTAAGTTTCAAACAGAAACCGAATTCCTCAAAATGCTATGTTACGTTTTAATATCAATGCCAAAATAAAGAAAAAATAGAATGAATAAAATTCCTCGGTTATAAAATGCACTAGAGATTATCCATAAATCTACTACCCCAAAGAAGAAAGTAATGGAACTATGCCGGCGTAGCTACACTTCACAAAGGGTATTATATAAACTCTAGTGAATAGAGATAATTGTTAATATATACTAAAGAAAATATTAAAGCTGTTAAAAATACTGTTTGAGTACTAAATTTTCCTTAAATTAAAAGTCTCTACGGCGAAGTTAAAAATTATGGTACAACACTGACAGATAAACGTTATTGTTGACTAAAAATAAAAACTGATCTTGATAAGGGACCTCCTCTAAAACTATGTCCGTAAATTGACCATCATCTGTCTCTGTAAATCCAAAACTAATGAGTAGCCCAATTTGGACTTTTCAATTGATAGGAAACCCACTCAGACAGATCACACCATTTCATGTCAATCCCACCATCCGTGGCAACACAAAATGGCAGCCTTTCATTGCTACGTCAATAGGTTACTTAATGTACCACTGTCTATTATCGAATACAACAAAGAGGTCAATATAATCAAACAGATCGCCTTTAACAATCAATTTGACCCCAGTCTTATTGATAAGTTAATCAATGAACAAAAATTAAAAAACTTAGAAGGGAACTCTCGAACGGTCTTGTAGATAATTCTTCCAAAAAATACTTCTCCATACCTTTTCTTGACATTCAGACTGGTAATTTAGTTTCAAAAACCATTCGCCATTATGTCAGTAATGCTTTAATTTCGTTCAAAAATAAAAATAAATTACAAACTTTTTTAAACAATTCAAAGGATAAAATCGAAACTCTTTCAAAAAGTGGGATTTATAAATTGTCTTGCAATTCTTGCGATAGCACATATATAGATAGAATATGCAGACCCCTCATAGTTCGCATTGGTGAACATTTAAATAGGAACAGGAACTCTGCTTTTGGTGAACAGCTGCGTGTCCACAACCATAGTTTCAGTCTTAACGCTAACGTCAAAATCCTCCATAACATCTCATCTAAAAACTACAATAGACTGGATTTTCTGGAAGACATCGAGATCAACAGCGAGCTGAATACTAACAACCATTGCCTTAATACTCAAGTTAATCTCAACAGATCTTATATACCTTTACACAGGCGACTTCTTGATTGAAGTACCTCGGTCTACACACCGTCAAGTTTTTTTCACTTAATTAAGCACTTTGTTCTCTCAAAAATACATAAAAATAACTTTTAATACTTATACAATAAGAAATTTCAATTAATTTTTACCTAATTGAGGTAGCTCAGGCCAGTCTCTTCTCCTTATTAGTTAAGCTTTTCTTTTCCTTCTTTTCTTTCCATTTTCTTGAGTGGAGCTAGCCCAAGCTAGCTCTTCTCTTAATTAGTTAAGTTCTTCCTTCCTTTTCTCTGTCATTTCCTTGAGTAGAATTAGCCCAGGCTAATTTCTTCTCTCAATTAGTTAAGCTTTCCATTTCTTCCTCTTTCATGGAGTAGAGTTGGCCCAAGCTAATCTCATCTCAAATAATTAAGCTCTTCTAATTTTTACATATCTCATCTCTCCGAGTCGAACTAGGCCAGGCTAATTTCTCCCCCGAATTAGTCAAGTTTCCTTTTTTCTTCGAGTGGGGTTAACTTGAATTAATATCCGCTCTCTAGTATTTTACTAGCCACCTACTTAATCAAATATTCCTCCATTCAAACTTACACCCATCTGGTTAACTAATTCAAATCTAAACCTTTCTGATAATTAATAAATCTAGTTTGTCCCAGACAAATCAATTTGTCGGGTCTAGTCTGGCACAGTGGTATTTCTTCTACAATCTAAGTTAAAAATTTTGTAAAATTAGTTACTCAACCCTTTTCCTCTCTTACATTACCAATTTCTAAAATTTAAAACTACCGCCAATTTTTGAGTATTTCCTTTTGCGTCTGCGGTCTTCGGTTTACTTGTCAAGCTTGTCGACATGTTTGTCATTCCATCAAAGCGTGGTTCCCACGTATGTTTTTAATTTGTTAAATGTTTCAAATATGTGAACCTTTCTTATAATGTAGAGTGTTTTTTAAATTTTGATGTGACCGTTGTCGTTTCGATGTAGTTTGTGCCTCTTGTGGATGTGTTCTTTTGTCCCAACTGACAAGTGAGTGAAAAAACTTCCACCATTTTCTTTTCCTTTTGCTTAAAATTACATAAAAAATAAACTCATCTTTCTCCAATTTACAGTTTTAATTACCATTTTATCTTAATAAATTCAGAACTCAAAAAAGTCAAACTTAAAATTCAATTTCATTTTTATTTTGCCAGAGGCCATTGACATTTGCAACTTTACTTTGTTCAACCCAAAAAATTTCACAGCCTATGCTAGTTTCCACTAATGGGTGGTTCTTTTACTCACTTTGCAGGTAACAGTGATGATGGCTAAGGCCGAAAGCGCTCTATTACGCTGATTAGACGTCCTTTTGGATTAAATTTTTGCATGGAATACAAAAGTTTTTCATTTAGTACATTTCGTACATACACACAGCCTTCACTCTTCATTTACAATTTGGTCAGGTTCCAAGTAAAATGTAGTTCTATCAACCCTATAGGGAACCCGCAGCTAGAACTCCGCAACTAGAATCCGCAACTAGAACCCCATAACCGGGGTTCACCAAAACCTTCCTGGGTATCTCGAAGAAATAATTGGGATTATTGCCAAAACGGCGGTTGGCAGAAATTACTTCTTCTACAAACTAACCCTCTCTCGAGAGTCTCAAACGGCTTCCAGCCTATTTCTCAGCTTCTCACTCAGGGAATTTTCTTCGGCTAATGACAAAGCAAAAGACTTACAGAATCAACAACAACCGATTTTTCTGTTTTCCCTCATCCTACTGGATTAATAAACAGAAAATCTGTAATCACGTCAAAAACTATCGACTGTCATTCAACTAAAATCCTTAAATGACAATTTGAAAACTGCTGTCAGAATACTAGACAGGTTCGACCTTATCGAAAAAAAAAGACAATTAACCAAACGATATGAATGATGATGAATTTTATAAATAGAAGAATTTCCACCCGTAAAGTTTGTCTTTGTCTCTAACTCGATTATAATCCGATTATGTCTAACTATCTTTCTCATGTATATAGGGACAGACAATAGCAGCAAATAATTAACGTAGTCGACTATACGAAGTTCGCCCTAGAGTAAAAACTTGAATTTTAGAGAATACACCGGATTAATTTTTGGACCTAGTTAAGCGTCTCTTTTTTTTGTCTCTGACACTACTTTCCAATAGTCATTTTTCTAACTTTTCCTCTGTCAGACTTTTTTTGTCATTTTGAACGTGTATTGGTATCAATATCGATACGTAAAAAATCGTAGATTAATGAGCTTTTATTGTTAACGATACGTAAAATTTACTTGTACAGTTTAGGTTAAGAACGATAAATGTTTACCCTAGCATTATCAATTAGGAACTAGCTCGATATATTCATTAATATATCGAAACGTATCATTAGCAATATATTCTAGAAGTTCCCGGAACCATTTGCTGTAGGAATTACAATTTATGCAGTCCTTCAAGTGGAAATTTATTGTATTGAGGTGAAACATATTTAGGCGAAACTGAAGAGTAAGCTAGTGAACGCGTTACGATAACTTTATAAAATGTGTGATAAGGCGAGGAGATCGAACGTAGAAAGGCCCGTCCGAAAATTCCAACCAAACATGGAATAACTATCTTTTATCTCCATCTCTTTCACGTCATTCGTGCCGAACTCGTCTATTTTTTCCTAATAAGTATCGATCGCTGAACGGTTCGGGGTTTAATCTATAGTTCTACCAATCGTGTCAGCAAATGAGCATAAAATAAAAATATTCTTTTAATATTTTACAGAAAACATTTGGTAAAATATCTGAATAGAGTTATGCGTTGTATGCCTAATACACTGTGCAGGTTTTTAGGCTATTCTTAGTTTGTGTTTTGTGCGGATACACTTCTGGAGTGCACAAGCACATTCAATTTTTCGAATTAGTTGCCTGTCGCGCCCTCTATTAGTTAGATGACAAACACATGTTCATGTAACACGACTGGGGTAACAATGAGCATTTTAAGATCCGTTACAGGCGTAGACGACTATATCAAAATCGGCCTCTCCTATTGGTCGATCCATCTCATATTACAATATGTCTTAGCGATGCAATCAATGTGTCGCAAGAGCTCTCGTGGTCGAGAGGTTTAGATAGTTGCGTCCCACTTGAACGGCACGGGTTCAAACCCCCCGTTGCTTTTTTTATTATTTTTTTAAGATTATGTTTCTAAATAGTTTTTTCTTGATTTTGGTTATGTCTTGGGTTGGTTAGCACTTGGTTAGTGTCTTTTTCTTAAGTCCCTGTAGCGAGCGGAGGGCCATGCGGATCGACCAATAGGAGAGACCGATTTTGATATAGTCGTCTACGCTTGTAAAGGATCTTAAAATGACAATAACCTCGGTCCCAAGAGCAAATTTTGGAATAATTTTTCAAAAAAGTATGTGTGTTGGATTGTGTTTAAGGAGGACGTACAGGGTGGCCCGTTTATTATGGGATGACACCTTATCTCAGAATCTACGGGATGTACCAAAAAAAGTTTAATACAAAAGTTGTTAGGATTTACCTAAATTTTAAAATATTTTATTTTTATATATACAAGGTGTTCGTATTTTCGTATTACTTTAAATAGAATACCATGCATATTAACGCATTTTTTAATTTCCCGGAAATTTCTAGATATATTATATTTTATATATAATGTCCTATACCTAAAGGCCCCCACAGACGTCGTTCTTTTTTGGCAGGATTACCCGACGTGTAAAACTGCTCGGGCAATCCGGTCGGTGTGTGGTAGAAAACCGTCGTGATTGCCGGCGTTCCAAATAATCTGTTTTGACTTGATTTTTCCCGACGGTTTTGAACGTCATCGTGCAAGTCGGTCCGTGTGTAGTGATGGGCAGACCAGTATTCACGACGAGATTTTTGACAATTTGTCAGTGTTGTAGGTATTTAATGTAAAATGGCTGACAATACTGAAAAAAACGTGATTAAATAACGAACAATGTGTGGGCGCCCCAAGGTTCGTGATTGCCCGTCGGGTAATCCTGCCGAAAAAGAATGACGTCTGTGGGGGCCTTAAGTCTAGCCATTTTTGACATATTTTGAATTTTATGTCAAAACTTACGTTTGCAGGTCTAAATATAACTATCAATTTCTCTTATTGAAATCTTTTATTATTTAGTTGGAGTTGGTTTCATTGTAGAAGGGGATCTACTTTAGTGGTATGTGTTGACATATAAAAATGTCAAAAAAAATGTCATAAATAAATACAGGGAGATCAAAAACTAACATTAAAAATTTAAATGGAAAAAACGTTAAATGTCATTATTTTTTCAAATATAAAGCCCTTATTTTTAAAATTTTATCTTATTTAGCATTACAAATAAGGACTACTTTGTATAAGGTTGTCTATTCGAAAAACTTGTAGTTTTTGAAATGTATGCAATTTAACATTTTTCTATTGTAAAAATGCTATACGGCTTTTAAGTTCTGTTATTAGTTGGCCGTGACGGCAAGGCGTGGCGAAAAAAAGACAATCGAGCACTGCATAAATGACACTATTTCTAGACACATATAGGGGGCTACCTATGGAGTGGGAATTTTAACACTATAGGTTGCCATACACGATGCAAAAGAAATACTGTTGTATCTACTAGAACAGCTGCACTCGACGAAAAGTTAATAATTTAATCGTCACGGCTGGGGTAATAAGTAGATGTATTGTAAGACGACAAGAAATAGTATCATTTCTGTAGTGCTCGATTGATTTTTTTTCTAATAACAAAACTTAAAAGCCGTATAGCATTTTTACAATAGAAAAATGTTATATTGCCAATATTTCAAAAAATTAAAGTTTTTCGAATAGACAACCTTATACCAAGTCCTTATTTTTAATGCTAAATAAGATATAGTAATTTACGTTATAAGTCCGGTAGGTGACTTATTATACAGTACGGAATGTAAACGAATACTGTAATAAGACCTAACGGACGTGTATCGTATAATATTTTATTTCATACTGTCTTTATAATTATTTTTAAAATTAATAAAAAGTATTAAAATTTAAAAAATATTAGTTGTCAATCTAACAATGTTATAGCCATGGTTATTCATAGCGAATTATGATTTTCTTTTGCTTGTCACCGTCAAATAAATAAATTACGGTATCAGATACTGTAATGTTCGATTTACAGGCCTCAAATGAGTCCGGGAAATTGTCATTTAAGCGGACAGTATGAAGTAAAAATTATAAAAATAGGGAGTTTCCATTTGAAAATAATGACTTAACGATTTGTTCATTTAAACTCTTAATGTTAGGTTTTGATCACCCTGTATTTATTTATTGTAAAAATGGCATCACAGACTGACTAATGTAGATGCCCTTCTACAAGGAAACCAACTCCAATTAAATAATAAAGGCTTTCAATAGGAGAAATTGATAGTTATAATTAGACCTGCAAACGTCATTTTTGACATAAAATTGAAAATATCTCAAAAACGGTTAGACTTAGGTATAGGATATTATATATAAAATATATCTAAAATTTCCGGAGGAAATTAAAAAATGCGTTAATATACAGGGTATTTTATTTAAAATAAAAAATTTGATACTTGTCCCCAAAAATACGAACACTCTATATATATTAAAATACAATATTTTAAAAATTTAAGTAAATTCAAACAACTTTTGTATTGAACTTCTTCTGAGATAAGGTGTCATTCCATAATAAACGGGCCACCCTGTACAATATTAGCTGAACAAGTCAATAATTGTAACATGAATAATTTAAAATGATATACATATCATCCAATCCAATATATCGGAATTTATATTAGATAAATTTCTTGGTATAGTTTCGATATATTATTTCATTCAATATAGCGATATATTGTTTTGCCATCCCTACTAGCTACGTATCAAAAATATCCAGGTTTTAGCACCGGTCGATCTGGACAGCTCAGTGTCTTGAATTTAGCATTACAAGGCAAGAACAAACCAACATCAGAAATGATGAGTTCTGTTGCAGCATTCAAGAGTCAAGCAGAATGTATGATATCAGATCTCTATATCAAAAGGTCTCAACGATTTGCTAACATTAAATATGATTTAGAAAAGAATCTCACCTACCACTACCCTTCTCATAAGCATATAGCGGAGGTAAAGGCAGTGATTTCCGATCGGAAGATTTATTGACTTCAAAAAAATTGAGGGTGAAGTTTATCACTTATGCATTTAATATTACTAGAGACGCAAATAAGACTTTCAAATTAGCAGAGTTGCTCCATATTGATCATATTTCACTTGAAAAT
The DNA here is from genome assembly GCA_016904865.1 of Pissodes strobi. Taxonomy (NCBI): domain Eukaryota; kingdom Metazoa; phylum Arthropoda; class Insecta; order Coleoptera; family Curculionidae; genus Pissodes; species Pissodes strobi. The sequence goes on from MU182927.1 coordinate 251,715, forward strand.
GAAATTCTTACTCTGTGCACTGATGTGTTTCTGAAAACGAGGTCAGGGTCTGATTAGGATTTCTGGGAATTGGAGTCCAAAGAAAACTACCTCAATACAAAAAAAATGTGTCGAGGGCATTCATTTATGTTTTGCCTCCATGTATTTGTGTGAATCAGCATTTGCATACTTAAAACTTACAAAATTTAAGCAGCGTTCATGCTTAAAGGACGCTGATACGTTGGATTCGTTAAGGTTAACCATTCACTATTATTTTTAACTGTCGAGCTTTTTTTTAATTAATAAAATAAAAATGAATAATATTAGGTTTTTTCTTTGCCTTTTCACAGATTTCTATAACCAATCAAATTGGGGTTTCTCCGATTTTTTAAGGTCATGAGTAAAAAAGAAAATCTGATTAGTAGATCTCGCTCGACTCTGAAAATCTTGAGCCCTATCAAGTTGGACACCCCTGGTGTAAAT